>CM017764.1:14549209-15149209 GCA_008009225.1 Acer yangbiense
TCTTTTTTCCAAGAACATATAAAATATGGGTTAGTTACCTGTAGTTTGTAAGTGATTTTTTTTAATTATGTAACATTGTAAAGGAAAAAGTATATTGCAAAAAATAGTTTATGAGGAAGACTATTAGTTTCAACATTATTATTTTTTTCTTGATTTTGATTTTGGGTTTCAAAAAGTTTGAATTTTGATTGTTTTTTTATTTTAAAAAAAATGAATTGTGTTGGTTGTAAAACTTATTAATATTAGAATAAATAAAAATTCCTTAAAAAAAATCCGGGTCGGAAAATCGGGTTTAAATAAGTTAAAATCCGGGTTAAATATGGCCTGTAAGACTTTTAACTTTTCAATTGAATTGGATATTTATGTTTAATTGATTTTGGTAAAAAAATATTCAGGTCAAAAAAATTATGGCCCAAAGAAGGTAGATAGTAAAAATTATGGTCCAAAAAATCCGGGTCAAAAATCTGGTTAAAAAATAGGGTCAAAATAAACATTAATCGGGTCGTTGGTGGGTCGTGCAAAACCCGGAGAAGTAGCGGTTCGGGTCTAAACCCGAACTAGGTGATTATTTAATGGATCTGGATTGGGCTTGGCCCCTTTCAGTTTTAATGGGCCTTTGTGGATCTGGGTTGGATTTGGATCCATATTTTGCCAACCCTAGCTTACGCCTCAATGACAGGGTATTTTCAATTGAGTTTTAATAGTTTTGAAGATCTAATTTGACAATTTTGATTAATCCATTAAAAATTATAAACGGATGGGTTTTAAATTGCATTTAAAACCTAAAAAAGAGGCCCATCAGTCAAACAAAAAAAAAGAAAGAAAGGAAACCATTGTGTTAGGGTTTGTTAAGACACTAACTAAGACACTAAATCATCTTTTTCTCTACTGCTCTGCTGGCTGCTGCTGCTCTTCTTCTCCACGACCAGGTTAGTTCTTCTTTCTTCTCTCTTCCTCGTTTTTTTGCCTATTTTTTCTGATTTGTCTATGCTTTGTTCTTTGTTCTTTCTTCGTTTTTTTTGCCTATTTTTTCTGATTTGTTTTTGTTCTTCTGATTTGCCTACTATTTTTATTTATTTATTTATTTATTTGTATTTTTTTTTGTATTTAGTATGTTAATAGCTTAATATATATGGACTGCTATGGACTGTTAATAAATAATAATTAATAAGTTAATAATTTAATATATATGGTAAAATACTAATATGGACCGACTACTGAGTACTGTTAATATATGGACTGTTATGGACTTTTTTTTTTTTTTTTTTTGTATATATATATTTTTTGGTATATTTGTATGCAGTATTTTTGCCAAAGTGTAATGCTTCCTACAAATTGATGAAAATGAAACAAAATATATTTAATTTAAGAAATTAAAAAAAAAAAATGATTATCTTGGCAGCATGAGAAGCGCCGACTCAAGTCCCACCAACTCCCACTCCCGATCAACCCGCCACAATAACCTAAGTTAGGCCACCTAACCTTTCATAATCGTCTCCTCTGCTCCTCTCTAAACTCTATCAGTCTCTGCAAATACCATATCAATCATCAATGGCTACTACTAGTACTAAAGAACCAGAGATTATAACAGATAAAACCCAGATGAGGAAATGGTCAAGGGCTATGAGATCCCAAGGCAAGAGCATTGGTTTAGTACCCACCATGGGCTATCTTCATGAAGGTCACTTATCACTCATCAAAGAATCCCACAGGCGTACTAATGTCACTGTTGTCTCCATCTATGTCAACCCAGGTCAATTCTCTCCCTCGGAGGACTTATCCACATACCCATCTGATTTTCATGGTGATCTTCTTAAGTTAATGGCTCTTCCTGGTGGTGTTGATGCTGTCTTCCACCCTCATGATCTTTATGACTACAACAACAACAATGTTAACAAAGACATGATTGATGAAAAAGGAGGGGGAGTGGTCTCATGCTTGGAGGAGAGGAGAGCTGGGCATGAGACATGGGTGAGAGTGGAGAAATTGGAAAAGGGTTTGTGTGGGATGAGTAGGCCTGTGTTTTTTAGAGGTGTGGCAACTGTGGTTGCAAAGTTGTTCAATATAGTGGACCCTGATTTCGCTGTCTTTGGCAAGAAAGATTATCAGCAGTTCCGAATTCTTCAGCGAATGGTGAGAATTTACCTTTTTTTTTTTTTTTTTTTGGTATCTGGAATTAACTAGGAAACATAAAGAAAGATACTTTGGTTTTTTTAATTGCGTAGGAAATCAAATGAATTCATAAAACTTGTTTATTTGATTTGTTTGTCAGAAGATTTTCAAGCCTCCTTCATAATTATGAAGCAATCAGATTGTAATGTTTATAGTTTATTGTTGAGGGAAGAAGAAGAGAGAAGTTTTAGAGTCTATACTTCATTTGGATTGGGAAATGTATTGGAGTAGAATTTACTAGTCTATTTATTCCCAGCTTATTAGGACCTTATTGAGCAACCACCAGCTGATGATTATTTGAAGTAGAACCAAGTGTTTTGTTTCCATGGAGTGAGTACATGTGCTTGTTGAGGATAACAGAGACATGAAATTTGAGTCTCTCTGAGAAGAGGACTCAAACTCAAGTCTCAAGCATGCAAAGCAAATGGCATTGAAGTGGTTAGGCTTTAATGAGATTTTGTGATAGTCATTTCCTTTGTTAAAAGTAGATATGCAATATGACAGCTGATTTGATACACCCTTATCCAATCAAAAATAATATGACAAAGTTGAGAAATTTTCTTCATATAAGTGGTCAGCTTGAGTTCAGGTAATTCGGTTGGCATAATCGTTGTTCTTGTCTTTAGCAACATAAGAATAACAAGATGTCATTTATAAGTTACAAGGCATCACAAACTACTGCCTACTAATTTATCTTTTACTTGAATTTTTACAGGTTCGAGATCTTGATTTTTCCATAGAAGTGATAGGTTCTGAAATAAAACGAGATAGTGATGGCCTTGCGTTGAGTTCACGCAATGTGCACCTCTCACCTGAAGAGAGGGAAACGGTCAGCTCAATTTTATAATAATAAGATTTCATTAGGTTCCTGTTCATTTTGTTTACTGTATATATTTTTATCTGGTTCTGTTTTCTGCAGGCATTGTCTATAAACAGGTCATTATTTAGAGCTAAATCTAATGTAGAAAAGGGTCAAGTTAATTGTAAAGAGTTAAGAGACACAGTCATCCAAGCAATCAGTGAAGCCGGGGGGAGAATTGACTATGCTGAGGTGAGGCTAAACAGTTTAATTCGAAGTATACATTTTTCTATTATAAAAAGTAAATAAGCCTCAACCTTTCTATTACCTGTTTGCTTTCACCTTCCAATTTTTTATTATGGGGTTTGGTGCTTATAGATTGATCAGAAGATAGTATTATCCAGGCCAATTTGATTCAGATGGTCAAAATTACTTATGGAAATTTAGTCAGTTGTATGAAAATAAAAAAGGACAGGAAGTAGTTCAACTTTGCATCTCTAGTTAAGTAGTCATGAGCTTTGAGACTATGGCATGTCGTCCATGTAGCTTCCAACAAATTATATCATGATGTAAATGCTTTGATTTCTTGCCTGCAGATTGTGGACCAAGAAAGCTTGGAGGCAGTGGAAGAGATAAAGAGTCCTGTTGTATTCTGCATTGCTGCCTGGTTCGGCAAGGTCCGGCTGGTAGATAACATGGAAATCGACGTTTGAATCTTCTTTTTTTGACTGTTTTTTCAGTTTCAATATTCTGTTAAGAGATAGATGTAATTTCATTTTAAAAGATCCAATAATGTTCAAGAGGCCAAGAACTGGAATGGTTCAAATGGTCCATAAATGTTTGATGTTTCTTATATAAAGGAAAGACAAATTTCCACACATGAAGAATCCCGTCTCCAAAGAATTAAAAAATTACAAACTTTACAAACAAAGTAAGATGTTAACTACAAACAAAGTTATAGGCATGATCAAACTTTAGACAATCAACACCAATTAAGGCATTCATCAACATTTGCCGCCACCGCAAACCGATAATACTATGATGAGAATCAGTGAAATTATGATTCCCAGAACTATCAGTTTTATCTTCATGTTCTGCAATCTGCATCCACATCTTCCTCCTAAATTTTGTTCCCTGTGTCCTGAAACACCGCAACAATGGATATTCATTTTACAACTTCAGCCATTGTAAGACCTTCAAATCTCAGGGAGAGTTATTTGCTTACCTGAGAGCGAAGATTTTCAGTTTTATCTACCAGGAGCTCAATCTTTTCTCCACGGTCAAGAACCTGCATCACAACAGGAACACTAGTGCAAATGAAACACCCTCACTATCCCTCCTAAAAGCAATAAAATTAGGTTAACATGTAATTTTGAACAGAAAGCAGAGTAGAAAGAACGCCTTACCTTCTTTATGTTTTCCACTGAAACCTGAGCTTTCACTTTAGCAAGCTTGCTAACCTCCTCTGGATGATCAACGCAATACTGCATCTGCTCCTTCAATTTGGGCCTACATCATTCTCAACAAATTTATGGCATTAATGTACTTCATAGAGCATACAAGGCACACAGTCTTAAGTAATGAGAGAAAAGATTACCCCAACTCCTTGTTTAAGCTGTTAGCAACTGCTGTTGCAGCTTTTCCTCCTTTATTCGCTCAAGGAAGGCAATCGGAACCTGTCGACCAACAGATTCGACTGCAACCACACAGTATGCTGCACCATTCACAAATCAAGTTAGCTCCTGTAGAAATTAAACAACAATAAAAGAAATTGGAGACAGCACAAGTCCAAGAGATGAACTACTAAGAAGAGACTTCATTAAACATTAACATTACAGGACCAGAAATTCTTTTTGTTTACAATGGTAATGAGTTCTAGCTGTACAGTTATTTTATCACTAAATATAAATATATTGGTTTTATAAATCTCGTTTCGTACTATTAGAGTTTTCATTGCAGATTTGGATCCCCTCACCTCATTTTGTCCTCACCTAAATCAATGGTCTGGACTAATTCTCTATTTTGATTGTGTAAAATATAAAAATTATTAGAAATAATCCAAACCATTGATTTGCTATATTAGACACGTATCAATAGATTATAAAGGTGAGGACAATGTGAGGAGAGGATCCAGATACTTTCATTGCCTCCCTCGGTTTCTCTTCTGCAGATAATGGAAGATTAGCTATAAGCTTATTACTTGATAACAGATGAAACAATAAATTTTTTTGAAAAATTAATGACAATGACTGAGATTCTAATTCTTCTGGTGCTTCGGCGCAACCCGGACGACAGGCAGTGATGAATCTATGAGAAACAATTCAATTACAAATGTTTTAACCTCATCTACATATTGTTGCTATTACAGCTTAACAATATTTAGGCTTTTATAAGAGAGAGAACAATCTCCTAATGCTACAATAGAATAATGTTGGATCTACCATTACTACTATATGTTATCATAAATCCCCTAATCCAACCTTTCCCTGGTTCATCATGGTTTCTTAAGGACAAACTCTCAATTAATGCTATCTAAGATGCTATATTTGAAGCAAAACTACCATTTCTAAGTTCTATTGATAGTCTCAAAAGGAAAATTAATAAATGAGTCTCCAAATAACATTATAAAGCATTCGATTTCATTTAATCCAACCTACAATCATTATCAAATTTTCATTGAAATTTTACCCTCCAGCCAAATTAGCATGGTAAGCTAATACAACCAAATTTTGTGCACCTTCCGTCGTTAGATGAGATTATCATTATTATAGTAACCAAAAATAACAAAATACATAAAATTATAAATGCTTTGGTAAGTCGTAATTAATGTTGCCTCAGATTTCCAGGCAAAGTCACAAAAGAATCACCACAATAACCAGATCAAATGAAATTCTCTACAAACTAAAATGCACAATTCTTACAAACTTTTAACTTTGAAATATTGCCGAGCTGTAAAGAGCAAACAACAGAGCTTTAAGAAGAAGCGTATTTAATATAGATGGAGCTAGACAACATTCCGAACAGTGTAAATTTCGATTTTCCAACTAGACTTCGTATCAATGTTTAACAACCTTATACCGTTAAAAATTCCGAAAATTTAATTATAAACTAAGATACTAGTAAGCTATCTCCGTACTGAAAATAAGAATTTTATCTATCTTCATATGAAAGTTAAAATTCCTATAATACCAAAAGCTCAAGACTGCCAACCTAAATATTATGGCTTTAACATTGAAAATACCCACAAATTAAATACTTAGGGTGCGTCCTGTAACGTTTTTTTAAAGCTGTTTTTGTTTTTCAAAAATAAAAATGAAAATGAAAACGAAAATGAAAATGAAAACAATGTTTTTGGTTTCAGTTTCGAAATCCAAAAACGGGGCTGGTAGCATATCCTGAAAGCTGTATTCCGAATATAAAAACATTAAAAACGCGTCCGGTAGACTAACTGAAAAATATCAAAAAATATCAATAATTCATCCCAAATAATTAGCAATTGAGTCAGATGTTTTATTAATTACAAATTTATAATATTAAACATTAATAAGAAGAAAAAAAAAATTGATTGAACCAAGAATTTGTGTCTAGAAACCTGAAAACCTGACATTCACAAAGTTTGGACAAAAAGTCTGGACACATTTATGCAATTGTGTCCAGAAAACTGTTTGTTCTTAAGTTTATTTTGTGAATTTGGGTCCAGACTTTGTGAATTTGTCCAGAGTTTGTTTGGTCTTAAGCTGATTTGTTAACCAAGAAACAAGATGCCAATGTCAAAGGAAATCAAACCGATTTGTTGCAAAACCAAGCCTGATTTCATGACAAATTGATTTTCACAAATTGAAAAAAAAAAAAATCGAATGAGCCATCGACAACTATAACAAGATCTCAGCAAAATCAATATGACTCATGACTCATGACTCATGAAGGAAGCAGATCAGCGGAAGGAAGTAGATCGGCGGAAGCAGATCAGCGGAAGGAAGTAGATCGGCGGAAGCAGATCAGCGGAAGGAAGTAGCTCGGCGGAAGCAAATCGACGGAAGGAAGCAGATCGGCGGAAGGAAGTAGATCGGCAGAAGCAGATCGGCGGTAGGAAGCCTCCATATTTACTGTCATGAACGAAGTAGATCGGCGGCTCCGTCGCCTCTCCATATTTGCTGTCATGAAGAAGAAAGAAGAAGAAAGAAAGAAAGAAGAGGTAGATGAAGAAAGAAGAACTGAAGAAGAAGAAGAAAGAAGAAGACTCAAATGCAGACAAAGAAAGAAGATGAGTAGGTCGGTGAAGAAGTAGAAGAAAAAAAGAAAAAAAAGAAAAAAAAGAAAAAAAAGTGAGTTTTTATTTAAAGTGAAAAACAAAACGAAAAACAAAATGAAAAACATCAAAAAGTTGTTTTGTTTTTCACTTTTAATACTGATGTTGTTTTTGTTTTTGTTTTTGTTTTTGTTTTGCAAATAAAATGAAAAACAAAATGGAAAATGATAACGAACGCGTATTCGAAATTGGATTTGGAAAATAAAAACAAAAACAGTCTTGTAAAACGATACAGGACAGGCCCTTACATATCACTACAAATCATGAAAAATTATATCCCGATTCTATTATGTCTCTATACCCAAAGTACCAAATATCAGACTTGAATAAATCCCCAATTAAAATTACTCTAATACAACAAGACTGTCTAATGATTCAGAAAATTTTCATATGTAACTTGTTTAGAAATAAAATATCCCTACTACCACACATGGCCTCTTACCAATGTGGTGGGCCTTTCCCTCGGAAACCCCCACCACCAAGATTCAATGCTTAGTGTATGTATGTATATATGCAAATTTTCCCACCAATAGTGTGGGTGTTGTCCCATAATATGTGGGTGCTCTCTCTCCCCGTCTGTTGGAGTTGCAGTCCGGGCTATGCTTGTAGAGCACAATCTCACTGGTCTCAATAGTTGTTGTAATCCAACAAAAAAAAAAAAAAATCCCTACTACCAAGTAAAAACATCACCAAATTTTTTGAAAATTAAAACCCAAGTTAATATATATGTCAACTATTCTCATACCAAAATTTACCACCATCAACTGTAACCTACGAACAAACTTAACATAAACGACAAGTAAAGTCTTCTTCACAAGTATTAAAACAAATCATAATTGCAACCTACATTAACAATCGAATTCGAACTCTTTAATGAACTTCTAAACTAATGAAATTTATTATAGAGCCTTGTGCATAAATCTACTTCATTCACTCCAAAACTCATGCATTAGAACATCTCCATCAAAAAACCAAAATTGAGCTGTTCTTATAGGTCAAATTTTTTGTTAATGAGATATTTTGATGTTTTGAAAAAAAAAAAAAAAAAACTAAAACAGTAAATAATTATTTGAGATGAAACAAAGTATAAGAACTTGTACCTTGAAAATACTCTTAACTCATTGTACAGAATAATAGTTTGCTCTATTTTTTTTTGTGAGTGTTATTAATATTGGCAGAGAAGTAAGTGTAAAAAAAGAAACTAAGGGATCGTTTGTTTTTTCCACTTAAGACTTAATGGGTCTGAATTGAATTCATTAAGTTGTTTTGTTTGTTTTTTTAAGTGGTCAAACAACTTAAAAATATCAAAAAACAACTTTATAAAAAAAAAAAATTCCTGACTTTTAACTTAATTCCAAATCACTGAATTATAATTAAAATATTTTCTTCCAAGTCTATCCTCGAAAAAAAGATATATTTATAAATTTATCCTAATTTGATATGGTGTAGAATTATTTCTTTTAACGTATTTCTTATTTTAAAAGGCTTTTAGAAAGAAAAAAAAAAACCCTAATCACTTCTCATATTGAAATCTTCCTGGGATAAAACAATTGATTTTCTCTTCTATAAAATCCTGATAATAACTCTTTAATTTTTTTTTTTATCTACGTATAATGGCAGTTATAGAACTCTTTAAACATAATCTATAATGATAATTTGTTATGATTGTTGTAGTTGCAGTTATATAATTTATCAAATATTCTTTTTGTGATTTCATATGATCCAGGAAACAAAAACAAAAAACAAAAAACAAAAATGGTTTTTAGAATTATATACTGGATATTTGGACAATATGTAAAATTGAATTTGAATTTGAATTTTTTTTTTTTTTACAATAAATTGAACTTGAACTTTGTTTGCAGAATAACATGCAAAATTATATTCCTACATGAATTTTTTGTTTTGTTAAATTAAACTTTGTTTGCGGAAGAACATGCAAAATCTTATAAAGAGTGTTGTATGTTAAATTACTTTTTTTAATTAGTATGGGTATAGATGTAAAATTACTTCTTTTCAGACAATTTTATTTTTAAAAAATAAACATGTTGACAGTACATTCAGACGTGTTAACGTGATAACCCTTCTCCTTAAAAAAAAAAATACAAATCCCTAATATATCTACACATCATAATCATGGGAGGAGTTAGTGGTTCGGTGCTAAGAGCATCTCCAATGCAAAAGTGGCTTGCATACCAATAATTGTTGACATGGCAACAATGTCAAGAGACTTGCTTCATATGTGGTATAAAAATAGACTTGATAGACAATCAACTCAAAATTTGATCTCCAATGCTTCCGTCTAAAACACATTTTTTTTAATGACGAGTCCATCTTTTTTTCCTGTTTTATTTTATATTTTATTTCCTTATCAAAAATATATGAAAAATTAATATCAGTTTTAATTGTTTACTGAGTCAACCTAAAAAATAGTTGTGCAACAGACCGTCTGAAAGTGGACGGTCATGTTGACAATGTCTAATATTTTTTTTGCCATGTCAGCTTGACGTTGAATATGCATGGTTGCATTGGAGACACAATTATTAACATAACGTTTATTCATCCTACGTGTCATCTATTTTTTTCACAAACCACGCTTGAATTGGAGATGCTCTAATATAATTAATAAACCACCTACCACTTTCCTACTAAATAGTTAAATCCAACTGATATATACGCTTCTATTTATCTACTTTTATAGTACTATTATTATTATTATTTTTTTTTTATAGGAAAAAACAAACGACAAAACAAATTACCCGGGACAATCCTCCCGGATAAACCGCTCCACACACGGAGGGTAAGACTCCATCCAGAAATGGTCCTCCACAATAGATAAGGCCATTTTAGAAAGAGAATGAGCGACAACATTCGCGTTTCTACTAGCATAAACAACCACAGCTCCAAACATAACACTCAATTGCGCCCTGATATCATCAATAATCAACCCAATATCAGCAGCAATATGAGACTTAGAATTAACTAAATTTACCACTTCTAAAGCATCAGACTCAATAATAACAGGCTCTAAACCAGACTCTCTTGCAAACACAATACCGCGCAAAATAGCCAAAGCTTCTGCAACCGCAGGAGAGAAAAGTGCGTCAACCCTTTGCGTACTAGAAGCCAAGACCAAGCCCAAGTTGTCACGAATAACCATGCCCAAACCCACACAGCCCTCCTGCACACTTACTGCCGCATCTGTATTAAGCTTAACAAAGCCAAAATCAGGAGGCTTCCACTTGACATCCTTAGCACTCATACGGACCCCTTGGTGAGCAGCAACAGAGTTTGCCTCAACAAAATCAGCCCAAGAAACCACATTCTCCACATCATGGCGGCCACCAACATGAACCAGTTGATTCCGCAAAAACCAAACACGCCAGAGCACAACACAAAGGAACTCAAAGTCCTTTTTATCCAGATTATGAAAGCAATAGAACACAAAATCCTGGAAAGAGGCAAAATTACCAAAATGAAAACCTTTCAAGAGACCATACCTATTCCTGACAATTTTCAGTCGATGGCAAGCCCACAAAGCATGAACAGTAGATTCGAAAGAACTTGAACACACAGGGCACAAACCGTTGACTGGCACCTTCCTTCTTGCAAGGTTGACTAGCGTGGGGAGCCATTCACGGGAGGACCTCCACATAAAAATTTTAATTTTTGGAGGTAAATCCAGCCCCCACAAATATTTCCAACAGAAACCTGACTTCGTTATTATTGTAAATAAAAAGGAATAAATATTTGGGTCTTACAATAGTTCCCTTTATAATTCTGGGCTATTGTTGGTTCCCAGTTCTTTGCGGTGTGGAGCAGAGTGGTAACTTGCAAGGTTCATACCTTGAGGTCATGGGTTAAAATCCTGTCTCCGCAACACCAAACTCGTGTTTTTCTAGTTATGAAGATCACACAAATTTTTAAGTAATGTTTATGTTTTGAATGCTGTTAACTTTTGTAATAGATATTTTTTTTTTTCCAACAATTTATATTTTCTCGGCTATTCAATGTCTATTGATTTAGATTGGTTACGAAGGTAGACTGAATTTTTAATTAATGTTTATATTTTGAAGGCCAATTTGTCAAACTATTCAGATAAACCTTTAGATATATAGCCTTACTTGATCAATGACATGTGTGCTTTCCGTGCTCAAGTTTTTGTCGTTGATATTATTTCACATATGCATCACTTAACGTACGATTATAAGATTAATTCATTGAATTGTTTATATAGTAAAATGTAGGGAAATTATCATTCTCCCCCTATAGTTTGCCGTATTCTCCAATCTCCCCCATTGAGTTTCAAAATTCTCCAATTTCCCCCTCTCATACCTATTTTTATATGGTGAGATTGGTTGTATTTATGCATGAGAGGGGGGAAATTAGAGAATTTTGAAACTAGAGGGGGGAGACTGGAGAATACGACAAATTATAGGGGAAAGAATAATAATTTCCCACGTTATGTAAACAACAATTTTGAAGATACCAAAAACTTTATATTTCAATAAACTACACAATTAAAAGAAACAATACTAAAATACTAACTTAATAAGTAGACAGAGGCTTACAATACTTACAATGTCCTAATATAGTATTTCACCCATTCTCTTGTCCTTGAAGTTCGTTTCATACAACTATCTGTATTTTAATTTCTAACACTAAAAATAAATCTTAACTAACTTTGTATATTTCCTCTCAATGCAGTATGTAAACAAAAGTGCATAATAATTATTAAAAATTCTTCATTCTAACACATATCAAAAACTCTTATTCAAACTTCTGTCTATTGGAATGAATTTCATTCCAATTTATAGACTCAGATGTGTCTCTTGGTAAAGACACATCTTCTAGGAAGAGTTGCATCTCTTTTATGGAGAGACACAATTTTCCACTCTAAAAGACATGACTTTTGAGTTGTTCTACTTTGAACAGACACAACTTTTAATTTGTGTCTCTATTGTTGTACAACTTACATTATTGTTGGAAATGGAAAAATACCTCCAACTTTCATCATAGCATTTGGCCTTAACGCGACTCGTTAATTACCATTTCGTAGCTTGGATGCATACTTTGTACCACATCCTGAAGCATACATAGTTGATCTACATGAAAAATAAATTTAACTCGTAGTAGACATTCAATATAAAACTTAGACAATGTTGTTCCATTGCTCTGATTCTTCTTTCACAGGACTTGGCTTATTGCATGTATGAAGCATGAAATTGCATGCTGCAACAGCATCTCCTACTGTCAGATGAATCCATTGTTGGCCTAAATTTTCGATGAACTTTGCCTTGTCAAGCTTCTTCATCACCTCAGCTACAGGATTAGCCAATACAAGCTAACAAAACAAGAAGGGCAAGAAAAAAAAAATCAGTTCCATTTAAATTACATTGCTATTACTAATTACTGTGAGAAGACCTATAGGAAATAGAATGTATAAAGTACCTTGAGATCCCTCCTATCCAGAATTCTCTTAACTTCATCTAGCATGCTTATGCCACTAGTGTCAATGTTACCAACAGCTGGTGAAACAAACATTCAAATAAGCAGAGTTAGAATTTCATAATACTAATTTCTTTTAATTAAAGAATCCAAGATTTTCTCAAAGAACTATCTATAAATCGTTTACGTACCGCTCATATCCAGTATAACATACTGCAAGCTGCACTCTCCTGAAGATTTCAGTCTGTCTTCCTCTTCATCAATCCATCTTATTATCCTAATAATCAACCACAAGAGAAAGCACTCATCGTAAACATCAGGAAATTTAATCAAGACTTGAATTTTCATTTGGGAATGAAGTTTAGGTGGTATATAATATACCTTTCTCTTAAATAGCTTGAATTGGCAAAGTAAATAGGTGCATCAATCTCAAGTATCAAAACTCCAGGGACTTGGTTTGCATTTGTGTAGTGTTCAATGTTTCTATATATATTTGAATTTGGAATGTTACCAAGAACTACAGTCCTCGGTCTCGCCACAAACAAAAGTAGCCTTAGCAAAGATATCGTAACCTGAAATTTTCCAACCATAATACTTGAATCAGTGTCATTGATTGAGCTAATTAAGCACAGCAGTGCATTTGCATATATAGATACATACCGCTATGATTAAGCCGATCTCGATGTCTGCAAAAACGACACCAAGAAATGCACCCATGCAGACTATGAAATCGAATTTATCAACTTTAAAAAGATGGATAGCTGCCTCATAGTCGATGAGGCCTAGCATGGCAGACATTATAATAGCTGACAACACTACAAGAGGCGTGTAATAGAAGAGCGGAGTCAAGAAGAGGAGTGTGATCATCACTGCTATTGCCATAACAATGTTCGACACCGCTGTTTTGCATCCTGCGTTGAAGTTCACAGCTGATCGCGAAAATGGCCCTGAATTTAATTTCACAAATAATCATCATTAACCTAAGATCGAGTCTTTTTTTGTTGTTGTTGTTGCTGTTCTAGAGTTGCAGATGGGAAAATTTGTAAAACCTGTAGTGAGGTAGCAGGAAGTGCAGGAACCAACAATGTTCATCATCCCAAAAGCAATCATCTCTTTGTTGCCATCAATGTTGTAGTTCTTGAACATCGCAAAGCTTCTTCCTACAGCTATTCCTTCCTGAATGTTATAAACAACAATCTCATATTTAATACAATTCATCAATTAATCCATAGATTTTAACTTCTCAACTAATTCTTACGTCTTTTCTTTAGCTCAATATTGGGGATGTTCTCTGTTTGATTCACCCTTCAAATAACTTTCTTTACTTTAATAATCAGTGTTGTTACATGTTTTGTCTCATGTCGATTAAAAATCAAGACTAGTGTGTGAATAAATGATGAAATGTTAATTTTGATTATATAAGGTCTTTCTTAGGAAAAAAAAAAAAAAGAAGAGAGGTGTGACACCATGTATCAAAGCCGATTCTAAAACTTTAAAAAAAATATGTATTTGATGATTAGAATATTGAGAAAGTGAAATAATTTTGAGATTTTACCAATTTTTCCTAGTAAAGAATAGGAGAGAGTTTGTACGGTGCATTAGAAAAGAAGAAGAAGATGATGATAAGGGGTGCTTACAGCCATAGCTATGACGCCAGTGATGATGCCTGTTTTGATAGCTGTCATGAGATAAGGCGACACAAACACCAGATCCGTGATGGACGGTGGATTCAATCCCTTCTTCAGATCTCCTATCTGTTTAAATTACATCAGCATACACCTTTATCAGAACTCTTCACCATTTATATAAAAACAAATAAAAAGATTCAGAGCCATGTATGAATTTGACCATATCATAGGGCACACGTCACACAGCAGTGCAGATTGTAGACTCGTCCAAATCAAATAAAGAAACATATATAATGGGACCCATCCCAATGGGTGCACAGTGCTATTATTGGTGAGGGCCCACTATCTTTATAAGACAAGACAGGCCTCCATAACAAAAAAGGCCCAAGCACATGTATATATTGTGGTGGTTGGCGCTGCTGATGGTGGTGGTGGTGATGGTGGTGGTGGTCCAACCTGCTTCTGATTGGATTGGTCGTATGAATTCCGTTTACGGTTGCTTAGTTTTACAGATAGAGACAAAGATGAAAGACCCTTTTTTTTTTCTTTCACTTTGGGTTGTGGAATTAATATAATAAAACTTGAAAAAGAAAAGAGAGAGTGGTTGCTGGTTAAGAATAATATCATGGAAGTGTTGCTCACCACTTGAACGCCGTGTTTCTCAGCATGGCTGAGATACACCAGAAGGCTTCCGAGAATTACCGATGTCAGAGGTGCCATTGCTGATATCCAAAAGAACTTGGGTTTTCTCTTGCTCTATATTTCATCAAAACATTTAAAAAGAAAAAAGAAAGAAAGAAAAAAGCACAAATTAATAGTCATAATATTAATAATGAACTTTTGTAATATATGTAGCAAAATTATGCTTTCTGGAGTGTGAGAAGGTTAATGGGGTTAAACAGGGGGTTCTGATTAGTTAAAGATATTATTATTTTCAGAAAGTCATGGAAGGTGACAAATATCATTGATGACCACAACTGAAATGAATATATAAGTGGAAATTTTATCTTCTTAATTAATTTAAAAATCTTAAAGGTGACCCCTTTCCATAAAATATAATTTACTGTTACTTAATTTTGTAATTATTGACTGCTAGATCTAGCTAGGATGGCTCTACAGTCTACAACAGGCATAAAAATAATAATAAGAGTTTAAAATCAGGAAAATTAAAAGGATTACGTACGAAGTATCTGGTGACGAGAAGGAAGAAAAGGAAACAACAGCCCAGGACTCCACTTTCCCATCTCCACTGCCATTTAATAGATCAACGTCAGATGATGACACAAACATAAAAGAAATTAATAAATAAATAAAACAGCCAAAAAAAATGTCCTTTAGTATCTTATCACAGATCAATCTAAATAATGCATGGGAGCATATTTGTTTCTGGTGTCAAGGACGAAATACGGTATATGTATTCATAGTTAATAGATAGACATAATTTATCAAGTGGAAGAATACCCGTGAATGATAAGAACAATATATATATATATATATCACATGTAAATATATTGTTAAATTATTAGAGAGAGAGAGAGAGAGTATGTGTAATGTCTGATTGTCTGTTGTTGTAAATTGTAATAATATATAGAGGAGTTGGTGTATAGAACTGAAATGATGAGTTAATAATGAAGAAGAGGACTACCTGATGTGTTTGGGTAAAGACAGAACGCATGACAGATATAATATCAGTAGAATGAGTGAAGTTTTCAAGCCCAAGTATCCCTTTTAGCTGTTGCAAGCAAACCACAGTCGCTGCTCCTCCCATGAAACCTACTATCGTTGCATGTGATAGAAAATCCACGATAAACCCTAGCCTGCAATTCAAATCAATGTGAAACCGATTTCATTAGAGTCCATTTTTTTTCTTTTTTTTTTCTACAACAATGTTCTATTTTTTTAATTTAGAGCTGTCATTATCCTTATTTGACGGTGTGTGTGCCCGCCCAGGACCAGTACTATTGATAAAAAAAAAATGGATCAATCGCGATCTGCAGATTCTAATTACTATCATTTAATGAAGAATTTTGTAAAAAAAAAAAACAGCATCTTTGATTGGTTGATTTTATAGTCCATCAAGATAAAACAGCTAAAGACAACAAGTACAGCAAAGATATAGAACAAATACAAAATGTTCTCTTGACCCTTTTTTTTTTTTTAATCTGTCACTTTTAAGAGCATATTTAACAAAACGACATGTCTCTAAAAACTTGTTTTTCAATTCAAATAAGTAAATAAGTCTGCTTATATATCATCACAGACTTATCACTAATAAAAAAAAATATACCTATTATGCAAATTAATAATTACCTTAACAATCCGAGTGAAGCTTGAAAAACTCCGGCGAAAAATGTTGCGGTGAAAGCAAGGTGAAGATAAAGCGTGGGGTTCTCAGTAGCATTAACTTCACTTCCCAACATAGAAGCTGTGAGAAGAGAGGCTACAGCAACGGTCCCAACGGCCAAATCCTTTGAACTCCCCATCATCGCGTAAACCAATGGTGGAATAAAGCTCGAATCTACACGAACAACCAAACGGAACCCCATTAACACAAATCAACAAACAAACAATCATAATAATCAACTTAGTTTAGAAATATTCATTTCTCTAAATTCTAGCGTATACATATAACTAACTTTTTTATGTGTGAACTATTATATCAACCGGGGTACGTAGCTGGTAAGGTCTCTTGTCGTTATACAAAAGGCTTGGTTTACGAGGACTTACATAGGCCGTAAATGGGTGGCAAGTTAGCGAGTTTTGCATAGCTTATCCCTTGTGGGATGGCGAGGCTGGCAATGGTGATCCCAGAGATAAGGTCAGATTTCAAGAACTGGAAAGTGTAACGAGGAACCCATTCGAAAATTGGAAAGAAGTATTGCAGCCCCAAGATGAATTTTCTGGAAGCTGTTTTGTTCTTGAATTGCCTTAGTGGATCATCAGGAAAGAAAGTCTCCTTCAGATTATAATGGAGCGACTTGAAAAATGGTTGCGGAGGTGGAACCTCCACACGCTGCACACCATTATTATCACCATTTGCTTTAGATGGGTACACGAAGTCTGCGTTACCCATTGACACACTGTGTTTTTATTTTTTCTTTCTATTATCACAATAAATCTGTAAAAATATAGCAGAGAGAGAAGTGGTGAAGAGGAGTGAGTGAAGAAGTGGTGAGACCATGGCATGGCTTTATAGAGGGAGAGATGATGGGTGGTGGTGACTGGTCATGAAGTGATCTTTTTGATTTTGAGTGCGTTAGAGGACCCACAACAATATACAATACAAACGATTTTTATTATTGATAAATTGCTTAGGTTTTTAAAATTCTATTATTTCTTAGCAGCTGCCGACCTCGTGCTTCATTTGTTCTTATTTTTGGTCATGCCCGTTCCTAACATAGAGAAGGCAGAGTCCTGGAAGCTCACGTTTACCTTTTTTAATATTGTATTGGATTTGTATGAGTATCATGACTACTTTCTTCGATGACATTTTGCCATCGTGGCATGATTGTCCCGAGCGGTGTTTTATTTGGGTCAATATACTAATATATAATATTTAGAGGATCAAAGTAAAATTTTAAAAATATTATTTTCTTTGGAGGGCTAAGTGATTGTGAGATCGACACTTACGTAATATAGAGGTTTGAAAAAGTTTTACCATTTAATTTCTTGTGATGGAATTAATATCTTCGGAGTTCAAAAATTAATAATTTCTGCACAAATATCAACTGATTTACCTAACTTGTTTCGGTTGTTTAAATTTCATACCCAACAGTGCCTGTTCAGGCATTTTATGGTTTGTGTTAACTTTTCAGTCAGCGGTCAAATTTGGCAAAACCATTTTTGAATGGAAACTGACAATTAATTGTAAAGCCCTATATGAGGTGCGTGTGCTGTATGCATGTGCATTTTTTTCAAATCAATTACTTACAGGGAATTCCTTTGAACGATTAAGTTTCGAAAGCTTCATTTTCTTATACAGCTGTTGTCATTCTAACAAGAAATTCAGTTTAAACAGGCTTCTTCTTATTTGGTTGAATGAGTTAGTTTGATCAAATTTATTGATTTCTCTTGAGGTGTGATGAATTTGGACGCATGGTTTCATTAAAAAAAAAAAAAAAAAAATCAGAAATTTTTATCGATTTATGATATTTGATCATCAAGAATATTTCTCAAAATCTGTAAGACTCTTTCTAAACCTTGTAAGAATACAGCGGATATAACTACTGTTGCGAAGAAAATCAAACCAAGTATAAGTGTATATAATACGTACTACGTACAATCATTGAAGAAGTTGATACATACAATCTTACTTTTTGGTGGTGAGATAGAAAGCAATTTTGAATTGATCCAAACCCAAAATCATACCTGAATTAGTAATATATAGACAGATTTGGGTTGACCTAGAAGATATGTGGACTTTGGTCAAACTTGAATCATTTATTAAGTTATTAGAATTAATTAGAACATATTTAATCGATCTGCTGCGCTTTTCAACAGCCTAATTCGGTGGCTCTAGATCATGTAAATTAAAGCATGCTGACTCACAGAGCATACGAAGATAAGAATATATATTTTATATTCAAATTATGTATCTAATCACAAAATAGAGGTGTCATAGTATGTGAGTGGTCCAGATGTATTTCTGATTCTGGAAGGTAAATCATTATGATGATGGCACTGGATATTTGCTTTTCAACGGTGGTTTCTTCCATTGGGACCACCTCACTACACCTTCAATTCACCTCTTGATCAATTCAAACGTGCAATTCAGTAAGTAGGTGTTCACTTGCGTCACAGTTTCACGAGCAGGAGGCTAGCTTTTTCCCATCAGATCAACCTGACAGCTAATTAACTTACATATATGCATGCATGCTCACCGGAGACTTTGATTTGGTCCCTAATTAGTGTACGTTCGTTCGATTAAATCAAATGTCGATCTCCATGAGCCCTCATTTTTAAGTTCTCCATGAGATTTTTTGGGGTTAATAGCATAATAATTAAGAAACTAAAATATCGATACTTTTAATTGAAATATTTCTGATATTTTTTGGGAATGTATATCAAAATTACATTTGAATATCCTACATGTTTTGAAGATATATATGAACATATTTCCACCGAAAATTTTAAAAACTTTGACCTTCTGTACGGATATTAATTTCCTTGGTAATAAGGCATGAGAAAATATATGGATATATTATAATTTGTAGCTGATTTTGTGGGGATCACTAACTTAATAACTCGATTTTTTTTTTCGATTTTTTTTTAAAGAAAATAACTTGAGTTTTAATATCACCAAAATAAAGTAACCAACAGAAATGCTCATTGGCTTCACTTTTCTTTCTCCCCTATCTTTCTATGTGAAAATAGGTCTAAATGACACCAAATCTATATTGACTTTTGAGATTAGCACTTGATTTACAGTTGAGTGGTGCTAGTGGCACCTAGCACCACTCAACTGACCATATAACATATTTATGTTCCACTTTTTAAATTATTTAGTATTTTTTTTTCTTTATCAAAAGGGTGTCGATATTGACACCCATAAAACTCATTAGTACACCCATATTTATTTAAAAAATTTAATTATAAAAACATCACAATATAAATTTACCAATTAGAATAAATTACTTTAATTAAAAATAAACCAAATACTATATACACTCATTAATTACATAAATATCTTCGATTATATTTCTTTAATAAAAGAACTTACCTTTAAAATAAAATAAAATAAAATAAAATAAAAACTTATGAGAAATCCTAACATATATATTTTTTTTCACACAAAGATAGCAAATATAACATGACAAATAAAATAATTAACAAACTACCGGTTGATCATTGGCAGTAAATGCAGAATGACAACAATTTCCAAACAGTAGCTAGTGACTCAACACTAGTCCACTTTTGTAGCCTTGTGGGTCAATATTATGATAAACCCTAATATATGATAAACCCTAATTAAACTCTAATTTTATTTTAAGTATTAAACTTTCTCATCATCATATGATTATCATATCATTTATTTTATTTTATTTTATTATTATTATTTTTTTAAGATAGCTGTATAAATAAGAGAATTCCATATTGAAAATCTCTTGACCTCATATACGGTTCCACATATTCCCTTTTATAAGGCTCCAACATTTGAGATATTTTCAAAAGTAAATTAGACAATCATTAAAAGAGGATTTGATTCCAAAAATAATATGATTTTTTTTTTTTTAATAAATTGGGTGTGATAATAATTTAAGAGTTTTTATAAATAATATGTATTAAAATGAATATATTTATTTCAATAGGGGTAGTATTGGCATTAGGATGGGTTCTTATAATAATGTTTATTTTTTAAATTTAGACATGGATGTACTTATAAAAATGGGTGTACTAATAGGTTTTATAGGTGTCAATATCCATACCCGTATCAAAATTACTTAAAGAGACATACAATTTTTTTTAAAAAAATCTTCTACGAAGTAAATCTAATAAAACTCAACTTTCCTTTTCAAAAAAAAAAAAAAAAAACCCTTAGTTCACTGGTAATTTGTTTTCTTGAAAAAAAAAGTTCTTAACTCTTAAACCCTAAAATTTGTTTCTTACACTCATACAAAATATTATGGAAGACTCTGAGAATGATATTAAGCATCTGGAAGAATTGTTTGAGAATGATATCAAATATCTAGAAAAATTGTCTGAGAATTATAACAAGCATTTGAAAGAATTGTCTGAGAATGATATCAAGCATCTGAAACTAGGGGTGTGTGGCAGATCAGATCCAATGGATTTGCCATGATCCAAGATCCGAGCTGATCCGATTTGATCGAAGAAATTGCAATCCGATCCGATCCAATTTTATAACGGGATCCAATCAGATCCGATCCAATTACTATTCGATCCGATCCGATTATAAAATGCTTCAATCTGATCTGATATGATCTGATGAATCGAGTTAATATAAAGTCATTCTTAATATATAAAAGTTATAATTTGAAATAAATAAAATCAAATAAATTATTCAAACATTACTAATTAATTCAAATAAAATTAACATTAAAAAAATACATAACATAACTTGTAAACTTTATATAATTCAAAAAGTTTATAAGCATTAAACATCAGCTCCAAATGTAAACTTAATAAGCTGTGATGTTGATAAAGATGAATAGAAGAAAATAAGATGGTGGATTGTTGGTTGTAGAGAAATTGAGAAAGAAAACCCAAAATAATAACATTTGAAATCGTATTTGGGTTGGGTCTTTATAGATATTCAGAGAATCAAATTGTATTTGAGTTGGGACTTTACATTTGAAAGTAGTGGATAAAATAAATTGTTCGAAATTTAAATAGCACTTTATGGGGTGCCTTTTGGGGAAAAGTCACCAACTTATTAACTTAAGTTTAAAAGGCACCATTTATGGTGACCAGACAAAAATAACCCTTCATTTGTCGGTTTGTGAGAATTTTCAAACATTGAAAGAAAAACTTTTGACTGAGAAACGGACAGACAACAGAACCAAATTCCGACGGTGAACCACCGGAACAGTAGTGATGTCGAGCAGAGTTGAACGGCGAAGCAGAAGGAGTGAGGTAAGCATTTTCATTCTCGTTTTCGAATAAGATTGTGTGTTTGTTGATCAGTTAGGTTAGGTTAGGGTTTTATTTTAGGAAAAACATTCCTTTGAAAACGATGAAGATCTGGGTTTTATTAGTTGAATCGAGCATTTTTGTAGTTGAATCGAGCCTTTTTGAAATTGAATCTAGCCTTTTTGAACTGTGTATTGTAATCGAGCATTTGGTGTTGTAATCGTGCCTTTTTGTGATGTAATCGAGCCTTTTTGTTTTGTAATCGAGCATTTTTGTGTTGTAATCATGCCTTTTTGAATTGTGTTTTGTAATCGAGCCTTTTGATATTTTAATCGAGCCTTTTGGTATTGTAATCGAGCCTTTTTGTGTTGTAATCGTGCCTTTTTGAACTGTGTATTATAATCGAGCCTTTTGGTACAGTAATCGAGCCTTTTTGTATTGTGATCGTGCCTTTTTGTGCTATGATCGTGCCTTTTTGTATTGTAATCGTGCCTTTTTGTGCTGTAATCGAGCCTTTTTGAACTGTTTTCGAGCCTTTTTGAACTGTTTTCGAGCCTTTTTGAACTTTGTATTGTGATCGAGCCTTTTTGTATAGTGATCGAGCCTTTTTGTACTGTGTTCGTGCCTTTTTGTACTGTGTTCGTGCCTTTTTGTACTGTGATCGTGCCTTTTTGTATAGTGATCGAGCCTTTTTGTACTGCATTCGAGCCTTTTTTAACCTTGATTTTTAGGAGTTTTCATGAACTTATATGCTTTTTTTCTGTGAATATGCAGAGGGTGAATCTGAAGGATTTCCTGAAAATCCCTGTGGGAGAATGGTTCCACGGAAAAATTATTCGGCATGACCATTTGAATAACAATACAGATATCCACAACGCACTTGAAAGTGTACCTAAACTTCTGAAGATGGAAGACTGTCGTCGGTTTACTGAGTCCTGCTTCGGCCATTTCCTTCACATGCATCGGGAGATGCATTTTTCGGCTGGAATTGTCCATCGGATGCTTTTGCGCGAGTTGCATCACGACGGGCCGAAAAATGAGATGAGATTTTTGTTGGGTAAGCATACGGTCCGGTTCTCGAATGTTGAGTTTTATCTAATCACCGGATTGAAGTTCGGAATCATTCCGGACCAAGCAAGTTATGAGATGGTACAAAATGGCATACACGACCGATACTTTCAGGGTCGAGTCATAGAGAATGAAGAGCTGAAAGCGGTGCTGCGGAGTGGAATTTTTGATGAGCAGTACGATGCAGTGAAGCTGTCATTATTGTTTTTGCTGAACTGGATACTGATAGGGGTGGACGAGAGATATAAAATTCCATTCTGGCAGTTTCAGCTAGTTGAGGACTTGGACGCTTTTGATGCGTTCCCGTGGGCGCATACGTGTATAGGCGGACTATATCTGGTTTGAAGCATGCTTTTGATGGTCCACGGCAGCGGTTCGAACAACGACAGCAACAACAGGCCACGGGTGACACCATTGAGACGTATAACATATACGGTCTAGCGCACGCATTATTGGTGAGAATTTATAATTTCCAGCCGTACTTTAATGGAAAAATTGTATATCATTAATGTGTTATCTATTACGCAGATATTTGCTTTTGAGGTTATCCCGGAGCTTAGCAATAATAAGCACAAATGTGGGACCTGCACGGTAATCGAGCTACCCCCTCCACGTATTCTGAAATGGGAGTTGACTCAGCGACCGTGGGGGAAAACGCTGGATAAGATTTTCACTGAAAGGATAAGTATTGTTGTTGTTAATGTTTATTATTTTGAGTATGTTTACAATTACAATGATGTCACTCCGATTGCAGATGTTTGCGCGAGCTGAATTGTTGCCGACGGATGCTGAGAAGCGGCAACAGTACTACCAAGGCATAGACCTGGGAGGCAGTCTATATGATGATGATGCCGCAGATTTACCTCGTGACCTCCCGGATCCCGAACGACGTAGGACTGTCGGACCCAGTGATACGGAGGAATCATATTACGGACCTAGTGATATGGATCCTCAGTATTCTGCACCTACTGATATGGATGGCTCAGAGCCGGAGGTTGGCATTGGCAGTAAGAGTCCCACGAGGTCTAGGCAGATACGATTCACTCCGCCCAGACGACCACGACCTAGACCTAGTGATTCAGACCCGGAGGGTGGCAGTCCTATTCCCGTGAGGCGTAGGCGGGTACGATTCACGTTGCCCAGACAGCTTGGACCTGAAGGTCATCAACCTGAAGGCATTGAAGAGCATCCACAGGTACATAAGCATTATTTTAACCGCATGATTTACTTTCCATTGACTTAATAGTTTTAGTACTGACAGAGTCTGCAATCCTTTCAGAGCTGGGATAATAAATTAGCAGAAGTGATGGATGATGTCCGAACATTACACATGGATGTCATGAATGCTATCGAAAAGAATGAAGAGAAAAGAAATGCACAGCATCTGGAGTTACTGGCTATGATTCGGACGCTACAGGGTCCGACGTCGCACGGGCATATAGAGGAGGATCCAACGTTCGATGACCTACCATTTCATGACTATGATGGAGCATTCAATACAGGCAGGATAGGTACTGATCATGATGAGACAGGCCCAGGGACCAGACATGGAGAGGCACATACTACAGACACAGTATCCGAGCAACAGGCTCATGATGCGCTAGGACAACCGAAGGTCCCCGGTGTTACAGAGACAGCAGTACTACCGCAGGCCCTCACCGTAGACCGCTCATCACAGCTACTGCATGATCCTGTTCATATCCAGGAGCTCTCTACTGACCGCACGTCGAAGCGTACCCATCCAGTCAATCCCAGCGATCGTAGACCTCCGGTCGACCCAGGCACAGCCGACCCCTCCAGGCGATCCTCGAGGAGAGATTTGGTTCTTCGAATTCCACCACACCAGTCGCAGGGCAATCAACGGGGACCGAGTTCCTCCTCAGACCGCACCGATCCCCATGGTCCGGAACAGACTCCCCCACCCCTAAGGCGTGGAGACCGGATTCGACGTCGAGGTTGGTTGGAACGAAGCCCATACACAGACTCCTGTCTACCGAAGAGGGCATGGTGATGCCACCGCCGGCACATGAATGGAATCCACATGGACTGGTAGATCCTGAACAGCTTGAGGCGTACGAAGACTACAAAAGGAGCATGACGGGGGAATTGTAAGTATAATCTAATAAATTACATTCTGTTTATAGTTTTTTCGACAAATATGCAAGTCAGTTTATGTAACTTTTTCCCTACTTATACAGACGTGATGTGGATTTGCATGACCCAGTTGGTGTTCCTGCCACTTGGTTTCACCGGTTGCAAACCAACTTCATAGAGTTGGAGGATACGGTATGTTCTTTTCTTGAAATGTCTTTATAAAACTCAGTCACAAATGGTTGAATCCTAACAATACAAACTGTTCAAATTTTCAGTACATTGACGCATACTTGAACATTGTCCGGAGGCGTCAGCGATTGCACCCCACTGTCTACGGTTTGAGGATCAACATACTGGATTCACAATTCTTTGTAAGTGTTAATATTATACAGTTTTCGCTTCTACATTGATGTGTTCATACATCTTCTGCCTAACGTTTCGGTTAATTTTCTTTCAGTCATTGTTAGATCACCAATGGGACAGAATCGGCACTGGTGAGGAGAGGAAACCCCCATCAGGTTGGTCTGTGTTCAACCACTAGTGGTCCCGTGATGAGCTTATGGTGGTCCGTGGGGATCTTCCATTAGGGAACCGGCCATGGCACGATGTTGACATTGTGAGTGTTTATTCGAGTTTTGCGTCCATGTGTATAATAATAAAATTTGATAACACTTTGGAGAAACACCTACAGGTTCTGATTCCTTGCAACCTTGGACGTATGCATTGGGTCATGGCCAGTATCGATTTGCAGTATGGGCACATTCTCGTGTTTGACTCGTTCAGACGGGATGTCCCATTTAGGCACAGGAATGCCCAGTTTGCAAGCTTGCGCTATTTGCTACCCTCTTAGCTCTATGCGGTGCACTTTCACAGGAACAGACAACCGGGTGACAAGACTTACAAAAAGAAGGATGGGCCGTTTCGGATGTTATTCGTGTCAGTCGACCGGGTGCCCCAACATGAAGAGGGGTATGACTATTTTAAGTTGTTATTCTAACCCAATCAATTTTGAAATGAATCAATGCTAATGGTTGTTCATGTTTATAATTGCAGGGGAAACTGTGGTGCCCATACGTTGAGAATGATTGAGTACCTGACGGCGAACAGGGATACGTTCGATTGGACGGAAGCCGATATGCCCAGCATCCGGCAAAAGATGGCCATGGAGGTTTATTGTAACTCCAGGACCTTGTAGTTGTTGTACATAACATTGCTGTTGTTAATGAAATTATTCATTTTTTTTTTAATTGTTTGCAGTTCAAAGTTCAACTAAATTCAAAAATATTTTCGAACATAAAATATTTCTAAAATATTGACATATATCAAAGCATACACAAAGTTAAAAAGTACCATATATGAGTATATCAACTGGTATGGTGACTTGTGGAAATAAACAAACTACAGCAGCTAAAATCCAAAACACATGTCTAAAACATAAGTCCTAAGATGATTGCATCGTTCATCTTTTCGCCCTCTCTAGCTGAAACTCGTTGCACTCAGATAAACATCACTAACTCTGGCCTACTGTATATGTTATTATGCTTGTCGTCAAGTGTCGGATAAGCAGCCACGAGAGCATCTTCAGCGCCAATATATAGGGAGGTGTAAATCTTCAGTACACTTCCCTAACCTTCCGAGCAGGATGGAAAAGCCCCTAAAAACAGTAGTTTAGCACAACAGCAGCACCCAATGCAACTCTCATCCCTTCAATCGCTTCCATGACAACATTTATGACGTGGGGTCAAGTCTCCTCTTGTAAGGCTCCATTCATTCCACGGTAGAGTCCTTCTGAGGGCACGTTTGTTTGTTGTGTCCAGTTGAATGACAGATGCTGCATCTACGACGGTATTCTTCGGGAACAATTCTACTGGCACCTTCATTAACCATAGACGGGTTCGAACACCTCATGCTATTATGTCCTGATTGTCCACATCTTCTACACGACTGTGTGGTTGTTCTCTCCAAAGATGAGGCATGTCGACCCTCCATCGAGCGACCTGATTGTCTCTTCGTCTTTGGATTTAAAACAACCCGCGCTGCGATGTCGAATGGCACAACCCATGAAGAAGGATGGCCAACAGGCATTATAGGAACCGAGTATGCATCAATAAGTGTCTCCCTCTTGTAGTAGTCCGCACAAAGAGATGTGAAATCCAAGTTCCGCTCCCTGCACCAATGAAAACAGTGAGATTCACGTTTAGGTAATATAAAGCGATAAATGGACAGAGTCATGTACCTTGCCGCTGCGAGTGCGTGTGAACATGGTAAAAAGTCCATTTGGAATTTGTTGCATGTGCATGTGTTCCGGGCTAAGTCAACCGTCCACTGTTTTCCCTTGTGTCTGACGGAAAATATATTCCAGTCAACTGCATTTACGGTTATATAACCGTATTTCTCGACACATTTGAGGATCACAAGATGTGCTGTGTCGGTCAATCGATGACGCATTGACCGTGCATTTGTATGACGATCGTGGAACCACTTTTGTAGCATATTCTGAATGAACTCTGCTAGTGTCATCAGTGGCAGTTGCCGTGCAAATTTTAGGCATGAGTTTATGCACTCTGCAACATTTGTGGTCATCAACCTGTACCTTCTTTGGGGGCAATGAACATGGGACCACTTGTGTGGACCGGCATCAATGGCATAATCGTATGCACCCTTGTGCAGCCTACGTAACTCCTCCATGTGGCGATCGTAGTGGATTTTACTGTACGACCTAGCAGCGTTATCCATTATGTCGGCAACATCTTTTCTGTGGAATCGCTTTTTCATATTTTCACCAAAATGCCAGCAACGTATGGTATGGTTGCATAAGGGAACACTTTAGAAATCCCTGCTTCAATGCTTGCATGACGATCAGAAATAAAACCATATCATCTATATGACCAAGGGCACCTCTCAAGCATTCCAAAACCACTCCCATGAAAGGTTGTTTTCTGAGTCACCGTACCCAAAGGCAATTGGATACACCTGTTTGTTTCCATCTTGTGCAGTTGCCACAAACATTGTACCCCCGAATCTTCCCTTCAAATGGGTACCATCAACTGCAATCATAGGACGCATACACCTCCGAAAACCTCTAATTGAGGACCTTAACGACATAAAAAAGTAGAGGAATTTACCATCGTCTGCGCACTGTAAGTCTATGATTGTGCCTGGATTTTGATGTTCCAGAACGTATGCAAAAGATGGCAGCAGTTGGAAACTTTCTTCATGCGTTCCATAGGTCAATGACAATGCATATTGCAGGGCATCATGTGCCTTACTGTACATGATTTGGATGCCATACATTGTTTTCATATCGGCGATTATATCCTTTGGACGCATGAGACGACCATCGGCTTGTTGAAGTCTAGGTGCAACAACTTCTCCGATTGTGACTGCACTAGCTTGTCGATGGCGACGGTGAATCTCCTCTAAAGGACAGGTGTGTTCGTTGACAAAACTTCTCACTTGAAAGTAAGTCCCTTCTTCTCTCCTCACCGCTCTTAATTTCCACGTACAGTCATCAATGATGCAAACCAGATGTAAAGTTGTCTTATTGGACCTTTTCACTTTCCATTCAAAGTTTTGACGCATCGTAAAATGGCCAACTAGCCTCTTCAAATCCTTTTACTCGGGAAAAATTGACCCTTATAAATCATGGTTCTCGGTTCTTGTGCTTCCAAGGTGCTGCTTCTACCAATACCAAACGAGTATGAATCTGCTCCCGGAATAACCCAAGTTGTCGCATTAATAGAATCAGATGTTGTCACATTATAACGGACCTCGGAAGTCCTAGGCATATCTGGTGCAGTGCCACTAACTCCTTCTACACGTCTACCATGTGTTTGCATATGTGCATGCTCTTCATCCGCATTTTGCAAATCATCAACATGTTCATTATTTGCCTCATTATCCACCTCATGGTTCGGGTAATTGTCATTGTTCTGCTCATTGTACTGCGCATCATACTGCTCAATTCGACAACCAAACACATCACCAAATTGAGTCTCAGCGGCATCTGCATGGTCGACCACAACTTGTGGGACACCAAACATGTTTCTCTCACCTTCGCTGCCACCCCTTTGGGTGAACACTTGGTTACTACCACTAAAGGATCCTAATTGTTGGGTATTTTCAGGAGGAGGAATATCATTCCCTAACACATCTCCAGCTGTCCGCTCAATAAGACTGACATATACTTGAGGGATCACTCGATCTTCCCCTAGCATAAACTGGACATCGTCGTCATTCCTTATAAATGTGCGACACGTACTGCCAGGAACCATTGATATTGATGACAAATCAACGTTGTATTTGTTTACATCATAGTTCACAATAGTATGCATGATCGCCACCAATTCATCGTAAGCCAAATTCTTTGACACATACATTCCTCGGTTATCAGATCCAACGAACCTCTGACTTCCGTCGGGTAACTGCTCCCATCGACCGTTGTAAGATATTACTATTCTAACTCGATTCATAAGGCTGTCAAATTAATAATCACAAACCATTAAAAAGACACGATTTCAATTCAAAAAGGCACGATTTCAAAAGGCACGATTTCAGTTCAAAAAGACACGAATTTGTAGCAAAAAGGCTCGATTTATGACCAAAAAGGCATGAAATATTTTTCAAAAAGGCACGATTGAGGACCAAAAAAGCACGATTTTGTTTCAAAAAGGCTCGATTCATAACCAAAAAGGCACGAAATTTTTTTAAAAAGGCACGATTGAGGACCAAAAAGGCACGATTCATGACCAAAAGGCTCGATTTATGACCAAAAAGGCTCGAAAAAAAAATGAAAAGTTCTTTAATTATCACAATGGCATCAAAATGGCTTCAGGTTAACAAAATACTATCAGTTCAAAAAGGCACGAATTTGTAGCAAAAAGACTCAATTCATGACCAAAAAGGCACGAAAAATTTCTCAAAAAGGCACGATTGAGGACCAAAAAGGCACGATTCATGACCAAAAAGACTCGAAAAAAAATGAAAAGTTCTTTAATTATCACAATGGCATCAAAATGGCTTCAGGTTAACAAAATACTATCAGTTCATAAAGGCACGAATCTGTAGCAAAAAAGCACGATTCATGACCAAAAAGGCACGAAAAATTTCTCAAAAAGGCACGATTGAGGACCAAAAAGGCACGATTCATGACAAAAGGCTCGAAAAAAAAATGAAAACGATTGAGGACCAAAAGGCACGAATGGGTTTCAAAAAGGCTCGATTCATGACCAAAAAGGCTCGGAAAAAAAATGAAAAGTTCTTAAATTATCACAATGCCATCAAAATGGCTTCAGGTTAACAAAATACTAAAATGTGACAAAATTCAAACAAGCAGGATCAAGAAATATTACCTTATTTTACTGAAGAAGAAAGTCGGGGCAAGACCTTTAACTTTTATTTTTAGAGAGGAGAGAGAGCCCGTAACTGAGTTAAATCCTACTCTGGTTTTTGTTGCAATTGTGGAGAGAAAAGACCAAACAGAATGATGTAAATCATTAACTAAGGGCAATTTTGGTAGTTCACCATAATATGTGCCTTTTAAACTTAACTTATTAACCCACTGACATTCTCACCAACTCAGTTTAAAAGAGTGACAGTTCTCACCATTTCCACTAAAATAAATTGCCTAATAAAAATAAGGCCTAATATTTTAGTCAGATTCATGGATTTCCAAACGGAAATCCAAGATACGATCCAATCCAATGGATTGTATTGGATTGGATCGGATCCTGCACACCCCTCTCTGGAACAACTAGACAAAAACGGCACCACACACACCAACAACAACCAAAACAATGAAATCGCACCAATAATTGCAACCAAAAAAACCTAATCTCTGACGAAACGAAACCACACCAAAATCATAACTTAATCACTAAAAAAAAAACCATCAGCATCAATACCACACTCCCAATCTACCACCAACAATCCAATCGACTATAGAAACAAAAAAAAAAAAATTGCATCCAAGAATGATGGTTTCACCATGAAATAAGAAGAAAATGCAAGTCATGTGGAAGTGAGAAACCATATAGAGAGATTAGAGGTGAGGTGTATTTTTAAGTGTTCGAAAAAACGGTCTCGGCAGCCGCTGAGAAGCTGAGCGCCCTCCAGGCGTCCCGATTATGGCCAATTCGACCAGATTAGATGGGCAAATAAAAATTGGCCGACTTGGCCAATTTTTTAGCCAAGTTACTTGATTAATCGGGCTATGCGGGGTCAAAGTTGTTAACCCGCCTAGTTGAATTTTTTTTTTTTACAAAAAAACGATGCACAAAACGGTTTGGTGCTGTTTAAAAACCTCAAAATGCCCAATTTTTTGTTCCATATTGTGATTCATTCACAGCCCTAACTAAAAATCAAAACCTCTAACTCGCCAATCTATCGTCGTCGTCGCCGGGTGAGTTAGTGACGAAATCCATAATGACCCTTGATTATCCATGATGATCCTTGTGTTAGGCTTTGATTTGGTAGATTTATGGGTTGGTTTTGGAAGGAGTTTGGTTCGTTGCTAGAGAGAAGGAAGAGCAAAAGTAGAGAGAGAAGGAGTTGTGTTTGAAATGAACTGCTAGGTTTGTTGTGTGAAGAGTAGCGAATATTATATAGGTAGAGAGGACCCTGGTTTGGTTCGGTTCCTTTTCCCGGTTCACCCGGTTTCAACGGTTCGGTTTAATTTTTTTTTATAAACTAGCAAAAAAAAATTATTAGACATGTAAATGCAGTATATTGGGTAACCTGAAATTAAAATAAAATAAATATATGAAAAAAAAAAACAAATTGAAATAAAATTAAAAAATTTAAATTGGCATTGCACTTAATTTTTACCACAATTAACTTGCCTACATATCCTCTTGGGGTTTAGAGGAATCAAAGGCCACATAGTTCTTTTGCCTTTGACTGCCGATTCGGGATGTGAGTTGGGACCGTAACTAACCGCTGCCATTCGTTCTAGTGGTAAGGGTATGGTCATCATTGAAGAAATCGTGGAGTGCTTATTGATCGATTTCTTGTTGTCTGTTTTGCGCCTTGGTCCAATCATCAACACAAACTTGGACTTGAATTGATTCTGGACTCAAAAGCGAACGTCTTTGGTCCATAATATTTCCACCGGTGCTAAACTCTTGTTCCATAACAACGGTAGAAACTGGTGTTGCAAGAATTTGTTTGGCTATAATAGCCAATATTGGAAAGTACTTTTCATGCTCCCTCCACCAGTGTAGGATATCAAATTTATCAAAATCGCCGTCTCCCATAAACTCAAAAGAGATACTTAGATAAGTTTCAACCTCGGAATACAAGGTCGAGCTTGATGAAGAAGAACATCGTAATTTTTTGGTTTTTTGGTATAACAGTTGATACCCTAACCCCATTAATTTGGAGGATGGAGTATGAGATACAATTTGACTTTGTGGAAAATCAATGTTCAATGGTTGACTATAAACTTTAAGATATTCATCAAATAACTCATAAAATAATGTCTTAATTTTAGAACAAGAACTAGGAATATCAAAATCTATTTTTAAACATTGATAATAAAGAGATAAATATTCAGACAAAATTTCTAATTTATAACGTGGATCAAAACACAATGCAATCAAATAAATAGTTGGAAACTCATTATAATAGTCTAACTTTTTTTTTTTCATAGCATCAATGCAATCCTTTAATTGTATATCGGATGCACTCATGCACACTCAAAAAATGCACCAACTATATTAACACTCTCAGTAATAAATAATTTAGTAGTAGGATAATAACTACCAGAAAAATTGGTAGTAGCATTATTAAAGACTTTTAAAAAACTACAAATTTTTGTACAAATATCCCAATGGTGTGCATAAAGATTAATATCACTAACATTATATTGCATAAAAGTAACTAATAAATCCCTATAATCATAACTTCCAGCAAGCAATTTATAAGTAGAATTCCAATGTTTTGGAACATCACGAGGAAATCTAATGGCACGTCTACCATTTTGTTTACAAAATTTTATCCATGCTTTCATTGTAGACGAATGTTTCCACAAATAATATAGGGCATCTCTAATATGTTTAATAAAAGTTTGAAGAATTTGTAATCCATTTTGAACACATAAATTTATAACATTGCATGCGCATCTTTGATGTAAAAATTTACCACTAAAATAAGGTTTGCATAAATCAATTAAAGAAGGAATAACCGCGGTATTGTTAGAACCATTATCAAAACCAATTGCAAAAAAAATTGTTTTCAAACTTATACTCGTCAAAAATAATTTTAAGCTGTCTAAAAATATTAGCAGTAATATGTGCATCATCAAAAACTCTAAATGCAAGAATTCTTTTTTACATAGTCCATACATTATCAATATAGTGGCAAGTGACACTCAAGTATGAATGCATTTGCCAATGGTCACTCCATATGTCGGCACATACAGAAACACGACATTTATAATTATCAATTTTTTTTTTTGCAAATTCCTTTTTTCTCTTTTATAAATGTCATTAAGTGCACATGTGAGAGTGGTTCTAAGAACACGACATGCAGCAGGATTTAATGCTTTTTGATAATAATTAACAAAACCAATTTTTTTCCACCAAAACTAAATGGTAAGTATTCTACTGCAACCATTCTAGCTAATTTTTCTCTATTTTTTTCATCACTCTATTTAAATAATTGATGGTAAGGGGTAACATACCTAGAAATTTGGGCTTGTGAACTCGATCTGGCCTGTTCGACTGCATGGTGTGGTTCGTTATATGCTTCTGAAATGTGTCATATCCTCCAGATTTACTCCACTTAAATTTTTTTTTTAATTTTTTTTTTTGCAGTAATTACAAGCCACTATGGCCCCGTTTGTTTCGCCGTATTGTATTGTATTGTATTAGGTAATTAAAATGTACTAAAATAATATAATACAGTGTTTGGTGTAAACACTGTATTGTATTATTTTAGTACATTTTAATTACCCACCAAACACTGTATTGTATTATTTTAGTACATTTTAATTACCTAATACAGCAAACACCGTATTAGCTAATACATTACATTTTGTGGTATTATGTTGTATTGTATTAGAAAAAACATTTTTCTTTTCTCTTTTTTTTTTCCAACAAATATGGAATATTGTTGAAATATGTGTTATGTCGATATATTTTTTTTTTATAATTTCAAAATTATATAGGAAATATTTATTTTATATAGAAAAATATTATTTATTAAAAAAAATCAATTAAACAAAATATTTATTGATTTTTTATATAAAAATATTTATTGATTTATTCATAGCAAGGATGTTTAAAATTAATTATTAATATTTTTTTTAAATATTATATTTTTTAATATAAATTTTTTTCAATAAAGTCATAGGAATAACTTAATATGTACGATATAATACAGTGCATCACCAAACACAGGTTTGCATTAATGATAATACAATGCAATGCAATACAATACAATTCAATTCAATACAGTCCAATACAATCCAAAACGGTGTGCCAAACGAGCCCTATAATACTTCCATCTGCTTTCGTAATTATCTTTATATGGAGTACGAAGAGATCAAATTTGGACTGCTTCTCTAACTTCTCTTCAGTAGGTGGTACAAAATCAGGAGGGGGATTGGGCATATTTTCTGATTGGCTTATGAAATTGGGGGTGGCATCGGGTTCAGAAATTATTAGAGGGGGATCCGGATTAGGAGAGTTTAGGGATTCAAGATAGACTTGTTATTACAAGAGCTCATGATAAGCGGTGTCGTCATAACCGACAATGTCCAGCATAGCCCGTATAGGACCCTTACCTTTCCTGGAATGCCTTGAACCGTCTCCACTTCCACTTGACATTGAAAAAATTGAATTGTAAAATTCTTGAAAAAAATGTGAAAAAATGGATGGAAATAAATTTGAAAAAATTGTTGGAAATAAATTTGAATTGAGCAAAAAAAAAATGTAATTGCAAATAAAATAAATTTAAATAATTGAGTAATTGAGAGAGAATTGGAAAATTGAGACTTAAGAGAGAATTAGAGAGAATTGGGAGAAAATTGGAGATGAGATTAGAGGGGAGAAATGAAAGGGGGTGGGGGCCTAGGGCGTATTTATAGAAAAAAGAAAAAGAAAAAAGCAGGTGCCGTTGGGCCTCAACAGCTCCTAAATCATTTAAAAAAAAAAGAAAATTAAATAGTGGAACCATCAGTTCCAAAACCGGAACTAAACCGCCGGTTCCACTCCAGTTTTTATAAAAAAAAGAACCGGCACCTTATTCTGGTTCCAGTTTCAGAACCGGATTTTCGATTCCAATCTAGTTTTTGAAGTGGCGGTTTCTGTTCGATTCCACGATTGGAATTGAACTATGGTCATGTCTGTATTTAGGGGGTGTTGGAACTCAAAACAACTTCGTTTTGAGGTGGATTTTTTTCCACAAAAAATGGCATCGTTTAGAGTACTAGCAGGATTTTTGTGTTCCTAAAAAACGACACCGTTTGGTTGCTTGCTAGAGTCTACATTACTTAGTGCGTGTCATCAGTATATGATCACTTCCCAGATGTTTTATTGTTATTTTGTCTTTTTATGAATCACATATGTATGGAATTCGTTAGTTAAGAAATACAACATGCAATTTACAATTTTCAACTAAATTCTCTCTTCTTTCTCTCTCTCTGATCCTCTCTCTCACTTAATTTCTTCCTTCTTCCTCGGTTCTTCAACCCTGTTCTTCAATCTTCAAATTCTAGAAATCCCAATTTACAATATATATATATATATATATATATTGGTTGTTGTATAAATAAAATACAAAGCAAAAAAAATTTGGCCACCTAGGCGTCTGCCGAGGCGATAGGTGCTAGTCTGCCGCCCGACTAGCGCCTAGTGTTTACTAGAGCACTGATATTTTTATTTTTATTTTTTGAAAAAGAGATGGTGTATTAATTAAGTTTGAAAAATAAGTAGAAGGGTAATTCTTGAAATAAATAAATAAAAATGAATAAAACCATTTAATTTTATATAATTAAATCAAAATTTTTAAAAGTAGAACATAAATACATCAGGAGAGGGGTGCCAATAGCACCACTCATTATAATTTGAGTTTAGATGACACCAAATAACAAAAATGCCTCCATCCTTTTCTTTTATTATTATTATTTTTTATCATTTTTTTTTCTTTCAAAAACCTCCATTGATAGAGGCCACCTCCCTCAATGGAGGTGGAACAGACCTCTAATGGAGGTAAAAGACCTCCATTAGAGGTCTATTCGATCTCCTTTGGAGGCCGAAGACTGTCAACTTCCATGGAGGTCGATGAAGAAGATGAATTTTTTTTTTTTTTTGTCAAGTAAGTCTTGAAAAATTACAAAAATACCCAATAAGTCTCAAAAACATCAAAATAAGTTTTGGAAATACCAAAATAAGTCTCAAAAATACAAAATAAGTCCCAGAAACACCAAAATAAGTATCAATAAAAAAGAGGCGCAAGGGAAAATTAAGTCTCAACCAAATTACATAAGTCTCGATCAAAGGAAATAAATGAAATAAATGATCTTGATCAAAGTCATGAAAAAAAAAAAAAAAAAACTGCAAGACTTAGGGATCATTTGTTTTTTTGTTTGAAGACTGAACAATCCTGAATTTTTTTAAAAACTGAATAGAGATTGAAATCTGAACCTGAATGATATATTTGCTTTTTTTCCGTTACATCTGAATGTACTGTCAACATGTTTGTTTTTTAAAGATAAAATTGTCTGAAAATTAGTAATTTTACATTTATACCCATGCTAATCAAAAGAATAATTTAACATGCACAATTCTTTATAAGATTTTACATGTTCTTTTGCAAACAAAGTTCAATTTAACAAAATAAAAAATTTATCAAAGAATATATATAATTTTGCATGTTCTACAAACAAAGTTCAAGTTCAATTTATTGTAAAAAAAAAAAAAGTTCAAATTATTTTGCATGTTGTCCACGTTTCTGGTATGTTAAAAGAAAGAATTCTAATTTGGAAATGTATCTTCTTTGGGAGGATAGACTTGTAATCCAGTGATTTGGAATTAAGTTAAAAGTCAGTATTTCTTAATTTTATTTTTAAGTTGTTTGACCACTTGAAAAAACAAACAAAACAACTTAATGAGTTCAATTCAAATCCATTAAGTTTGAAGTGGAAAAAACAAATGACCCTTTATTTTGTGATACTGTATTTGAAAAATACTTTTATCATAAATGCATTTTTATCATTATTAAAACTCGAATTATTAAGTTTGTGCTAGTCCCACATAACCAGCATCAAAATATGCTAAAAATATTAAAACTCGCAATGTAAAGTAAAACATCGATAAATGAATGATCTATAAATTAATAACCGCGCTTAAATAATAAAATCTTCCGGTCCCAACTCGGGCCTGTGTACTAAATTAATAATCTCACTAAATGCATAAGATAATATATTTTTTTGAAGTCCTTTAGGTCCCAACGAATATATAAATTAATAATTTATTAAATATAAAAAAAAAATATAACACATAAAAATTCATAATACATATCACTAAACTTTTAACTTAACAACTTCCTTTAAAAAAAAAAAAAAAAAAATTAACAACTTCTATTTTCTCAATTCAAATCTTTCTTAAAATATGCACCTAAAGTCGTTTGTCTTTCTTTGTACTGAAACCGAACTCAATCTGATCCTTAATTTTTTGCAAATCATACACCATATTTGGTATTTTTTTTTTTTTTTCATTTTGTAGTAAGAAGTTATTTAATGTTACAATTGCTTGAAAGACCTCTTTTGAAGAAACACTTGGTAAAACACTACTGTCATCTGGATCATGATCATCGGTAGACGTAGTCATTACCCCTTGAATAATTTCTTCATCAGTAGACAATTCTATCACTATATCATTTTCACTAGGATAATTCAAAAGGTGATCAACATCCATCACATTTCTATAGTGTAGACTAGAAATGGTTTCATGTAATCCATCGATGCCTTCATCTTCACCAACTTGTGGTTCAGAAGCTATATCTTCATCTGAACGGATCTTGCAATGTCGAAAACAATTTGCAATGGTTGTTGTCTTCACATCAATATTCCAAGTTGCATTAATAAATTTCATAGCATTCAATATGTTAATTTTTTGACATTGTATACATGTACTTATTGATGTTTATGTACATACATATGTAAGTACTTATTAACTTCTATGTACATATGTATCTTGGTCGAAAATATGTATAATACGTGTATAAGTAAATACATAAAACTCTTTTTAAATTAATAAATTATTCATTTATCGATAAATAAATAACCCCTCTAAAATAATAATTTTCCCGATCCTAACGATATTATTTTATAGGGGTTTTACTGTATAGACAATTGAAATGGATAAGCTATCTAATCCAGCATAAATACCCAAAAATGAAGAAGAGTGATTTGAATTAGTAGGATTAAATTAAGAATATAAGTTGTGAAAATAAAATAAACAATTCTCATTGTATGAATTTTTTAGAAGATAAATTTGTTTGATAATGGTCAACTGGTGATATTAAATTGATTCGTGTAGGGCTAGGATAGACTTGATAGTTATCAAATAAGGTATCTAGATCTATCTCTGTCAATTATTAAGGGAAAGTCCAAAATATTAACTGGCCATGTTAATTAGGTAGCTGGATTTATAATGTTATGGAGATATTTAGGATTTTGTGCGTGTATTCAGAGATATTTACTATACTCGATCGTTGATATTCAAATAACTCCTAATAAACTAATATTTTTTATTTATTTTCAATAAATAAAGAAATACCCACTTGGACAAAAGATAAATATTTATTGGTTCATGTCAGCAGTCCACCAATGTCTCTTAACTTGTACAAATTTTGGCACCTCACAATTGTGGTATACATTGAAATCTTAAAATAAATAGAAAGGAAATAGTACTTTGTAGAGTATTTTATCTGTGCGTATTAATTGATTAAAATAGTATGACTGAACATGAACTAATATATATAAAGTGTTTAGCATGACAATATCTCAATTCGATTATGTTTATGTGATATTAAAAAAAAAAATACATATATCATGAAGAGATAGATTCAAAAGGGTTAACTACATCATAAAAAGTTGTAGTCTAATTGAATGAACAACTACATTCTACTTACACAGTAAATTACTGAATATCAAACTAATTTTTATTTTTCTTTTAATATATATGCATCTTACAAGTATGGCGACTCGGATATAGAACATTCTCTGACTGAATGAGTGTTGGGGATTTGAACCGATGAACGCGGAAGCGATATGCCTAATATTCGTTCATAACTCATAGCAATTAACGTCTATAGCAGAAAAATAAGATGAGAAAAAAATAAACAATCACAAAACATAAGATATACGTGGAAAACCCTAAATCAGAAAAAAAAACCACGGGCCGCCAAGACGACAGAGAAAGTTCCATTATATGATAAATTGTTACAACCATATACCTAGGATTCTCTCTCACACCTTAACCCCAAACCATAGAGCATCACTAAGTCCCTAAGCTCACAACTGAACTTACATCATGACTCTCAACTCACAACACTCACAATATCCTCACCAAGAACCCCTAAATATCCCCTAGGTCTCCCCTGAATATCACCCATGGGACACGGATCTCTAACTTGATCCACTGATATTCCCCTGATCCCTTCACAGATATTCCCTAAGATCTCCCCCGGATCTCACCCACTCTCTCTGATGTTACATGGTGTTCTCTTTGCTCCACACAAAATAACCTAATTATAAGGTCTATTACTAGTTATAGGGAGTTTAAAATAAAAGGAAATCATACTCCTAAATATACAAGACTTACTTGTTTCACATAAATATTATTTCCTTCTATGACAAGTCTTCTTGTAAAGAGTATTCATTTTCCTTCAAGTATAAGAACTTCCCAAAAGAACACTTTCCTTTTCCACTGAAGATTTCTCGTTCCATGCATATTTATGATTGACTATGGTTCGGGTCATATACTGGCCAGCCGCATCCTACACCATTACAGTCACTGGAAATTACATCACTCAGAAAACCGTGATTCATACGCTGAAACAATCCCAACTGCTGTCACTACCGCTGTCAAAGCCACATCGCTAACTTCTGAAACAAGGACTGCTGTCATCACCACTATCAAAATCACACAGCGCAAATCACATCACCATACTGCTGTGGGAACCACTATCAAAGCCATGTTTGCTTCATTCTTCCATTCTTCTGGTCTTCAAACCTCTCTCAAACACTATATCAACTTCGTTTGGCTCAATTGGGTTTATTCGAGAATATGAGCAAAAACCTAACAATAAGTACCCTCTCCTACATAGTATACTAAGCCACATTTGAGCGGTATATCAAATTAATATTTGAATTAAGACTATGAATTTTTCGATCCATTTTTAGTTTTTGTTTTAAAATATACTCATCATGAATCAATTAATTACCCTTTTAAAATTTATGAGAGGAAAAAAAATACTTGAGTAAGAGGTGGTGGACAGAGATGATGATGGCATTGGTGACCGCGGGGAGAAGAACCAAGACTATATCCTAAAATCCTTTTAAAGATTTGATCAAATATATAGAAAGATGCAATGAATCTCATGAGTATACATAATATGTTTGGAGAATCTACTACAGTGCTAAAATAATATGTTTTCTTTATTTTAAATGTTTCTTGTGGTTACAAACTACAAAGTGATGAGATTGTTCACTATAGTGGGAGATGAAAATATCTCATCCCACTATATATATATATATATATATATATATATAGAGAGAGAGAGAGAGAGAGAGAACGATTGTATATCTACGATATATATTTTGAATTATAATGATACACATAAAATATATCAGTTTTTTATATAGTAATGTTTCTGATACAATAAATTATACACATGACACGATATGCTCTTTTAAGTTTCAAGTCAAAATTCGTGGGTGAATTTGTTTGGTTGGAAGATGTCCGTTAGCTGTGGAGAGTCTGATGTTGGGCGATTGCCCAACTCGTCTGTAATCCTTTGTTTCGTTTTCTAATGAAGTACATTTTCAAAAAAAAAAAAAAAGGTTTCAAGTCAAAATTCGTGAATGACTTTTAGCTCTATTATTGAGTTGAATATGTGTCTTTGACAATGTGATGTAGTCTAAATCCCTAGCTAACTTATTACCAATAAAGTACATAAGAAATTGAATTCCATTACTATGAAAGAGAAAGCCATTTTATAATATCCAATCGATCCGATCGAAATCAGAAGTCACTTGTCACATATATCATGACATACCTTATGAAAAACAGAACTTATTTAATTGATTATACATGTATTCGATATGATATTAATGGCGATGGTACACTGGAAATTTCTCCCAAATAACGTACAGAAATGGAAGGTCGTGAAGATACAAAGGATTTAGTTGGTAGTTAATTATATATGATCAGATACAATTATTTTCTTTTAGCTTTTTAATTTATTTTTAATTTTCAAAATTTTGATTTTTATGAAAAAAAATTTTATTTTTAACTAACTCGATCAATAACTATACAGTACAATAGTACATATATAAAAGCTGAACCAGAGTATAAAATATATGAAAAAATAATTTAACTTTTCCTATTTGTTACGTCTCAAAAAATAATTTATGGTTATATCATTGATAGAGGAAATAATAGAGTTAAATAGCATCAAATGGGTTAGACCTTGTGAGATAAATCCAAGTTTATAATTCTATGTTTTTTAGTGTCAAAGTATTTAATGAGACAAAAATGCCATTGACTTCACTTTTATTTCTTCTTTCTCTTTCTCTAAAAAAATAACCTTTTCCTTTACTTTTTTTCGTAGGAAAAAAGAAGAATCTGTCAAGAAAGTTGTAGATGAATTGTGATTTTATCTCTTTTGTAATTGTTTGAGACGAAGAAGAGGAATCAACGAGAAGAGAGAACAAAAAAAAATTGCAAAAGAACATAAATAAAAAGAAAAAACGGAAAAAAAAAATTGTATTAGGCAAATCCCGTGTATTTTCACACACACATATAAATAAATAAATAAATAAATATATATATATATATAGTCTTTGTCAGTTCGTTCTAACAATAAATATATCAGAATGAAGAATGTGAACCACAGATTATGGAGAAGTTTTGACAAATGCATACACTTTGAGTTGAAGTATATAAATCTAGTGGTTCACATTTTTCGTCCTGATATATTTATTGTCAGGACACTAATAATAAAAATATATATATATATATTCTGGGCTGTGTTGCTGGTTGACTTTTGCTCAATAAAATTTTTGTTGCCTTCCAAAAAAATATATATATATATACATACACGTACCCAATTAAACTTTGTTTAAAATTATGAAAATTTGATACTAATTATGGCATTTTGTCGAATAAAACTATAAGCATATGATCACATTCAAAACTTCAATTGGCCTTCAATTAATTATTTAATAAGTATATGTGTGCTACGTTCAAAATATATGATAAATTAACATTAAGTTGTTGTTTGGTTGGTGGAATCAAAGCATGGAATGGGAAAAGGAATCATTTTTCCATTGTTTGGTTTTGTCGAATAAAACTATAAGCATATGATCACATTCAAAACTTCAGTTGGCCTTGAATTAATTATTTAATAAGTATATATGTGCTACGTTCAAAATATGTGATAAATTAACATTAAGGTGTTGTTTGGTTGGTGGAATCAAAGCATGGAATGGGAAAAGAATCATTTTTCCATTGTTTGGTTTTCACAAAATGTCATGGAAGGAGGATTCCACCAAAACGGTGGATTAGGATTCCTACATCTTGAGGTTGGAATCCAGATTCCACCCTCACTAAAATGTTTAATTTATCGATTTATCCTCAAAATAAATAAAAAAATCACAATTTTTTTTATTTTTAAAAAAGCATAAAATAGACGAGGTCACCACCAGTGGCCTCCTTCGGAATTGGAGACAGCGAGGCCACCAACGAAGCCTCATCATTGCCGTCTAAGGCCACCAGAGATGGCCTTAGACAGCGTCGGAGGGCCTCACCTCCATCGTTAAAGGAGGTGAGGGATTTCTCTGTTTTCAAACAGAGAAACAAAGGAGGTGTTAGAGGCTACAAACCTCCATCACCAGAGGAGGTTTGTGCCTCCTTCTTCACCGAAGAAGGCCTCGTCCTCCTCTATCGCCAGAGGAGGCACCTCTTTGTTCATGTCCTCCATCGCAAATCGCGATGGAGGACGGATCGTTTGTTTGAGATCCCACAATCGCTTCCTTGTTGTTGCCATTTTGTGTTCATTGGATTTCAGAGGAGAAGACTGATTTGCGATGGAGATCTGTTCGTTTATCGGAGGAGGCAACTGAAGGTGACTGATGTTGCCTCCTCTAGCGATGCCGTCTCCGGTGGCCATGGTGGTCATTGGTGAAATTTATCAATTTTTTTTATTTTTCCTTTTTTTTTTTAAGTATTTTTTATTTTTCTAATAAATTAAGGGGGTATTATCACTAAAGTCCCTACTTTTTTATGAATTGTCACCTATTTAAACATTTTTGTCATATTAGTCACTTTAGTCCCTTGTTTTTTCAAAATACATCACTTTAATCCATTTGACTAAAAAACTAACGGTCAACTATAACAGAATGTGTAAAAATACAATTTTACCAAAATTAAAACACTTCCATCAGGGATCGAACCTTCAACCTTAATGTTAAAAGCCATAAGCTTTAACCAGCTAAGCTACTTTAGCTCATTGATGAAGGTTTGATGATTTAAGTGTATATATAGTTATATAATTTGTTTAAACTAATTTAAATCTGTTTATGTAATTTAAAATAAACTCATATTTAATAATAACATATAAAAAAACATATTTATGAAAATGAAAAAGAAAATAACAAAACAAAAGGAAATCCAGAAAATCGAAGCCCGTAAAAAAAAAAATTTCTTTCTTTTTCTGGATTTTTTTTTCAAAAAATATATTATTTCAATTTGATAAAAAAAAAAAAAAAAGCCCAGAAAATCAAATCCCATAAATTGAATTTTTTTTTTTCCTTTTTTTCCTTTTGTTTTGTTATTTTCTTTTCTCATAAATATGTTTTTATATATTATTATTATATATGAGTTTATTTTAAATTATATAAATATGAGTTTATTTTAAATTATGTTTTTATATATTATTATTATATATGATTTTTTTTCCTTTTTCAATTTATGGGCTTTGATTTTCTAGGGTTTTTATTTATTTATTTATCAAATTGAAATAATATGTTTTTTGAAAAGAAAAAAAATCAAAAAAAAAAAAGAAAGAAAAAATAAATTACAGGCTTTGATTTGAAATTATATAAAAAGATTTAAATTAGTTTAAACAAATTATATATATATATATATATATATATATATATATAAATCATCAAACCTTCATTAAGAGCTAGAGTAGCTCAATTGGTTAAAGCTTGTGGCTTTTAACATTAAGGTTGAAGGTTCGATCTCTGATGGAAGTGTTTTAATTTTTTCAGGGGCTAACCAGCTATTATTAAAACTAGTGGGACTAAAATAAAAAAATAACAATAATGGGTAAATTTGTATTTTTACATATTCTGTTATAGTTGACCGTTAGTTTTTTGGTCAAATAGAGTAAAGTGACTAATATGGCAAAGACGTTTAAATATGTGACAATTCATGAAAAAGTAGGGACTTTAGTGATAATACCCCTAAATTAAGTTATATATTTTATGAAATAATTCATTTATATTTAAAAAATAATTATTACATCTTTTAAATTTTATCATTTGAAAATTGTTATTTGTAATTATTTGAAAAATATTTTTAAATTTCAATTATTAATCATTGAATATTAGAATAATATTTTAATTTAAAAAATATTTTTAATACGTTAAATATATAAGAGGCATATTGGTCAAATAACCAAAGATTCCATAATGGATTCTATATTGAAACCAAACAAATGATTAATCCATCTAAGAAATGGATTCCTTTCTTATAAGAATTCCATTCCTACATGGATTTCTTTTCAATTCCGCGAACCAAACATGACCAAAGTAGTCTCATATAACTATAGACAATTCTAAATAAAAATTTCATAACTCGAGACAACATCTCCGATTTGGTCTTGGACATTTTAAGACATCTCCTAGCTAGATTTTGAAAAGGTGGAGGACCCGGAGGTGGACATCCAAAGCAAGTAGCTAACAATAAATATAAAAACCTATTCTCTACTCAACATTTCCAACACCGATCAGTTAAATATCAAATTAAAATTATAATCACACCCGCCATGAGTTTACAGGTTTGAGTCTTCCCCCTTCCCAAAAAAATATCCAATTTATATAATAGTGTAATAATTCAAAAAATATATATAATTATAATTGTAAGTTCTTCATATTTTGACTGGCTTATTTCATCGACAAACCACATTGGGGTTTAATTTGTAAGGCTCTTCATTGTTCATGATCAAGCTTCAATGGCTCAAGCTCAAGAGCTCTTCAAGGTATATCACTTGTTCTTGATTCTTTAAAGAGATCTAGTTGCACATACTCACTTACATGCATTTATATTGACATGCATTTGTACCTTATTGCTTATGTGTGCATTCTTTTCACAATCACACTTGCACTTCATTGTTAGATTTAAGTGTGGTGTGATTCGTTTTCGGTTGTGTGATCGGAAACGTCCGCTCTTGCATGATGGTGTGCTTGTCTTAGCACGATGTGTGACCACTATAGAGGTCCCCTTTCCTCTCTTGGAATGGTCTTGGGTCACATGGTTTTATACCATGAGTTTGGGCAATCTTGTAGTTGTCCAAATCTGACATTTGGTCACTCAAATTACCATAACTCTTTCTACAGACATCAAAACCTCATTTTGTAAAAAAGAGTAGAAAGTAGACATTTATACCTTTCAAACGGTATATCATACAAAAGGTTTCGATGTCATTTGTTTATGTTTTGGGTAACTTGAATATGGAGTTGTTGTGTTGTCGCATTTTTTATTCTCGACAAGAAAGCGACATGCCAACCAAGTCACTTTTGACACTTAGAAGTCTGTTTTTCTTTTCGTAATTTCATTTAGGGCACCTATATAAACATCATCTTCTTCCCCATTTTGATTTAGAACTTAAAAAATCATATCCAAGAGTGAGAAACAAGTTTTCTTGTGAGAGAAGTTTCAAGATAGCTCTTTTATCTATCTAACTCAAAAACCCATCTTCTTCATGCATCATTAAGCATCTCTAAGGCATGGGTCTTCATCATTAACTAACTTGGTAAGTTGAACAAACACTCCATCTTTTTTTTTTTTTTTTGAACAAACACTCCATCTTTGTTAATTGTTCAAACTTTTCAAGATTGTCTTTTTATTGCATTTATTAGATGATTATATGTTAAGACTCTCTTTATTGCATCTATTCATGAGTTCTATTGTATGATTGGGTTTTGTTTGTGATAGCTTGCATCATTAAGACATTTATGCCTAAATTGCTAATCCATAAATATCCATGTATGCTTAATTGTTGATTAGGTTGGCTTTGTTCATCTAGTTTAGTTCATGAATATTTATGTGGATGTTAGATAATTAGGTTATTAGATTTGCATCTTAACATCTAATTAAGCATTTAGTGTTTGCTTAACGTTAATTGCATTTAGAATATTTTCATATATTTACTTAGGTTGTTTAATCTCTTCATTGACTCAAGAGTGTTAGTGCACAAACAATTGGTCTAGAATCACTATAAAAGGCGGCGTGTTATGTTCCGAGAATGGTGTGATTAGAGGTCAGCCTAGGTTGTAAACATCATTACATATAGTAGATTTGAGGACCAGAGTGGCTAGGTGGCTAGCCCATGAGTTTTGCCTAGTTGGAGGCTTTCTCACGTAAATCATTTCAATGTGTTTTTATTGTTTTTCGTACTACTTAATTACATTGATTGCATTTGATTATAATTGAGTTATTTTTGTAATCTTGACTAATCCAAAAAATTGGTAACTAATTGAATTAACAACTCATTCACCCCCCAGATTGTATTAGACACGCTAGCGTGTATTTTCAATAATTATTCCAACATTTCTTCTAAGGGCATCCGGGGCACACATTAAGAGAATTTTCACATATGACATTTTTTTTCACATATGACATTTTGTTGTTGTTGGAATATTACATAAAGAAGTAAATATAATGACCTCACCTGAAGTTTTACATAAATACAGCTAGATGGCAAGTATGTATTTATCAACTCAAACCTCTCATGCCCTTAAAATTGTACCAATAAAAAGACCATATTACCCTTAGTATTAAAATTTAAATTTGAAGATAATGTTTTTATAATAAAAACAATTAAATTAATTGGAGATAATCCTTTCAATGTAATACAAATGGAAAATTAAAATATTTATATATTTTTTAAATTTCAAATTATCTTTATTTTAATTTTTTATATTCTTAAAGTAAATAAATTTTATCTATAATTTTCTTAATCCTTAAATAAATTTGTTTGTTCAATAGTTTTAAAATATAAAATTTAAAAATAGTAAAAACAAATAGTATTTTATGAGTTATTAAATTATTTTCATTTTTAATAACTACCAATTAAAAATAGTAAAAAAAAATATAAATTTAATAATGAAGATAATTTTAAATTTAAAATATATATATATATTTTAATTTTCCATTTTAGAATTATTTTTTAATTTTTATTACATTGAAAACATTATCTTCAATTAATTTAATTTAATTGTTTTTATATAAAAAAATTATCATCATTTTTAAATTTTAATAAATAAGGGTAATTTGGTATTTTTATTGGTTCAATTTTAAGACTAAAGGAGGCTTGAGTAGATAAATACATACTTACTCTCTAGTTGTATTTATGTCAAACTTATTGGGAGGTCAATGTATTTACCCTTTACATAAATTCAGGGTTTTTTTTGGGAGAGGAAGGACTCGAACCTGCAACCTTGTGGTGCAGGTAGGGGTGGGCATGGGTTGGTTTGGATTGGGTTTGACTATACCTAAACCAAACCATTATAAAATCGATTTAATTTTTTACAACTCAAACCAACCCATTTATAAGATAAAACCAAACCAAACCAATCCAAACCAATAAAAATCGGTTTGGTTCGGTTTGGTTTAACGGTTTAAGTAAATAATTACATTATTTTTTATTTGAATAAATTTAATAATATCAAATTATCAATATAAGTAGTTGAACCAATTATCAATAAGATAAATAATAATACTAATTTATAATATTAAATTTAACTCAAGTGCAGAACGATAATCGTTAAAAAATAAATAAATAAATAAAATTAAAAAATTAAAAAAAAAACTCAAGTGTAGGATGCCCAAAACTTATAAAATAAAACTAAATCGTTTAAGCTTCTAAATTAATAATATCTACCACCGTCGAAGCAACCACTTTGAAGTTTCGAAATTCACTTCTTGTGGTTAACTTTAGTTTTTATTTGTTTTCTCCGATAATTGAAGTAATAATAATAATAATAATAATAATAATAATATAAGTATGTAATGGTTTGGGTTGGGTTATACGGTTTGATAAAACGCAACCCACAAACCAATACAAACCAATTGGGTTGCTAAAAAATAACCCAATCGGTTTATTTTATTTAACGAAACCAAACCAACCCACTTAAATTGGTTTGGTTTGGGCGGGTTGATCAGTTTGGTGGTTTGGGTGTCCACCCCTAGGTGCAGGTGTGAGGGATATACTGGCCGCAATCTTGTGCTTATTATTAAATCTTCAAATTATAAAATTAAAGATTTGTCTTCATCCATACTTAATTGGTTGTTGCTCTTAAGTAACATATATATATGTCCTATGTTGGTTATAAAATAGCAAACAAAAATATTATCAAACCTTCAAAGCGCACAAATCGTAAACGATAGCACATTGGGTAAGCAAGGGTCGTTCTCATACGGAATGAATTACCTACGAAAGTTATGAATTTAAAAACATTAATCTAAGACACTCTATGACTCTAAAACATCTAAAATAAAGCACAATTCACGCACACAATTAGGGGTTTTTGATTGTGATTATTAAAAACTACGAAAGTAAAGCAAACTAAGATTAAAAACGAAGCAAAAAGTTAATTTAGAAAAATCAATAAAGAAAAGCTAGTTAGAACTTCCTATCCACCACTAAACAATCATCCAATTCATAGACAATAATGCAGTTAGTAAATAATCAAACATGATAAAGATATTTACAACAAGGTGTTGGTATCCCACTCGAATCGTATAGATTATCTCTTAGTTAGTATGTAAGTTGCATGGCATCTACATAAATACGTGTATTCCAAATTATAACCTAGCATGGGCATCTACTAGATTTAATAATAGGAATCCATTAAGAACGAAGAGAATATGAATATCACACAAACCCTAGATTATTGCATTTATTAAAAGTAATTCATAAATCAGTTTCCATTAATTGGGTCTTATTTCAATTAAATGTTGCATGTAAGAATATGTTCGTATGGCATTTGAACTATATCCTACAACATAGGTCCTAAAATTATGCTTCTAAGGTGATCAATCAAAGAAACACAATATTAGAAAAACAATTATAATGGAGAAATTGAAATCATCATGTAAGGAAAATAATACTTCGTTAAAACACACTTGTTTATGGAATTAGAATCATGTCGATCTAGGGCTTCAAGTTAGTCCTACCTATGAGAAGTTTAGCTACTCGTTATAACTATGAAAGAAAATAAAAACATTAAAACTAAAGAAAGGTAGAAGAAGAGAGAAAACAAAACTACGAAGGATCTTCGGTCTTCAATCTTGAATAATGAATCTCTCACCTCTTCTCCAGAAAAAACTCTCGGTATTTATAGGTGACTTCTCTTTGTGGACTCCTAATTTGCTTTGGTGTAGAAAACTCACTAAGTGGGAAAGTATAATGAAACAAAGAATGAGAATTCTTTCCTAACTTGGATTTTCTCTTTTGATGATTGACTCATAATTTGAGTTTAAGAAGTTTTCCAAATATGTCTTGGTCTTCTAGAGTCATTAGGATTTGATTTGGAAAGTTTCGGGATAAATCTGGACCAATTCGGAGTGGTTTTTCGCTAAAAATACGACAAACCGCGGTCTGGAACATTCCATAGGTCAATTGCGGTCCAAACCGTGGAATTTTACTAGTTTTGGCCGCTACGTAAGCCGTTATGCATGAATTGCTCTATGACACGGTTGACTTTTCCAGCTCTGATATTCGGTTACTAAATTGGCCATAATTTCCTCTAGAAATTCTGATGATCGTTAAAGTGCACCAGAAACTAAAGGCCTGTCCTGCAGGCTGTTTTCAGCCTGTTTTCATTTTTGTTTTCCAAAACTGATTTCGAATTCGCATTTGGTAATCGTTTTTCATTTTATTTTTAAAATACAAAAACAAAATGAAAAACAAAACCAGTGTTAAAAGTGGAAAATTTGAAAAACAAAAAAAAAAACATGTTTTTCTTGAATTTGTTTTTGTTTTCCATATGAAGTGGGTCCCATACCATTAAATAAGTGGACCCCATATCATTAATATATATTTTATTTTAATAAAACTTTTTTTTTTCACTTTCATCTTCTTCTTCCTCCATTATCCTTCTTCTTCATTCTTCATTCTTTCTTCTTTCTTCTTCAAATTAAAAAAAAAAAAAAAAAAAAAAAAAAAAAAAACTCAGATTGTTTATTTATTTTTCTTTTTTCTCTTGAATCTTCCCATCTTCTTTCTTCCTTCTTCTTCTTCTTCTTCACCGCTTCTGGTCTTCTCTTCCCGCCATCGAACAGATCTCTCTCGCCACCCGCCATCAACCTGCTTCGCCGCTCGCCGTCGATCTGCCTTCCCATCTTCATCTTCTTTCTTTCTTCATCCTCTTTCTTTGATACGATCCTCAATTTGGGCATTTGGGTTCTTGTAAATGCAATCCATGGCCTCTCTTCTGCTCTCCAAATTCGTAGTTGATCAATCAAATTCAACAGCAAAAAAAACCAAAATGGACACTCAACCGATCTAGATCAATTTGTCTCAGCCGATCTGGATCAATTTGTGTTGTGTTAACTTTTGTTTAATTTATAAATTACATTACAAAAATTTTATTGGTTAATTATTTAATCAATTTGTTTATAATTGTTATAATATTAAACAAAATATAAAAATTGATATTTCAATTTTCGATAGTTTTCAGTTAACCTACCAGACGCGTATTTCCCGTTTTCATTTTTAAAATACGGATTTCAGTATATTCTACTAGATGCATTTTCGAATTTCAAAACTGAAACTAAAAACAATGTTTTCGTTTTCATTTTCATTTTTCTTTTCAAAAAACAACAACTGAAAAACGCTTACAGAACGGCCCCTAAACATCCAGGGCTTTCAGAAAACATGTGGATCTCAACCTGGTTCGATCTGAGGAGGGAGATATGGTCTTTACAGGTTGGACGTCCTGTAGAGGCATTTATCCAAACTTTACTAAAATCACCTTTTTTTTTTTTTAATATCTCCAAACTTACTTTTCAAGAGCCATCTTTTACACATTCTTAATAAACACGATAAAATATCCAATTTCACCCAAGAACATAACATAAAACATATTAATTATGGGTCTTAAATAAAAACATTTATCAACCTAACACTCTACCTATTAAATTAAGTAGGTATAGGGCCTTTATCATTCCTGATCATGCTTTGATACAATTCAGATATATCAATATAAGAACTTAATATCCACCAATAAAAGTGTGATATCCAATCGACAATGTTAAGAGGCGCTCAATACAAGCTAAGTTTGGATCATATATGATTAATCGTAGATGTTGATAGGAGTGGAAGGGCAAAAATAACACACAAGGAGTTAATATATTTATTTTGCAATAATTAATGAACTATCGATAGGTAGAGGCTGACGAAAAAGAGGGTTTGGCTAGGAAGATCTAATTATAATAAGAAGTTATATGCTTACAAATATTTTGATCTTTAAGAGTGCGTTTGGTGCATGGGATATGATTAGACTATTTTTAAGAGATGAGATTGGATTGGATAGGATTTGATTAATTATTGTGTTTTTTTTAGTTTGGTACAACATGAGATTGGACTAAAACTACTGTTATCCTGTGTTTGGTATATAATGGGATTGGAGAAAAATAATGAAATAAAACTATATTAAAGAAATAAAATCATTTTAATCAATTTAAAGAAATTAAAAATAAATTATTTTAAATTAAATTTGGTTAAAAGAATTATTAAAAATAAATAAAAGTTTGAAAGAAAATAACATTTAAATTTTAATTGAAATTAAAAAAAAAATTAGAGTAAAATAATATATGTGAAATTAATATTTAAATCAGTTTAAATAAATTTAATATTTTAAATATAAATAATATAATATAAAATAAATAAAGTATGCGTCAATCCAAAAAAGTAATAATATAAAATGCATAATGGCACGTCCCACATAAAAAAAAAAATTATAAAAAAAATATAAAGTGCTGCAGCATCTCTGGTGGGATTAAATAATCCCGCTACAACCGGAAAATAGGTGGTCCCTACCGGATTATTCTCCCATTCGGTCTGTACACCAAATGTGTGAAACAGTATTGGAAATTGTCCAATCCTATATTAGTATATTCCTATCCAATACTGTGTAACAAACACAGCCCAAAGTCACCTTAATTAGTTATGATTAAGTGGAATAGAGAGGTCGGTCTTTTTGATGGATCCGGATCTTTTCCTTACTCTTATTATTATCATCTTATCTTCACCTCTATAATCTGTTCCACGTATCAAGGGACGAACTTGAATGGAGGGCTGACCTGAGGCCGTAGTCGAGTCAAATTTTTGTAAAAAAAAATCATATATATATATATATATTTATATAATTAATACCTTTTTTCCTATCACACTTCCATTCCCATCACATCTTTCACCTCAACATCTATTCACTCCCTCTCTCACATCACATGGTCCCATCACTCCCATCTCCCAACTCTCTCTCTCTCTCTTCTCTCTCACGCCCAAACTCTATCCCTCTTTTATCCGAGAACACTTTTGCTCACCTCTTTACAAGGGGTAAACATTACCTCCCTCCCCAACACTTAACATGTGTCTAAAGATGGGGTATTTTTGTCCAAACATGTCAAGTGTATGGGAAGGGGGTAATGCTTACCCCCCTTATAGGGAATGAGCAAAAATGGACTCTTGACAAAAATACCCCTCATTTGACAAATATTAAGTATATGCGAGGGGGGTAATGCTTACCCCCTTGTAGAGGATGAGCAAAAATGGACTCCTTTTATCTCACTCACTTCCCAAATCACAATTCACCTATCCCAATTAATAATTATCTCTGTCCACAGTTCCCCTTTGTTCCCAATTAATAATTATCTTATTCCTTCAAAATTGTCTATTACAAAATTGAATATAAAAAAAATCATACTTAGTTTTTCAATTTAGGTATTTTTTTTAGTTAAATTAATTTTTTTCTAATTAATAAGTTAGAGTTTTAGGTTTATTATTCATAAATTTAAGTTAGTGTTTTTTTATTTTATTATGAATTTAATATAAACTATCACTTTAATCAAATTGTTTGATAATTTAATGTTATAATGTCAAACAACCATACATCAACACCAAGAAAAACTATGATTTATACTTTGATAAAAAAAATCAATTATTGGGTTGGAGTGGATCAACTTTTCATGTAATGTTGGAGACGAATGTTCAAGTTATCTTATTGAAAGTTTATATATATAAAACAATCCTAGCAAAAAAAATATAAAAACAATATTGTCTTATTGAAAGTTTATATATATATAGAGAGAGAGTTTTGTTTTAGCCCACCGTAACAAAAAATCCTAAGTACGCCCTTGCATATATCTAATATAGCAAGTCAATGTGGTCTGAATTATTTCTATTAATTTTTATATTTTCACTTTACCAAAAATAGAATTAATTAATATCATTAATTTAGGTGAGGATAAGATGAGGTGAAGAGAGGATCCAATTTATTTATTTTTTATTTTAATAAGATAGCGGCCTAGAATTTTTCTTATTATTTGGGTTGCATTCTTTTTACCAAATTTGTAATGAAGGGTGCTACTATGATAGGCTCATTGATTGAAAGAATCAACTATAGGATGATCAAATTAATTAATTGGTTTGGAAAAATTGGATATCTTCACTTAGTTTGATGGTGTTCACTTTAATTATCAACATTATTGGTTGACTTTCCTGAAATTTACGGGCATTTGAGAGACACCATCAATGAGTCCTCCAATATCTCTACAAGGCAAGTGATGAGACCAAGAGAATCATTTATTTGAGGTATTGGAGTAATTGACCAATGGTCTGCTTAGAAACTCTAATGATCCTAAATTGTTCCACCTGAATTATGGTTCCTGTTGCTGTTGGAACAATGTTTTCCCTGTTTACATGACCCAATAAAGCTACAATAATTGAGTTATAACAGTATATGTTCCACATGCGAACATGCATGCATGGACCCACTTTAATTAAGTTGGGACACTGTTGTTTGCATCACCCGGCCAGTTCGATAATTGATCGCGCAAAACATTACAATGGTTGACAATATATATATATAATACGGATATGGAGAAGTTTTGACAAGTGCATATACTTTGGGTCAAAGTATGCAAATCTAATAATCCACATCCCACACGCTGATACTTCATTAATGCGCACTGACCTGAGCATTTATATATATATATATATATATATATATATATATATAGTCTTTCTATTATCAGTTCATCCTGACAATAAATATATCAGGACGAAGAATGTGGATCACAGATTATTGAGAAGTTTTGACAAATGCATACACTTTGAGTCAAAGTATTTAAATCCAGTGGCCCACATGCAAGGAACTGATATAACTTTTGTCAGTTCGAACTGATAATAGAATTTATATATATATATATATATATAAGAACATTGAACCTGCTGTTTTTGTACGTTCTGGCCAGGTATATATCATATATGTGAATATGCGATGACAATTGACAAAATAATAAAAGTGAGAGGTCCACAATGAACAACACCATGTATTGATGTTCTATCTATGTGGGGTAGTAATTTCAAAGGTCGAATAATTAAAGTTCGAGAAGAAATATTGTCTGGTGTTGATGCAATCCTTACAAATGATGTCACGTAGAAGGTGAAATCGGTGAAAATTGATGAAGAGATCACCAGAATTATTGACTTAAAATTTCAAAAACAGTAAACATTGGATTTATGGCACAAATGCTATGTTATTGATATCAGATCAAGTTGTCTATACCATCCAAAAGCTGGATTTCAGCCGGCTTGTTTTGAATGAGAAAATCAATGAAACTCTTGGATCTCTCTCTCTTACTGTATAATTTTTTTCTTATACATAATACATTGTGCTTTACAATTATGTTCATTGAAACATATAGTGAAGTTTAAGGCAGTACTAATATGTATTAATTCAGCACATAACTTATGTTCAATCATGATTCACCACATCTGGATCGGAAGGGCTTTATTATTTTTCCTGCAGGTACCAAAATTCTGAGTTTTGTTTGGCGTAATATCCCATAATTTATAGTAACAACTATATCTCATATAACCATTTTAATAGACTAAGGGGGTGTATTGGATTGAGATTTTAATAGACAATTTTTGGATGACAGGATTTTATGGATTTTTAGGATTTTAAAGACTATTAGAATTATATGGATTAAACTTTCAGGATTTTGGAATTTTTTTTAAAAAGAATCTCTGGACTTTATTTATAGACTATTATGATTATCTAGACTTTATTTATAGACTATTATGATTATCTAGACTTTATTTAAAGACTTTTTAGACTTTTATTTTATTTTATTATTATTATTATTATTAATATGGGCCCTATAAATTTGCTAGCTAATACACATACCCAAGTTGAGAAACCCAAACTAGTTAGCCGGTATGAGTTGAAAAAACCTAAATAAGATGTACTATTTTAGAACAGGTATCAACACACAATGAAAATGTACATAAACAAATACCACAATAGTATGAATAATAGCCATCAACACATTCGAAATTCTAAAAAACAAGCACAATAACCATTTTATAGGTATCATATTGTTTAATATCTCTCAAGCCATCTAATTATTGAAAAAAAAAAATTGCTAGAACTAGTAATCCTCCCATGGCCTAATATCTCTCTCTCCACATATAGTCAGATATGCTAAGTCTCCATGCATTAGCTTCCTCTCTCTGTTGCTCTTGGGTTTGTAAAACTAGTTCTTCAAGTTCCTCTTCAACGATTGATGATGATGATGATGATAATGATGATGATGATTATGATGCAGATTCTTCTTTAATAGGAAATTCATCAGAGAAAATTTTAAAGAAAATATTGTACACAAGTCAATGAACAATGAACAATCACATATATTTCTACACATAAATTCCAAATACACTCACAAACCAAAATACAAAAATCTATAAATTAAAACTAAATTAATAAGCAAAAAGTTTCAAATTTTTTTTTTTTGAAGATAATGAGCTCAAAATCAACCAAGCAGACAGTGATACATAAAGCTAGTGACAGAGGACCTGTATAATTTATTTTTTCGATAGAGAAAAGTTAAAAAAAAAAAAAATGGTTATGTTTGAAAATAGATGGAATATTTTTTTTTTAGTTCACTTGTAAAAAAAAAAATGGTTATGCTAATACTAGTAAATCATCTTGAAAATATATATAGTTGAATCTATCTTGAACCAGTAATTATTAACCATATAACCATCATAGCATGTGGATTCGATTGATAGAAATATAGGAGCCTATAATTGATGATTTTGTTTATTAGTTCACTTGTTAAAAAATATATATTCTTTCAGAGTCAGGTGGCTTGAAGAAAACAACTGGGATCATGAAAGTGGTGCATGTGTCTCCACAACTGGGCAAGTTTCTTGGATTGTTAAAATTACGACAACCAAGTTCAATTATATGTAACCCAATTACAAGACTATAGGCAGTGCAAGACACAATATGATCATTACCTGAATCTGGTCTATTGTTAGCGTTTCTTCACAGCCTTGTTTCTATTTTCCAAAAAGTCTTGAGTGAGCATAAAAAGTCTGATGGGAGAGGGCAATACAATTTTGAGGTCTAGCTATTTATATTTATCACTAAAAAGTCTAGAAAGTCTATTTTGTCATAAAATCCTACAAATCTTAATCTCAATCCAATACCACCTGACAATTTGCTACCTCTTGAAAGTCTGGATCCAATACCACAAGATATTAAGGACTTTTTAAAAAAAATCTTGAAAGTCTGGATCCAATACCACAAGATATTATGAACTTTAAAAAAAAATCTTGAAAGTCCGGATCCAATACCACAAGATATTATGGACTTTTAAAAAAAATCTTAAAAGTCTTAATCGAATACCATTAGACTTATCTAACTTATTAAAAAGTTTCAATCCAATACCACCAGACTTTTACTTCCCAAAATTGTCTATTAAAATCCCAATCCATTTTTTACTAGTATTAGCATAACCATTTTTTTTGACAAGTGAACTAAAAAAAAAAAAATATTCCATCTATTTTCAAACATAACCATTTTTTTTTTTTACTTTTCTCTATCGAAAAAATAAATTATACAGGTCCTCTGTCACTAGCTTTTTGTATCGCTGTCTGCTTGGTTGATTTTGAGCTCATTATCTTCAAACTTTTTTTTTTTTTGAAACTTTTTGCTTATTAATTTAGTTTTAATTTATAGATTTTTTTTTTTATTTTGGTTTGTGAGTGTATTTGGAATTTATGTGTAGAAATATATGTGATTGTTCATTGTTCATTGACTTGTGTACAATATTTTCTTTAAAATTTTCTTTGATGAATTTCCTATTAAAGAAGAATCTGCATCATCATCATCATCATCATCATCATTACCGATCGTTGAAGAGGAACTTGAAGAACTAGTTTTACAAACCCAAGAGCAACAGAGAGAGGAAGCTAATGCATGGAGACTTAGCATATCTGACTATATGTGGAGAGAGAGATATTAGGCCATGGGAGGATTATTAGTTCCAGCAATTTTTTTTTTTCAATAATTAGATGGCTTGAGAGATATTAAACAATATGATACCTATAAAATGGTTATTGTGCTTGTTTTTTAGAATTTCGAATGTGTTGATGGCTATTATTCATACTATTGTGGTATTTGTTTATGTACATTTTCATTGTGTGTTGATGCCTGCTCTAAAATAGTACATATTATTTAGGTTTTTTCAACTCATACCAGCTAACTAGTTTGGGTTTCTCAACTTGGGTATGTGTGTTAGCTAACAAATTTATAGGGCCCATATTAATGATAATAATAATAATAAAATAAAATAAAAGTCCAAAAAGTCTTTAAATAAAGTCTAGATAATCCTAATAGTCTATAAATAAAGTTTAGATAATCATAATAGTCTATAAATAAAGTCTAGATAATCCTAATAGTCTATAAATAAAGTCTAGAGACTTTTTAAAAAAAAATTCCAAAATCCTGAAAGTTTAGTCCATATAATCCTAATAGTCTTTAAAATCCTAAAAATCCTAAAAATCCTGTCATCTAAAAATTGTCTATTAAAATCCCAATCCAATACACCCCCCTAAGGGTCATTAAAAAATGGGTCAGGCTAGAGTAACTTAAAATTGTGACTTAAAAAAATGACTTCGATATCAGGGCAATTGATGATGTGGCATCAAAACTCATTTAAAAATGAGTCAATACTGATTTGGTAATGAAAATAATGACATGGATTTTGCAAATCTAAAAATCGATTGAACTTCTCCTCTTCTTTTCTTTCCACCATCGAATTATTTTCCATCCTTCAAAACTTTGGGATTTCAGGTAAAAAAGAATAATCCCAAATCCCAAATCCAATTTTTGATTCATTCAACTCAAATTCGAATCTCTATCTATTTCAAAACTTTGAGATTTTAGGTCAAAAAGAATAACTCAAATCCCAAATCTCAAATCCACTTCTTGATTCGTTCAACTCAAATTCGAATCTCATTCTATTTCTTCTTTCTACTCCTTGATACTGCAGTAACATTGTCAGGTACATTTTTATTTTATTTTTTCAAAATCCTCCATCAATGGAGGTGAAACTCTATTGGAGGATGATTTCAACCTCCAATGGAGGTCGAAATCGACCTTCATTGGAGGTCAATTAAGAAGAAGATGAAAAAAAAATTGGAAGTCATTTCCGAGACTTTATGGTAATTTTCAAGACTTTGGTAATTTTCGAGACTTTCTGGGTTCAAATGAAATTTTCTGAGACTTGTAGGTCATTTTCCGAGACTTCATGGTAACTTCCGAGACTTTGGTAATTTCCGAGACTTTATGAGTACAAATGAAATTTCTTGGCAAAGTCTCGAAAAATTTCATTTGTACCCAGAAAGTCTCGGAAATTACCAAATTCTCGGAAGTTACCATAAAGTCTCGAAAAATGACCTCCAAGTCTCAGAAAATTTCATTTGAACCCAGAAAGTCTTAGAAACTACAAAAGTCTCGAAAAATTTCCATACAGTCTCGGAAATGACCTCCAATTTTATTTATTTTTTTTCCAATTTTTTTTTCATCTTCTTCCTAATCAACCTCCAATGGAGGTCAACAGTATCAAGGAGTAGAAAGAAGAAATCGAATGAGATTCGAATTTGAGTTGAATGAATCGAGAATTGGATTTGGGATTTGGGATTTGGGTTATTCTTTTTGACCTAAAATCCCAAAGTTTTGAAATAGAATGAGATTCAAATTTGAGTTGGATGAATCAAGAATTGGATTTGGGATTTGGGTTATTCTTTTTGACCTAAAATCCCAAAGTTTTGAAGGATGGAAAATAATTCGATGGTGGAAAGAAAAGAAGAGAAGAAGTTCAATCGATTTTTAGATTTACAAAATCCATGTCATTATTTTCATTACCAAATCGGCATTGACTCATTTTTAATTGAGTTTTGATGCCGCATCATCAATTGCCCCACTACTACAAAAATATTAAAAGACATTGGTATAAGACATCGGTTTTTAGGTAACCGATTTTAAAAAAACTTTTAGACATCGGTTCATAAAAAACCGATGCCTTAAATATTGTAGTTTGAAAAGACAACGGTTTTTGGGTAAACCGATATAAAAAAAAAAAAAAAAATCGTTTAGACATTGGTTTTTATATGAACCAATGTCTTAAATATTGCGGTTTGAAAAGACAGCGGTTTTTGGGAAAACCGATATTAAAAAAAAAAAGTTTAGACATCGGTTTTTATATGAACCGATGTCTTAAATATTACGGTTTGAAAAGACAACGATTTTTGGGAAAACCAATATTTAAAAAAAACGTATAGACATCGGTTTTTACATTAACCGATGTCTTAAATATTACGGTTTGAAAAGACAACGGTTTTTGGGCAAACCGATATAGATTTATTTTACAATAAGATATCGATTTTTGGGCAAACCGATATTGAATAAGTAAACTTTTAAATTTAATAAATTTACTTTTAAATCATTTATTTTTTAAAAATTCAAAATTTTTTTTTAAATTGTTTATTTATTTTGCACCCTCTTGTTTCATAAGAGACGCGTTAATAATTTAATTACCCATATAAATTAGTAATATGAGTCTTACATTTGTTCATTAAATTGCAAGATGCATATAGAGAAATATCTCTCATGTAGTGAGAGTTGTATTCCAAATCATGCTTATTACAATTGATGTCACTAATCTCCTATAGAGTATAAACCCATAACTCGATTATATATGTTTTAAAAAATATAATTTTATTAAAAATTTCAATAAATATTTTTTAATATATGTCTGTCGTAGAAATTAGAATTTTGATTAGTTGAATAAATTTAAATTTATGTAACAAGTTTTTTTATTTTTTTATTTCTAACAACTCATATAGGTTATATATAAATATTGTGCAATTGTTAATAAATCAAATCTTATAGTCAAGTGGTAAACGCTTACGGCGATGGTGGCCAGATAGCGGGATTACTTTTTGTAATACATCAGTTATACGTCATCGATTTTATATATAACCGATGTGTTTTTAAAATCATTTACATCGGTTAAAAACCGATGTTGTTTCATGTAATTTTGAAAAACTAATGTCTTCTATGTAAAATAACCGATTTCTTTTGCGTTTTTTGTAGTAGTGCCTTGACCCTTGGATTAAAAACAACTAAACGGTTGGATATCAAAGTCACTTTTGTAAGTCACAATTTTAAGTTACTCTAACCTGATACTTAATAAATAGGGTTTATTGAAAAGTAACCCTTTTGGGAAGGTGGAATTGAAAACTAACTCATTTTTGAAAAAATTGCAAAACTAACTCCTTTTTCACGCGAAAGTACCATTTTACCCTTACTTACTCAATTTTCTCTTTTATTCCTTCTATACCTATTAGTCCTCCCATTCTTTTCCTTCACTCACTCTTTTCTCTCCTTACCACACACACCTTCGTTTTTTTTGACAGAACCATTTCTCCTGTCAACTTTTTTTTTTCTTTTGTTCTCTCTTCCTTCATTTGTCGAAATTAATCAAATCCAACTCGAAATTACCATAGAGAGTGTTGAAAGCTTTGGTTCATCATCAACCACAAAGGTTCCTTCTTTGAAGCTTTGAGGTGAGTTTTGTTTTTGAACTTTTATACTTTAATTATTTCGATTTAGTCTTCAATCTTCGATTTAGTTGATTGTGTGTATTATTTTTGTGAAAATAGTTTACATTTACATAATAAAGCATGGGTCTTGTGTGAATTTGATATTGTTGTGATCAATTTAAAGTTTATACATATATTTAAGGTTAATTTATTGTTGGAATGTCTTATTTACTTAGATTTGTGTATTAGGGTTGTTAAAATAGTTTACATGAAGGTAATAGAGTATGGGTCTTGTTTCAATTTGATTGTTGTGGTCGAATTTCTCCATTGGTATTGAATCTGAAAATTGACAGTATTTTTGTGAAGTCCTGTCCAGTTTTCCTAACGGCTGTTGGGAATTCCCAACGCTGCGTTTGGAATTCCCAACTGCAGTTGGGAATTCCCAACAGCTGTTAGGAAATTCCCAACTGCGTTTGGAATTCCCAACTGCCGTTAGGAATTCCCAACGGCAGTTGGGAAATTCTCAACAGGCGTTAGGAATTCCTAACGTCTGTTTGGATTCAAAATATTTTGTAAATTTAATGTACCATGAATTTAGAATATTTGTTTATGAATTTAATTCAAAATTTCTTATGTATTTGAAAGGTGGGTTGCATGGATAAAGTCTGGTTTGTCGTTTTATATGGCGGTGAATGGATTAAGAGTGGTGAGAAGTTCAAATATCAATATGGAATGTCTAAAATTATTTCAATTTCAAGGGAAACCTCGTATGAGTCATTACATGACATCGTATCTCGTCTTGTTGAAGCCAATCCAAACGAGTCATCCATCAAAATGAAGTTCATCTTTAATTCACCTGAGGTTTTAGCACCGTTTGAAGTTGTGAATGATGATGATGTGCAAATATTCTTGTGTGAAAATTCCGATGTGAATACAAGAACCTCTTTACTTTAATCACAAATTTTACTTTCATATGTAAATTTATATATATTCCCATGTGATCTGGACAGATCATTTTGATTTAACAGTTCTTTTTTATTTAACAGTAACCCCTGTATTTTAACAGCAGCAGCCCCTGTATTTTATCTAAGCAGCAGCCCCTATATTGTACAAACAAGAAAAAAAAACCCTTGCATTTTACAAACACAAACAGCCCCAACATTGAATAAATGCATAAATTTCTGCAAGTTATATTATATTTAAGATACCTGTTGATGGTGCAATTATGCACTTATATTATATTCAAGATACCTGTTGATGGTCAATATTTATATACATGTCAAAATTAGTTCACTATGAAAGAGGTAATTCCATACAAATATATGCCATACAAATCCAAAAACTGCAGATAAAAACACCAGCTGCAGCAGCCTCTGTATTTTAATAGCAGCAGCAACCCCTACATTGTACAAACAAAAAAAAACCCATGCATTTTACATTAAGGTGATTTAATTATCCACCTCCACCTCTTCTCCCATTATCAACTCCACCTCTTCTCCCATTTAATTATCCTGAAATATAAGATAAAACTATAAGAAATTAGTATAAGTACACATGTTTTAACCGAATAAACAATTTAAGGTGATTTTTGAAACTGCGTTGTGAATTCCCAACTGCAGTTTGGAATTCACAACGACCGTTTGGAATTCCCAACGAGCGTTTGGAATTCCAAACGGCTGTTGTGAATTCCCAACGCCTGTTGGGAATTCCAAACGAGCGTTTGGAATTCCAAACGGCCGTTGCGAATTCCAACTCTAGTTTGGATTTCCCAACAGGCGTTGGGAATTCCCAACGGATGTTTGGAATTCCAAACGGGCGTTGGGAATTCCAAATGCCCGTTGAGAAATACAAAATACAATTACCAAACCTTACACAACCACTAACAAGATCCATTCAAAACATTCAAAACATTCAAAACCAAAACCCAGCAATATAGCAAATGTTTGATCAGTAAATGCCAAAATTAAACCAAAATCTACATATACTAACTTGACAGTAGAATACAGGCTAGAAATTGGAAACTACGGCAATGCCAACTTGATAAAATCCTAACTAAACCAATTTACATTGAGTAACTCAATGTGGAGGAAAATCAATTATGATCAATTCTTATAGGCCCAGCTAGCAATCATCAAAAAAATTTGTATCACCCAAGAAATCAAAGCTTACAAATATATGAGACTAGTAATATTCCCCAAATGGCTGGGTATGTTGCCTGATAATTTGTTTCCAAAAGAGAGCTGCATGGATAGTTATCAATAAAAAAAATTTCAACAGCTGTGAACAACAGACCCCATAAGACACGACCACAAACACCCCACAACAAAGACCAAATCCAGCAGCCACAAGCTGCAGAACAGAACAGAAACAAGCAGCAGCAAGCCCACAACAGGCCGCAGCAGAATCAGCAGAACAGACCACAAACAAGACCAAAACACACACAACACAACTCCAGCACTAGAAATCAGCTGAAAGCAATATATATCAACTAGAGAGACAGTTTCTTTAACTGACTTTTAGTTTGAGACATAAGTGAAATTATGTTTATCACAAGTAAAACAACAATGAAAATTCAAGCAGCATAAATTTTGGCCAAACCCATCATACGCATCATCAATGACAATTCAAGCAACTAAATTTTGGCCAAACCCATGACCATTAAACATCTACATTTCACATAAATCTTCAAATCTTTACAAACTTTACCAATCTTTAAACCAAAAAAAAAAAAACGAACTTTACCAATCTTTAAACCAAAATAACAACAACAACAACAACATGAACACAAGAGAGCGAACAGATTATTACCTGAAACCAGAACAGATCCGAGAGCGAGAGCGAGACCTTAGAAGACGAACTAAAACCCGAGCTGCTCGTCTGGGTTCAGTGGTTAGTCGCCGTCGTCTGGGTGCAGTGGATCCGAGCTGCTGCTTCCGTGCTTCCGTCGACTGGTGGTCATGGCTGCTGCGCCGTCGACTGGTGGTTAGGGCTGCTGCTTCCGTGCTTCTGTCGACTGGTGGTCATCGCTGCTGCGCCGTCGACTGGTGGTCGTGCTGGTGGTTAGGATTTTGTTTGAGAGAGGTTAGGGATTTCAATGTGTTTGAGAGAGGTTGGGATTTTGTTCGTGTTTGACAGAGGTTGGGATTTAGGGCATTTAGGTAGGATTGTAATTTTAAATTTAATAAGGGCAATAACGTCTTAAATGAGTTAGTTTTGCAAAATTTTTAAAAATGAGTTAGTTTTCAACTTCAACCTCTCAAAAGGGTTAGTTTTCAATAAAACCCTAATAAATATAGGTGGTATTTTGGATGTATAAGTTTACTATAGAATAAAGAAGAAAATCATCTAAATAAAAAAGGAAAAAGAAATAAGAAAGAAAACAAACTTCTAGAAAAGGAGATCGATCAAAGACATGACAAAGTGAAAGAAACAAGCACTTGTTCTATGATCATACCACTTCACATGGCAATATGGCAGCTCCTCCTAAACCATTTTTCCATCACATGAAGTGTGTGTCAACTAGCTTTCATTGATCGATCGGTCAAACAACCCTAAAGATGCCAACTTTAATTCTTTGTCTTTCTCCAAAAACCCTTTTCATGAGGCTTTTGTTCTTTAATTTCTATGTATATATACACATATTCCACCAGTTTGTGGCTAGTATATTGTAGGCTTGTGGGTCGGATACTGGTGGTCCAGAGGGAGAGACATCCATACATATAAATATATATATGTTCCACTAACTCATCACACCATATATATGAGGACTTTACTTAATTAATTAACACTAGTGTACATATCTCTAAGCGAATCGCAATGACCCTACTTCTCTTCAACGTATGACAATCACTTCCCATTAATAGCCAACATCCTCAGGAGGTTGTGAAGGCCATCATGGTATTGGTCCCAATTCTTTGTCATCGATCTGCAAGTTGCCTATCGCCAGGCTGATTTCTTCTTGTTAATGTGCCCTTGACAGCTCTGGGTGAGTTTTGAGTGAATGCCGTTTTTAATTTGCTCATACATTTTGTTTTGAACTATTGTAAATTTGAAAGTTGGTGCAGGAAGCAGGAATATATATATAACTCTCGAACCCATAATGTTATTGATGTAGGTCTGATGGCCTTAATTAACACAAAACCGGATTAACTTCACAAACTTTTAAAAAAAATATATATTACGCTTTTACATAAATGGGGGTTTTTAGGGAGGGGGTGACTCGAACTCGCAATCTTATGGTGCAGTTGTGAGTGGTTTTATCACTGGACCAACCTCATCTCATCAACTTCACAAACTTGTTAATTAACATTAGTAGTACCTTGCATGGTTCAAATATGAACCTTAATTATCAGGATTAATTTATATCTCTGAGATACATAGAGGGTGTCTACGTCGAAGCTTTTCTTCTAATTAATGTGGATATATATATATAGAGGTCCTTTCGGCATTTTAGAATAAGATTAACTTTCCAACGACCATATTGACTCAAGCTAGATAACCTATTGGCCTTCTCACCTAGCCTGCATAAAGTAAATGAAAGTTGCAGAAAGATGTGTTAGGCTGTTAGCTAGGATCAAAGTTACATATTAAATGTGTAAGTTTCAAATATGAACCTTAATTATCAGGATTAATTTATATCTCTGAGATACGTCGAGGGTGTCTACGTCGAAGCTTTTCTTCTAATTAATGTGGATATATATATATATAGAGAGAGAGAGGTCCTTTCGGCATTTTAGAATAAGATTAACTTTCCAACGACCATATTGACTCAAGCTAGATAACCTATTGGCCTTCTCACCTAGCCTGCATAAAGTAAATGAAAGTTGCAGAAAAATGTGTTAGGCTGTTAGCTAGGATCAGAGTTATATATTAAATGTGTGTAGGTCTATGTATGTATTGTTGGGAAAAGATGACGTGGAAGCGCATGGCTAATATTCACCACATAAAAAATAACGTCTACAAAGGTGATGCAGCAGCATTGGATTACATGGCATTGGAATATATGGAGGGGTGGGATAGGAAAAAAACCAAGGAAAAAGGTCATTTCATTCCTACTAGTCCGGGTGATGGAGTCGGAATGACATGAGATTTTCACAGTTGATGCGTTTCAGCGAGATCTTCAATAGTCAACAACGTTGGGGCATACCCTTTTTGAGCCGAATTCCATCGTTTAGGTCCCGAAAAGGCCATTTTTGTCGTTTTAGGAAAGTTTCGTATTTGCAATAAATTGAGTTTTCCAATTCCGAATTGACTTCCATCAATTCTGGTGTGCTTAGGATTCTCAGTAGTATTAGTTTTTGCATTAATCTCAATTTTGCCTTTTTTAGTAATTTTTTGTTTTTGGCTCGTTTTCTTGTTCTACAAGGAATACGATTAGGTTTAGGATTTGTTTGCTTTAAATAATGATGTAAGCCAAAAGGCTAATCAGTTTTTGATATATAAAATTTAGAGTTTTCTCTATTTACCTCCCAATTTCGGTATTCTTTGTGAATCAACGAACTTGAAGCCTAATATTCTGGTATTCATGAGCGAATCAATGGAACTTTAGTAGGTTGTTTTCAATTTATTTCTTGCACTACATCAAAAAGCTAGTAAAATGATAAGAGAGAAGGCTAGAGAGAGAAACTCCAATTTTATGCTCGGTCATGAAAGGGGAAAAGATTTTCGGGAGAATTTGTTTTCTATTTTCGTTGATAATCTCAATCCCATTGTGGATACTGCTAGATTATGGGGAATGTTTAAGCCTTTTGGCAAGGTTAGGGATGTGTTCCTCTCAGCTAAGAAGGAATCCAGGTGCAGCTGTTACGCTTTCATCCGTTTCGGTTCTAAGGAGGAAGCTAGCAAGGTGGCTCAGATGGTGAATGGCACGCACATTTATGGGTGGTCGATTTTGGCACAGTTAGCAGAGTTTGGATGGGATAAATGTCGGATTCCTTCAGTCAGACCATTTAGAGAGGCTGGGCAAATCTATGCTAGAAGTGGATTAGCGAAGGACTGAATGGATGTCATGAAAGAGGAGCAACCTAGATTTTCTAAGTTGCAGGAGAATCGTTCCTTTGCTGAAGTGGTTAAGGAAGATGTGTCAAGGCTCTCTAGGACTGGAGGCAAACAGAGCGAGAAATTTCTTCAAATGTTACGGATTATGGCTAAAGAGAAGGAGGATTGGTTATCTCGAAGCGCAATAGGAGAGTTAAAGGAGTTCTCAAGTGTTGATCAGGTTTCTAAAAATTTGGAAGACAGAGGTTACGACTTCTCGTCTTCATTTGTAGGTGGGAAAAACATTGTATGGACATTTGAGTCTAGTTGCGATAGAGATGGCTTCATTGCTAACAACTTTTTATGGAGATCTTGCTTCTCGTCGATGTCAGAATGGAAGGAATCGTCGTCGAACTCAACAAGGCTCAAATGGGTAGACGTTTTTAGAGTTCCTTTAAGTTGCTGGTGTAAAGCCTTTTTCAAGAAGATAAGAGGCAAGGTGGGAGAAACAATGTGGGTCGAGGAGGTCACGGTGAAGAAGATCAGTTTAAAAAAAAGGGAGGATTTTGATTCTTGCGCTTGCTGATAAGAAGATTTTTGAAGTGGTTCAAGTCAAGGTCGGTCATAGAGTTTTTTCAGTCAAGTTGGAAGAATCGCCAATGTAGGTTTCTAGTGAATGGCTGATTCAAATTCTTGGTTTGAACCATGGTTTGAATTTTGGAACGTCTGCAGATCCAGAGCCAAAAGAGTTTTCGAGGGTGAGTGGAGATAGAGAGTGGGGGTTGGTAGGAAAACGCCAGGGTCAAACTGACAGACTGGAAGGAAGGACGGAAGGAGGACTTTTTTTGTGTCAGAAAAAAAGAGGCAAAAAAGGGGGTTTAGAGTACGGAACTCTACATTTTATGGGAAGGATTTAGAAGGAAGAAATGTTCAGTCTGACAAGACATCTCTTCCTAGGACTCTAAATTTGAAAGAAAAGGCACCGAGTAAGAAAAGTGGTATGGTGGAGAAAGGTAAATGACACTGGATTCGCAGTTAAAATCGAAATGACTATGGTTTCCGGTTTTCAAGGAAGGCATAAGGATTGAGGTGGACAAGACAGGTAGAGTCAATCAAAGTAGTACAGTGGAATCCAGTTCATCAGATGAAGATTATGGTGGAGGGTCTTTTTGGAAAAAGGGTGTAGGAGAATGCTTTAAACCTTGGTTAGATGGATCTTATGGCCCAAAGAATGATGGGTTACTAATGGGTAGGCCTGAGGAACAAAAAAAGAACTCACTTAGGATTCTGAAGAGAGGCAAAACATCAAGCCCAAGTGATGTTTTTAGTGGGGCAGGTACTAATTCTGAGCATGAGGAACAAGCCCACCATGAGGATCAAACTGAAGTAGGGGAGGTGTCTAGTACTTCTAAAAACAACGAAGAGGGAGTCTTAGAAGAAATCTCTCAGGATTAGATGAAGGATTCTTGTCAAGGGATTAACTTATGCATTGATTTGAGAGAAAAAAATTCTAATAACAATAGCAACTGTTCGGGTGGAATTTTGTCACCATCGGAGGAAGCTCCATCTCAAGAGACATTTGTTGCTGAAACTCAATTTGAAATGGCTGGAGAAGTTCAGATGGCAGAAGTCAAGAAGTCAAGAAGAAGAGGCATGGAATCCAGCACTAAGACTTATCCCGTGAAGACGAGAGGATCCAAGAAGGTCACTTGGAATTTGGGAGATGAGATTGCAAAAGTGATTAATAAGGGAGTGGCCATGGGAATTAACTTCAAGTTCAAGAATTTGAAAATATGAGGAGATGCTGATACCAGGGCAGGGATTGAGAAAGTTTCGCCTAAATAAGACTTGGATGAAGAGGTAGCGAAAGTTTTAGAAATGGGAGCTGCTTTAGAATTTGATTTTAATGGAAAGGAGGATGAAATTACTTGGGGACCCAGAAAGGTGTTTATACTATGGAACGTGAGGACGATGGTAGATTCCAGAAGTAGTGTTCTTTTCTGTTGTGTTTGTGGGGATTCTTAGTTTTTTATGTTATTGTTGTCATGGAATGTTAGAGAATTATGGATGGAGGTAAAGAGAAGGTGTTAACCGTAAAAAATGGTAGGGATCAAAGAAGAATTTTCCATCGGCTTCGAAAAGAAAATCGGGGTAGAAAGCAACAACGGAAGAGGTATCTGGATACCCCGCCTACCTGCAGAAGGGCCAGGGTATGGACTTCTACCCATCTCGACCAGGCCCAAAACCCCCAGGACCCAGAAAGTACCAGGGAAACCCAAAGACAAAGCCCCGGGGACTCCACTATTATAAAATCCTAGTGCCAGTTGGCCTCCAAATACTCCAGAATCCTGGTACCCCAGTATACCGATACGCTCTAACATAATTCGAAAAAGACAATAAGAAAGCGAGGTGCTTAAGTATCCTGATCCACCAAAGGCTAGCAACAGACACCTAGTAAATCCCAGTACTTCGACCCCGCCTAAAACGAGAAGCAGGTACCTCGAACAGCAAACCGAGAAGAAAGACAAATATTAAACGCCATCGTTTAAGACAAAATATTACATACATTCCCGCCACTCAAGAGTCTCATTTGAAAGGGGGAGTCAACTCTTTTAGTTTAAAAAAGGAATCACTGGATTATAGGGATCAAGACCCCGACGAATTCGAGGATCGCCAATGAAAGACTCGTAGATTGCTAAAACCCTAGACCGAAGTTCTAGGAGTGCATGGCAAGACACAGACCTATATATTCATCGCATGATCACAGAGAAAGGAGACCGAAACCCTACTTAATATTTTTTCCACTTATCGACAGACATGAAAGCTGCATCGCCATTGTCTATCAAGTTTAGCCTGCCTTTGTTCATGAAATGATAGTTTTGCTAAAGACTGATTGTAACCTTACTATGTGTTTATTTTGAATAAAATAAGTCGAGTATTCGTTCTACCATATGTTCGATTTCTTACTACTATTATACACCTTCTTAGTGAATTTTTAGGAAGCCAAAGGTATCGAACTACCTGATACCTCTCCGACCAAGATCTACCCCGATCATGGTCCCCCTTGAATTGTTAATTGGAAATATCACCCTAGTGATAATTTTCGGTTAAAAAGTTTGTGTTATAGTTAAAACCGACGATTCTTTTCATTTAGGAAACCAAATTGACTGTTTTCAACAACAGTCTTATTAGGGGAATCGGTGGTGACCTCCTCTCGAGAGGGGTGGGTATGGAGGCGGAAGGCTCGACCGGTGGTTTGATGTCTTTGTGGGATGAGAATCTCTTTTCCGTTTCGCATTGTATTCCCATTAAATGGTGTATTGTCTAGGTTGGCAAGTTAATCAAAATTGATAAGGAAGTTGTCCCGTGTAATATTTATGCGTCTACTTTAGAGGTGGGTTGCAAGGAGTTGTGGAGTTTCCTTCTTAATGCTCAAAACTCTTATATGGCGCCGTGGTGTTTTGGAGGTAACTTCAACACAGTTCTTTTAGCTTTGGAAAGAAAAGAAGGGGTTTTCAATATTTGGTCGGCTAGAAATTTTCACAATTTCATCCTTCAAGCAAATGTAGTGGACATTCTGCTTAGAGGTATCCCTTTTACTTGGTCCAACAACAGGGAGGTCGGAGTATGGGCTAGACTTGATCTGTTTTTGGTTTCTCTCATTATGTTGTCTTGGTTTTCGGATTTGGTTCAGAGGGGTTTTCCTAGAACAATTTTGGATCATAGCGTTATTTTCTTAGGAATTTCAGAGTTTTGGAAAGTGCTTCGATTGGAGGAACAAGAATGGAAGCAAAAGTCAAGGATCAAATGGTTATTAGGAGGAGACAGGAACACTAAGTTTATTTATTGCGTTGCTAGTGGGAGAAGACGAAAGAATGTTATGGAGGAAATTGTTTTTGATGGTGAAAGGATTTCATCAAAGGATTTCATAGCCCTTATTCCCAAATACATTCTTCCGACTACTATGACTAATTTTAGATCGATAAGTTTGATTGGATCTTTCTATAAAATTCTTGCGAAAGTTTTGGCAATTCGTATAAGAAAAGTTATTACTTCGGTGATAGGAAAGACGCAAATGGCTTTCATTAGAAATCATCATATTCTTGATAGCTTTGTTATAGCAGAAGAGGTCATTCACCATTGAAAGTCTTACAAAGAGGGGGGGTGCCTAGTTTGTTTGTCGGTTTTGGTTAACGGGAAACCAACTCGAAAGTTTGGTTTGAAAATGGGTCTTTAACAAGGTGACCCTGTGGCAATTGAAGGTATGAATGCTTTATTTAGGAAAGCGGAGGAGTTGGATATGATAAAAGGGGCGGTTTTAGGCAATGGTGGGGTGCATATTTCGCATTTACAGTTTGTAGATGACACCATCCTATTTCTTCAACAAAAGGAGAAGTATTTAAGGAATGCTAGAGGGATTCTTAGGTGCTTTGAATTGGCTTTGGGGCTACGATTGAACTTCCAAAAAACTAGTATCATTGAAGTTGGGAAGAGTAACCATCCGAATATGTTTTGGGTAAATATTTTCAAATGTGCGAAGGTTTCGCTTCCTATCTCGTATTTAGGTTTCCCTCTTGGTGGCTAGCCGGGTTCTAGGTCTTTTTGGGATGCTCTTGTTAGGAGGATAGAGCACCTTGCGCCGTGGAAAAAATTATTCCTCAATAAAAGTGGTTGTCTTGTGCTTATAAAATCGGTGATGTCCAGTATTCATATTTATTACATTTTAGTTTTCAAAATACCTATCAGTATAGCCCTCAAAATCGAAAGGCTCCAAAGGAATTTCTTTTGGGGAAATGAAGGGGTTAAAAAAAAAGATGCATTGTTTAAAATGGGATTTGTTATGTAAGAGCAAAGGAAATGGTGGCCTTGGAATTGGTTCGGTTCTTAGGTTGAATAAAGGTTTGTTGGCTAAATGGATTTGGAGATTTGGAGCGGAGGATAAACCTTTATGGAAAAGGGTTTTATGTGCTAAGTACGGGGTTCAGAGGGATGTCTTAAGGTGGGATTGGTCTTATGGTGTTAATAATTCGGTTTTCACAAAATCGGTTGGTAAATTATTGGAACCAGGAACTATCACGAACCGGATTCTGCTCAAAGGGCTTCATGTGATGGTGGGAAGAGGTGACATGGCCAAATTTTGGACGGATTTGATGGTGGAAGGTACGCCTCTTAAGGAGGCCTTCTCGAGAATTTTTTTCTTTAGCTTTAAACAAAATGGGTTGTGTTAGAGATTACAGGAGAAGAGAGGGTTTGGACTGAAAATGGGACATTGTGCCTAGAAGAAATTTGTATGACTGGGAGATTGAGCAATTGCAGTGCTTGTTAGGTTGTCTTTTGAATGTCAAGGTGTTGGAGTTTGTCGATGATTCAGTGTCTTGGAGTTTTGATTCCTCGGGCCAGTTTTCGGTCAAGTCGTTCAGACATTGCTTGGAGGATAGGCAAGAGGGGCAACTGTCGGTTTTCAAAGACATTTGGCTTGGCTTTTGTCCGCCAAAGATCGAATTATTTATTTAGAAACTTTGTCATGGAAGAATTCTTGTTAAAGATGTTTTGGTCAGATTTAGGGTGCAACTTGGTGATGATTTGAAGTGTCTTTTTTGTAATGTCAAAGAGGAAACTATAGATCGTCTTTTTTTATCTTGTGATTGGTCTTGGAGCATGTGGTTGAGCGGCATGAAATGGTGGGGAATATAGTGTTGTCTGCTTATCTCTCTGATAGTTGGTGGAAAGGTTGGTTAAGTCTTTGTCCTTGGAAATCTTCTATAAGAGTCTGACGTTCGTTGTTTTGCGCGATTGTTTGGACAATATGGGAGGTCCAGAACCAAAAGATATTCAAGGAGGTTCAATTGGATTTTGTTAAAGCTATGGATATGGTGAGATTTTGAGTAGGTTGGTGGTTCAAACATTTTGGCGGTGGATCGATGGCTCCCATAACTCATATTCTGCTGAACATTGTAGAATATTGCTCAGAGGCTCCGAAGAAAGGGTTCAAAGGATGGTTAATTGGATTCCTCCTCTGTTGAACGCTTTAAAACTCAACGTTGACTGCTCGACGAAGGGCTGTCCAGGCCAGTCGGGTATTGGAGGGGTTTTAAGGATCATGTGGGTAAAGTTTTATGTTTCTTCTCTTCCTTTGCCGGAATCCAAGATGCAATTTCAGTGGAGATCATGGCGATCTTGAAGGCTTGCGAGCAGTTTGGGTCCAAACCAAAACTAGCTTCAAAGCCTCTTATCATCATGAGTGATTCGATAACAACAGTGCATTGGGCTTCTGGTAGTGTTTCTGTGAATTGTAATCATGAGAAAATGATCCTTGTTATCCGCAGCTGGCTGGATAGTTTTGTTCAAGCGGTGGTGGAGTTCTGTCATAGAAATTCCAACTCCTTTGTAGATATTCTAGATAAGAATGGTTCGGAGCCTGGAAAAGATGTCATTTGTTGGAGTGATTTCTGAATTGCCTTTTGTTTGGGGGATTTTCTGTGTTGTTCTGTATTGCCTCTATCAGGCTTTCCCCTGTTTTTTGTTTTTTTGTTGTTTCTGGTTGTTTTGTCTGGGTGGTTGGCGTTGTTCTGCTCTATTCGTTTTTTGGTTTGGTGCTATTGCTTTGTCACTCTATTTTTTCTTGTTGGCCGTTGTGTGGGATGTTTGGGGTAAGATGGACTGTTTATTTTGTTTCCCTGGCTTGGTGCCTTTTTAATTTAATTTATATTGTTCTTTGCCTTTAAAAAAAAAAAAAAAACAAATAATGTCTACTTGTAGAAAAATAAGATGAGAGAATCTAATCACACTACATAAGATTTTACGTGGAAAACCTAAAAAAAAAAAAAAAAAAAATCATAGCTATCAAGATGAATAGAGAAAATATCACTATGTAGAAAATTGTTACAACTACACAATTCCAATATTCTTTATCTAACCCCAAACTCCAATTACAACCGAGCCTTACCAAACCCAAGCTCACAACCGAGCTTACATCTTAGCCCTCGGTTCACAGCGCTCTCTCTAGGTCCCTCCTAAGTGCACCCCCCATATATTCCATTAATCTCCTCCTAGGTCCCTACACAACCCCCCCCGGTGGATATCCGAGGGTGTCGCTTAGGTCTCCCACCCTCGGATATCCCTAGGGTCTCCTTTGGATCTCCCCGGGGTCTCACTCCACGAATTCACCCACTATCTGATGTTCCAGATGCCTCTCCAAGTATTATCAACCAAAGAATAAGCGTCACTATTTATAGGGTCACTATTCTTGATCTCTAAGGAATCAAACTCCCATCAGCAGTTGGAAATCACCTAACAAGTCTTTCTTAAACAAGTATTCCCGAAACAAAACCTTCCCTAACAAGAAAATCAACTTCCACACGGTTACTCATGTCTTCCAGAAGTCTAACACGCCAAACTGGTCCCCAAAAATATGCCTCACACACCCTCATGCACCCCAACACCTTTGGTCCGTAGCAACACGCAAGTGCTGTGCAATAATCTTCAGGCAGCTTGTAACGGCACATTCAGACCCCAATTTCGGCACAATTTTTGCTGTTGGCTTCGTCTCAGACTCTTCTTTCCAATTCCATCTAAATCACAATCAATTGAATCCGTTTATACCACTTTCGCATCAGTTGAATACCTTTGGTGTACATGGGAATACAAGCCAAATTCTAACATGTATATATAATTTTCAAGTACAGGCATCTTATGTCACCATCCACATCATGATAAAATCTAATAAATTTTGATAAGATTTTTTACTTGAATGACAAGAAAAATGAAATATACTTACACAAACAATTTCAAAAAAATTCAAGTTTGAGAATTTTATTTTAATTAAGCAATTTTTTTTAAAAATATATATAGGAAAACATTGGAAAATTGAATATATATATATATATATAGTTATTGTAACCGAATTTTTTTCAAAACTTTTCCACAATTGTATCCCATATCTTAACACACTACTACAAAAACATCCTTTTAACGCAAGCCACATTAGACCAAATGCGTTGTCAATAAGTTTTAAAAAACTCCGTAATTGTATTTATGACCCATTTTGTGGGTCGTGTTATGAACTTTTACGACATACAAGAAACGTCATGTATTGATTTGGGTGTTAACTCAATCATGGCCTGCACCTGCATGTCGTTATTGTCTTTTGAAAATATATTATATTATATTTAAAGCACATCATCCCATACACCTACCCCCACCGAATCCACTCCTACCTCCCCCTCTCATTTCACACTATTTAATAATTCGTTCATTTCAGTCGTCGAACCTAAGATCTCATGATGTTCAAGCAAAGCCTTAACAAGTTCTGCTACTCATTTGAATTTGTTAATAATTGCATAATGTTTATATATAAACTATAGATGTTATTGAATTTTAATTTAGAGTGGTGCTATTGGCACACCCACTACTGAACTATTTATACCCCACTTTTAAAATTATTTAATATTTTTTTTTTCCTTTATCAAATTACCTAAATAGACATACAATTTTTATTAAAAAAAATCTTATATAAAGTAAAACTAATAAAACCCCACTTTTCCCTAATCTTAAATACATTTTTTTTTAAAATGCAGGAAACTCATTACAACAGATGCTTAGGCAAAACAAAAACACTACCTAAAACAACACAATCTAACTAGTAGAAGCACCAATTACACATACTTCTGTATCGTGGCAAACACACCTATTTCTCACACACACATACACATTGTCGATTGAGAAAAAAGCTCGGTTAGTTATCATTTACTCCTATACTCGATCCTCTGGTCTAGCGAGTACAACGTTGCAATCAAGAGCATGTTTCCGGGCAATCATAATGGCCGCATTCCTTCCTCTTTCTGATTCGAAAGTTAGTACAAAAGAGAGCCCCTTCCTTGCTTGCCAGAACAATGACTTAGCTGCAGCATTACCATCACCTCTAACCCCACATAGCTGCATTGATGGGTGATAAATTTCTCTTGACTTTGTGATCCATCCTCTACAGAGCTTTATTCTCATCTTTCCCACGTTGAATGCATGAACAGAATTCGATGATTAATCTTGGCAATTCATCTGGGAAATCACCACATTGAATTCACTACTAGATTTTCGCAAAAGCGTCTCCACATAGCTTCCCAATCCCGCAGCAGGATCAATGGGACCAGCAGAGGACAATGCCACTTTTTGGCCAATCTTGAATACATATGAGGACAACTTCACTTGAAGGATTCCATCCGCTGTTTGTGGCGTCACGTAAGGCACCATACACCACCATGCCGGCTGATTGATTCAAACAATCGAATATTGGTCTCTCTCTCTTTTTTTTTTTTTTTTTTTTTTATGAAAAGCTTTGAAAATTTGAGATTTTGTTTTCAACCGATCAAAAAACTCAACAAAGATTTATGCTTATATACAAGAGACCATCTCGATTATTTTTTATTTTAAAGAATGCAAGCTTTTTATGTATTTCTTCGAAGGTTCATGTCCTTACAAGTGAGGACAAGTGTTTATGTATATGCGGATATATATATATATAGTCTTTCTATTGTCAGTTCGTCCTGACAATAAATATATCAGAACGAAGAATGTGGATAATAGATTATGGAGAAGTTTTGACAAGTGCATACACTTTGAGTCAAAGTATGTAAATCTAGTAGTCCACATTCTTCGTCCTTATATATTTATTGTCATGACGAACTGATAATAGAAAATCTGTATATATATATATATTTGTCACATTATTTTTATTTTTATTTTTATTGAAAAAGATATAGGTGTATTAAGTTTGAAAAATAAGTAGAAGGGTAGTTCTGGGAATAAATAAATAAAATTAATAAAACCATTTAATTTTATATAATTAAATCAAAATTTTAAAAAGTGGGGCATAAATAGTTCAGTAGTGAGGGTGCCAATAGCACCACTCTTAATTTATTATTTTTAAATCAAAATTTTATTTCCAATAATATAAATTTTATTTTATATGATAGACAAATTAACATTTATTTTAGCATTTAATTAAAAAAATTTAAATCATATATTGTCAAATCAAAGGATATTCGTTAATCGTACCCGAGATAGAGAGATGTTTATCTACATCTTAAAATTTAATGATAAATGTAAAACTTGAATCCCTATCACAAAAGGGAAGGGGAAATGTAAATGGACTTTTCTAAAAAGTAGTTTTGCATTTTAGATTCTTATTATTATATTTATAAATGTAAATAATATATTTTTTCATAATTTTTTGAATTAATCTATACTAATTAATATACAAAATTGAAGAAAATTTAATTATTAATCTGTCTCTTTGGAAAAATGTAAAAAATAAAAAATAAAAAAAATAAAAAAAGATAAAAAAATAAAAAATATAGTTCCTAAAATCATTATCATAAACAAATATTTTTTGTCCCAAAACACCCCGCCTAACAACAAATTAAGTTTCAACTTTAATGTTCCTTTTAGGAGCCAAAAAGCTTGTTTATGAAAAATGTATGCATGGCGTGAGTTGTATGTCTTGAAAGACTCTCAAATAAGACACGTAACATGTAAAACAATATGCAGCTTTTGGTCTTAGAGGAGCAGAGCAGCCAGATTGAGAGGCAGTTTCCGGTTGAGGAAAATATTCCTATTTTGGTTCCGCAATTGTCAGAGGAGATTACCATACCAATTCAGATTCCTCCGATTATTACAACAGTTTTGGGAGAAGAATCTAGAGATCATTTTGTCAATGATAGGGATTTTACCAATTCAATCTCTGCTCATTTGGGAAGCGGTAATTCTGGGAATCTAGGTAACAACTTCTCAAGAAAGGATGACAAGTATGCGGAAGCTCAAAATCTAGATAATAATTGGACTCCCGTGGTGAGAAAATCGAATAGAAGAGTGAAACCAACTTTCAAGTTTTTAGCTAATTCTTAATTGAGTAAGGGAAGTTTTAAGCGCCTTTATGTTGCTGAGACTACGATTCGCCCTAATTCTACGACTCCATCGGCCCGTGCAGAATTACATCGTGTTGCCAATGCAGAATTACATCATGTTGCTATTTCTAATTGGGTCGCACCATTTGAGGTAGAAGGGAATGATCAACTTGTTTCCTTGCCTCCTGTTATGGTTTGCGTACCTTTTTAAATTATTGTTTTAGGGCCAGCACGTCACTTTGCTTTCGCTTTTCTTTTTCGTTTATTTTGTTTTCTTTTTTCTTTTTTTTAATTTTATTTTAATAAAAGGACTTGATCTAAAAAACATGTAAGCTTTAAATAATCTTTTTTTATGGTGTTCCTCAAATGCGCGCCGTTTTTGAGAAATTATGTATCACTATTACGACTTGCACTGAATGCAATAAATAGTCATTCACTTGTTTATGAAAATTGTATACATGGCGTGAGTTGCATGTCTTAAAAGACTCTCAACAAGTAAACCATAAATAATTCTTTTTTACGGCGTTCCTCTTCCTCAAATGCGCGCCGTCTTTGAGAAATTATTTATCACTATTACGACTTGCACTAAATGTAGTAAATAGTCATTCACTTGTTTATGAAAAATGTATACATGGCGTGAGTAGTATGTCTTAAAAGACTCTCAAATAAGACACACAATAGGTAAGCCGTAAATAATCCATTTTTATGGCATTCCTCAAATGTGCGCTGTCTTTGAGAAATTATGCATCACTATTACAACTTGCACTGAACGGTCGTGAATAATAACATTTATGTGCACCGTAAAACTTAAGCCGTAAAATACCCAATCTGTTGTAGTGACATCCATACAAAAAAATCTCATCAAAATTCATTAAATTTCATCGAGGTGCGGATAAATTTGGATACAAGGTGATTTGCATTACAGAACTTTTGTCAAAGGTAAAAATGTCTTTTACATAACAATTAATAATTAAAACGATAGGAAATTATGAAACAATCCCAACATTTCTAAAATTAATTACAAATATATTTTAATAGAAATTATAAAGTAGACCCAAAATTTTTAAATATTGAAAAATGAAAATAATTTAACAATTAAAAATTAAAAATAACTAACTCCACCGACACCGTTAACAGAGTGAGGAGATCATGCCGTGCCTGGCACGGCCCATAGCCCGTATGGTCCTTGCAAATGAGGGTTGTACCAGCCCAACACGACCCCATTTTACTCCTCCAGTTGGTGCCTGTTATATATATATAATATGTATATATAGTTTTTCTATTGTCAGTTCGTTCTGATATAAAATATATCATGACGAAAAATGTGAACCATTAGATTTACATACTTTAACTCAAAGTGCATGCACTTGTCAAAACTTCTCCGTAATCTATGGTTCACATTCTTTGTCATGATATATTTTATATCAGAATGAACAGACAGTAGAAAGATTATATATATATATATATATATATATATATATATATATATATATATATATATATATATATGTTGTAAATTTAATAGAAACAATAGATAATATAAATAATAATGATTAATAAATTAGAGAACAAATAAGTAGATGATGATGATTAAATATAGAACAAATAAGTAAATAAATAAGAAATAGAAAAACATGAGAAAGAAACGAGAGAGTGGAGGAGGAGAGAAAAGTGTATTGCCTTTTATTAATTTTGGTGGGTATCAGATTTTTCTACAACAACAACTTTTGTAATTACAATGAAAGCCATATATATAGGCAAGAAGAGATGGGTGATTGATGTAATATTCCACTCTTAAACATGAAGCAAACCATAGGAGCTTGCCATGTGGCATGGATTATTCAAGAAGCCAATGAGTTCATGTGGTGTAAAAGCCATACACGTGTAACACTCCCCCTTGGATTTTTCACCACTTGTATTTTAATTTGCTAGGAAAAACCCAGTGGGATAAAAACCTTGGCAAAGTATATACAATGATCTTCTGGATCAAGTGGTGTGAACGGGTTCAGAACTGCCTCATTAAAACTTTTCCGGTAAAACCCAATGGGACAAAATCCGGTAAAAAGAAAAAGAGTACAGTATACAAATATCTATTCAAAAATTTTGCTCCCCCTGATTGAACTCTCCCCCTGAATGAAACTTCAATATCAATCCTGTAATTTACAAAGCCGACGCATGCCAATTCCGTATACCAGTTTCTCAAAAGTTGATGTAGGCAATGTTTTGGTAAACAGATCTGCAAGATTATCTGTAGACCGTATTTGTTTAACATCAATTTGTCGGCTCTGTTGAAGTTCATGAGTATAGAAGAATTTAGGAGAAATATGTTTGGTTCTATCTCCTTTGATATATCCCCCTCTAATTTGAGCAATGCAAGCCGTATTATCTTCAAATATCTGTGTTGGCATTTCTGTAGATAATGACAATCCACAAGTATTTTGAATATGATGAATAACTGACCTTAGCCAAACGCATTCCCGACTTGCTTCGTGAAGTGCGATGATTTCAGAATGATTAGATGATGTAGCACCCAAATTCTGTTTTGTGGAGCGCCATGATATGTAAAAACATATCCCGTCTGTGAACGAGCTTTGTGGGGATCAGACAGATACCCGGCATCAGCATATCCAAGTAAACCTGAAAAATTGTTAGACTTTGTATAAAATAATCCTAAATCTTTCGTTCCACTGAGGTAACGAAAAAGATGTTTGATTCCATTCCAATGCCTTCGAGTTGGTGTTGAGCTAAATCTAGCCAGTACATTCACAGAGAATGCAATATCTGGTCTAGTACACTGAGCCAAATATAATAAAGCACCAATCGCATTAAGATATGGTACCTCAGGACCAAGTATCTTTTCATCATTTTCTTTTGGACGGAATGGATCCTTTTTAGGATCAAGAGTCCTAACAACTATAGGAGTACTTAATGGATGAGCTTTATCCATATAGAATCTTTTTAAAATCTTTTCAGTATATGCTGATTGATGGACAAATACTCCATTTGATCTATGCTCGATCTCAAGGCCGAGACAATATTTTGTTTTTCCCAGATCTTTCATTTCGAATTCCTTTTTCAAGTATTCAGCAGTTTTTTGAAGTTCTCTAGGGGTTCCAATTAAATTCATATCATCAACATAAACAGCTACGATAGCAAATCCAGATTCTGATTTCTTAATGAAAACACATGGACATATAGGATTATTAATATATCATTCTTTTATCAGATATTCACTTAGACGGTTGTACCACATTCGTCCAGATTGTTTTAATCCATATAAGGACCTTTGTAATTTTATTGAATACAAATTACGAGGTCTTGAGTTACATGATTCTGGCATTTTAAACCCTTCAGGGATTTTCATGTAAATATTTGAATCCAGTGAACCATATAGATAAGCAGTCACTACGTCCATTAGACGCATTTCCAGTCTTTCTAAGACAGCCATGCTTATTAGAAATCGAAACGTAATTGTATCCATCACTGGTGAGTATGTTTCATCAAAATCAATGCCAGGTTTCTGTGAGAAACCCTGTGCTACGAGTCATGCCTTATATCTCACGACCTCATTTTTCTCATTACGTTTTCGTACAAAAACCCATTTGTACCCAACAGGTTTGACGTTTTCAGGCGTCTGGATTATTGACCCAAATACTTCACGTTTGGCCATTGAAGTCAATTCTGCTTGAATTGCTTCTTTCCATTTAGGCTAATCAGACCTTTGTCTACAATCATCGAGATTATGAGGTTCATAATCATCATTTATAATTTCAGTTGCGACTGTGTATGAAAATACATCATCGATGATTGTTTCTTCACGATTCCACAATTCTCTTGTATAATTTATAGAAATTTCCTCATTTCTACATTCTTGTATCTCTTCAGAGATTCTTTCCTCTATAGGGGATTTTGTCACTTTAGTAGCTTGTGTCCCTTCAGGGACATTTAACTCTTCTGGAGTTAACTTAGAGAAAGTTGATTTATTTATTTTCCTTTTTCGAGGAACAATATCTTTTGAGCCAATCGGTATGCCACGCTTTTGGCGTGCATTAGATGATTCTTTTGCTGTAATTTGTTTAGATTGTTTCTCTGGAATAATCACCTGTGCTGGTACATTAACAGCTGGTATGTATGATTTTGTTACCCTAGTAGCATCTGTAAATGCATCTGGTAACTGATTTGCTATTGCTTGAAGATGTATTATCTTACGTACTTCATTCTCACATTGAGATGTGTATGGGTCTAAATGAATTAGACTAGGAACTTTCCAAGAAAGCTCATGCTTCTCTTCAGAAGAAATTCTTCTTTTCCCTAATGATGGGAAATTTGTTTCATCAAAATGACAATCTGCAAACCGTGCTGTAAATAGATCACCAGTCAAGGGTTCCAGATATCTAATGATTGATGGTGAATCAAGACCAACATATATTCCCAAACGTCTTTGGGGTCCCATTTTAGTTCTTTTTGTTGGTACAATTGGGACATATACCGCACACCCAAATGTACGTAAATGAGATATGTCTGGTTGATGACCAAGTACAAGTTGTACTGGTGAATACTGATGATAAGCAGTGGGCCGAAGCCGAATTAATGCAGCGGCATGTAAAACAGCATGTCCCCATACGGAAATCGGTAATTGCGTTCGTAATAGTAAAGTCCTTGCAATTATCTGGACACGTTTAATGAGTGATTCTGCTAATCCATTCTGAGTATGAACATGTGGAACTGGATGTTCAACATCAATCCCAGCCACTTCGCAATATTCATCAAATGCTTTGGAAGTAAACTCACCAGCATTATCAAGGCGTATGGATTTAATTGAATAATCGGGAAAATGAGCCCGAAGCCTGATAATCTGTGCAAGTAATCTTGCAAAAGCAACATTACGTGTTGATAATAGGCATACATGTGACCATCTGACAGATGCGTCAACTAGAACCATAAAATAACGAAATGGTCCACTTGGTGGGTGAATAGGTCCACATATATCCCCTTGAATTCTTTGTAAAAATGATGGGGATTCAAAACCAATTTTAGAAAAAGATGGTTTTATTGTTAATTTCCCTTGGGAACATGCAATACATAAATTCTCATTGGATAAAGGAATCTTTTGGTTCTTTAATGGATGCCCTTGAGAATTCTCAATGATTCTTCGCATCATTGTAGATCCTGGGTGACCGAGACGATCATGCCAAAGTACAAACATTTTTGGATCTGAGGATTTTTGATTTACAATTGCATAAACTTCTACACCTTTGATAATAGTATAATACAGTCCAGAAGATAAAGCACGCAGCTTTTCTATAATGAGTTTCTGGAGTGAATCATGAGAAGTAATGCACAGATATTCAATATTATCTGTATTCATAGTTTCAATATGATATCCATTCCTCCGTATATCTTTGAAACTAAGCAGATTCCTTCTGGATCTACTTGAATATAATGCATTATCGATACATATTTTAGTATTGTTTGGTAATAATATCATGGCTCTTACAGAGCCTTCTACCAGATCTGCTGGACCTGATACTGTATTAACATTTGCTCTGAGTAAATTTAAATTTATAAAATATTTCTGGCTCCGCAGAATGAGTTGTTACACTATCAACTAAACATATATCTTCTGCTTCTAGCTTTTCAATAACTCCCAATTTATCGTTTGGATTCATTTTGTATGCTTCATAAAGAAAAATAAAATGCATATTAGACAAATTGATTCAAAGTATATGTATTACACTGGAAATATTTTACATAAACAAAATAACAAAATACTACTATGGTAAGTAGTATTTAATTGGTATGGACATTTCCATCACCAATTGAAGCAGCTGGCATGTCTTTCGGGTCTGGAAAGAAATATGTAACATTGAGATGCGTAATATCTCTAGGATATGAATCTTCAATGAAATGAGCTTCAGTTTTCTTTCCTTTTCCACTGATTGATGCTTGATACAAATCCACCAGGTGTTTAGGTGTTTTACATTCATTTGACGAATGATTATAACACCCACACCTAAAACAAACACTGTCATTCACATTAGGCCTATTTTGAGCATTTTTTCCATTATACTGTCTGGCTTCATAAACATTCCACTTCTGCTGAGAGTTTTGATTATAGCCACCTGATCCAGGATTACCACGCCCTCTTTTAAAACTACGACCACGGCCCCGGCCAAGATTACGACCGCGATTAGGATTATAACTATTACCACGGCCATGATCAGAATTACGATTATACCCACGGCCTCGACCACGACCACGACCACGACCACGATCACGACCACGTCCACGACCACAATATCCGACAGTATTAGCATTCGCTTCTGGGAATGCTGTGGAACCAGTCGGGTGTGATCCGTGATTTTTTATCAGTAGCTCATTATTTTTTCTGCTACTAAAAGGCATGAGATCAGTTCTGAATATTTTGGGAATCTGCGTTCTCGATATTGCTGTTGCAATATTATGTTTGAGGCATGGAAAGTTGTGAGAGTCTTTTCCAACATGTCCTTTTCAGATACATCTTGACCACATAATTTCAAACTTGTGGTGATTCTAAACAGAGCAGATTTATATTCAGAAACTGATTTATAGTCCTAAAATCGTAAATGCTGCCATTCATATCTAGCATTTGGTAACATTACATCATGCTGATGATCATAACGATCTTTTAGCTCTTGCCATAAATCTTCATGTTCTGTGACAGTAAGATACTGAGCTTTTAAATTTTCATGTAAGTGATGACGAAGTATCACCATTGCTGTGGATTTGTCCTGTTCATTAGCCTCGCTACCATCATCAATGGTATAATACAGGCCTTGGGATTTTAAGTATAACCCCGCATCAATAACCCAAGACATATAATTATCTCCCGAAACTTGGAGTGCATCAAACTTCAGATTTGCAAGTTTAGCCATGCTTACAACTTCCTTTTTCTGTAAATTAAGTTGTAAATTTAATTTAGTGCGAATATAATTAAAGAGCATAATGAATTAAAACAATTTATCTGGAGACACAGCATAAGCCAGTCCCGAGACACAGCATAAGCCAGTCTCATATATTGCATAAAAATAAATACTGAATATTAAAACAGTTTATCTGGAGACACAGCATAAGCCAGTTTTAGGACACAGCATAAGCCAGTCCCGAGACACAGCATAAGCCAGTCTCATATATTGCATAAAAATAAATACAAATATTTAAACAATATAAATAAATTCAGAACTATATATAGAGGATCCGTTGACGGCATAGCCATCTTGTATACGGAACTATACATAGATTCAGAATATTGAGATGTAAGTAAATCACCCATCAGGGGATCCTTTCTACTTACATGCAATCGTGCTGATAACGTGTTGTAAATTTAATAGAAACAATAGATAATATAAATAATAATGATTAATAAATTAGAGAACAAATAAGTAGATGATGATGATTAAATATAGAACAAATAAGTAAATAAATAAGAAATAGAAAAACATGAGAAAGAAACGAGAGAGTGGAGGAGGAGAGAAAAGTGTATTGCCTTTTATTAATTTTGGTGGGTATCAGATTTTTCTACAACAACAACTTTTGTAATTACAATGAAAGCCATATATATAGGCAAGAAGAGAGGGGTGATTGATGTAATATTCCACTCTTAAACATGAAGCAAACCATAGGAGCTTGCCATGTGGCATGGATTATTCAAGAAGCCAATGAGTTCATGTGGTGTAAAAGCCATACACGTGTAACAATATATATATTCTTTCCTGGGTTGCTTTGTATTTTTGAAGCTTTTTTGTGAGGATGAAAATAATGAAAAGCAATGGATGGTATGTTAAGTTCTCACATGTTTCGATTGAGACTTGGGGACTTGGATGCTGTAATATTCATATATATATAATGCCATTCCTAGAGATTTAATTTTTTGATTGCTTGGTAGAGATACCAAAGAGCAAGAAAGAACGTTTTGAGAGAGAAAGTGATAAAAGAAAGTTTGAACACAAATGAGGTGGAGGTGGTGGGGTAGCTAATTTTATCATAAGTATATGAGTAACTCAGTAACCCTAGACTGTTGTCGTATATAAATGAGTGGTGCTGTTGGAAACCCTCTAATGATCTAATAATGCCTCATTTTTAAAATTTCAAAATTTTATTTGATTTCTTTTCAAAACTACCATTTTTATTTATCTCCCAAACTTAACTCACCCCATATAAAAAAACTGCTCTCTCTCTCAATCTAAATTTTACAGTTTGCTGGATTTTTAAAAAAGTTATATTTTTTTAAAAACAAAAACAATATAGAAGCACTAAAATTGTTTAGAAAAACAATACAGAAGAATATGAAAAACAATACAAAATAATATATTTTACGGTTTACTCGGTTTTTAAAAAGTTTAATTTTTTAATTTTTATTTTTGTTAAAACTAAAACAATATAGACGTAAATGGACAAAAACAATACAGGAGTAAACTATAAAAGAAAACTAAGTTTGTTTTCCTTTTAACAAAAATTAAAAATTAAAAAAAACATCAAACTTTTAAAAAACTCTTCTTTATTGTTTTTGTTTTTAAAATAATGTAACTTTTTTCCGTCAAATTTAGACAAAGAGAGAGTAATTTTTTTTATAGGGTGAATTAAGTTTGGAAGAGAAAAAAAAAAAAGGGTTGTTTTGAAGAGCAGTATTGACATCTAGTTTTAGGTATGTCAATTTTTCGTTTTTAATTCTTTTTTTTACTTTATTTTTTTATTTTTATTTTTTATGTTTATGTTGTTGGGTTTACTTTCAATTATCCAAAAATTGAAGTTTTTGGTGGAGAAAAAGGTTGAATTTTTTTTTTTCGAGTTTTTTTTTTTCATGAATCCGTTATGTGTCACGTTGAAGAATTGCTACATTATTTGTTGGAGAATGAAGATGTTTCACTTAAAGTGAAACATATAAGAATATGTGTCACTTAAAGTGAAATATGTTCTAATTAATATCAGAAACATCATCTTGTAATGTTTCACTTTAAGTGTGAAACATTTTTTGTCAAAAAAAAGTTTGAAACCTTCACTTTCTGTTTCCGAAAGTGAAACATTCACTTATGTTTCACTTTAAGTGACACATATTTCACTTTTGAAAGTGAAACACTTATCACTTTTGAAATTGAAAAATGTTTCACTTTTGAAAGTAAAACGCCAAAAATTTACATTTGAGAGTGAAACATAAAAACTTTATGTTGTTGGGTTTACTTCCAATTATCTAAAAATATAATTGAAGTTTTTGGTGGAGAAAAGGGTTGAATTTTATTTTTTTCGAGTTTTTTTTTTCATGAACCCGTTATGTGTCACATTAAAGAGTGAAACACAGGGTGTGTTTCACTCTCCAACGTGACATACATTATTTATTGGAGAGTGAAGATGTTTCGCTTTAAGTGAAACATATAAGAATATGTGTCACTTAAACAACATTTCAAACGTGAAACATATGATATTTTTGGATAATTCACCCTAATGGGTTCATGAAAAACATGAAAACATTTCAAAAGTTTCACTTTCAAACGTGAAACATCATAATGTTTCACTTTCATCATGTTTTCACTTATTATTGTTAATTTGTTATGATTTTTCAAATTTCTCCTAATTTAGTTTCTATAATTCATTTCAGGAAGTATGAATAGAATTGCAATTCATTACGGAGGGCGGTGGAATGGTGTAAACTACTTGGGTGGTGAACTTTTGAAGATTGAAATAGCATGTGTTTCACTTTCAATCAGTGTTCTAGTAAGCGCTAAGTGCTGGTCGGGCAGAGACCCCAGCATCTAGCGCTTAGGCCGATTAATCGGTCGGTGAATTTTTTTTTTCCTAGATAAAAATCCAATCACAAACAAATTCCAATGATCGAATCTAAACAAAATTCTTTCCAAATCCACAAATGCCAAAGTACTGATCCAAATCAAATCACAAATCAATCCAAATCCACAAACACCCATCCAAATGCAATCACAAACCAATTCAAATCCAATCATAAAGACACAAACAAATCAAAATGAGAAATTCCAAGTTCTAAGTTCTAACAAATATCAACAAATTAACAACATTCAAAATGTAAGTTATAAAACAAGAAATAAAGAAACTATCTAAGTTTCTGAGTCGTTGTCTCCTCCTCTAAGGATATCGACACGCTCTTCATCCGACTCAAACTAAACTTCAATTTCCTCATTTGTATCACCATCTACTCTTGAACTGAGCTCTACTTCTTCATCACCTCATCAACGGTAAAACTGTAAAACATTAAAACATAAAACTGAAATCAAAATATCAAATAATCAAATTTTGATTTTTTCGATTAATCGGCGCTTAGCACCGATTAATCGTTCCCCGCCTAATATGGCCAATTATGACCTTTTTGCCATGGCGAAGCACCGCCTAGAAGAATTTCACTGATTAATCAGCCGTCTAAACCGATTTTTCGAACACTACTTTCAATAGTGAAACAAATCATCTCTTTCACTTTCAAGAGTGAAATAGAGAATGTTTCACTTTCAAAACATGAAACATCCTCTGTCTCACTCTTGACAGTTAAACACATAAACATGTTGTTTCACTATCAATAGTGAAACATCAAGAGTGAAACACGTGTTTCACCCTCAAAGACCGAATTCAGAGCCTTTAATTTAAAAAAAAAAAAAAAAAAACTGAATTTAGATTTAAGAGCGTTTTCAGAGTGAAACATGTGTTGTTTCACCTTTTAATGTTTTTTTAAAATAAGCTATTTCACACTTGAGACTGAAATAACATGTGTTTCACTTTCAATGGTGAAACAAATAATTTATTTCACTTTCAAGGGTGAAACTGAGAATGTTTCACTTTCAAAACGTGAAATAGCCCATGTTTCACTCTTGAAGGTAAAAACACACGAATATGTTGTTTCACTCTCAACAATGAAGAATCAAGAGTGAAACATGTGTTTCACTCTCAACATGTGTTTAAGGGAGGTGTATTGAATTAGGATTATGGAGGACATTTAAAGACTTTATAAATCTGGGTGTATTCAATTCGGACATTTAAAGACTTTAAAAAAGTCTATATTAATCCAGTGGTATTCAATTCAAATTTCTATGGACTTTTAAATAGTCCTTCCAAATCCGGGTGTATTGAATTGGGACTTTAAAAATGTCTACAAAAATCAAGGTGTATTCAATTGGAACTATATTTTAAAGGATTTTCTTAGGTCATGGATTTTGGTGGACTTGATGGTGAGAGGTATAAATATCAAAGACCATAACAAGTCCAGCCTTCTCCCCAAGGATTTTGAGTTTTTCTTATTGCTAGGGTTCGTTGCTTCTATTTTCCTCTGTTTATCTCGTTCATGATTGAACTTCTAGAATATGCTAGGTTATGATTCTTGATATGCTTAAATTGATGAAAGTAGAGATCATGATGATGATTTATAGCCTATTCAATTGATAGTGGCGGTTATTAGTTTTTATGTGTTTTTGAAATATACAAAAGCTTGCTAGAACCCCTGTATTTTGACAAATGACTAGAATTCGTAAATTTAATTGGGTGAGTTATTTTATCAAGAAAATTATGAAAACTTATATGTAGATAGAATGTTATATCTACTGTTATTCTAAAAAATTTTGTGATTTTTAAATGAGTATAAAAATTGTTATAATTTTTGGAGTTGACAAAGGGCGATATTAATTTCTTCTGGACAGATTCGGGAAATAAGAAAAGAATGAATGCTTTTATATACAAATGATCATGGATTAAATTGATAATTTTACTGTAGTATTTCCTATATGTCTATATTATCCATGCCAAATTTTGTAAGATTTGGAGTTGTAGAGAATAAATTAAAAATCATGGATCAAAGGGTGATCAATTGTGACAAGGTTTGGGTTAGGGTTATGATTTTTTTCAGTATTTTATTTACAACTTTGCTTGGTTATTCGATTAGTTGATTATTGTTTGTTTATATGATTAGTTGAATAACAATGAGAATCATTGAAGATGAGTTATGAATGTTGAGTATTTTCCTTTTAATTTTGCTCTCAAAATTGTTATAAACTATGTCACTCTCTTTCATTTGAGATTAACTTTAGTAATTGAGTGGAAATTATTGTACTTTTTTTTTTTTTGCAACGTTTATTCATACGTGAAGTTTTATGTATTCATATGTTATTTTTTTGGGGTTTATCATGAAAGTTGAGATCTTTGTGAAAATGGAGCTTCTCTTCGGCTGACTGATTGGGCCATATACTGGTATAATTCATTCATCTATAATAGAAGTCTGAGATAACAAATTCATGAAAGTTTAAGATAGATGTTTAAACAAATTTATAAAAGTCTCAGATAGATGTCTAAACAAATTAATGAAACTCTATGTGGATTTATAAAAGTCGGTAGAAATCCATAAAAATTTGTCACTTAAAAAATGTCTTTAAATGTCCTCAAGAATCATAATTGAATACACCCCCTAAGTCTCAAAAACCGAATTCAGAGCCTTCAAATTTTGTTTTTTGTTTTTTTTTTTTTTTAAAAAAAAATTTGAATTCAGATTTAAGAGAAAAAAAAAGGGACATAATTCATAGCCTTTTCATAAAAAAAAAAAATTAAAAAAAAAAAAAAAAAAAAAACCCTGAATTTAGAGCCTTTGATAAAAAAAAAAAAACGGAATTTAGAGCCTTTTGAAAAAAAAAAATTGAATTTAGAGCCTATGAAATAAAAACATAATTCAAAGTGAAAAACGTGTTGTTTCACTTTCAAAATAAGATGTTTCACACTTAAGAGTGAAACACAAGTTTTACGTTTCACTCTTGAAAAGTGAAATAGCATGTGTTTCACTTTCAACCGTACAAATCATCTCTTTCGCTTTCAAGAGTGAAACAAACCTTAAAAAAAAAAAAAAAAATACAAACAATATTCACAAAACATTCCCAATAGAAAAGTAAACACAATTTTTATTTATTTATTTATTTTTGTAAAATTAGCACCTAAAAAGGTCAAAAGTAACACACAAACACAAATTGATTTTTTTTTTTTGATGAAAATTAAGCGAATTTACCGTTTAAATGAATATGGATCGAATTCGGGTCACGATTTTTCCTTCAAACTGGTGTCTGATCTCCTTCTCTGGTGAGCCCTCCTCTCGTCGGCTCGTCGCCAGCGCAGGCATGCGACAGTTGCATGAATAGTGTTTGCGTTTCTGATCTCTAGTTGCTCAAACATGACACACCAAAAAAACAAACGTGAAATTAGGTTTTTTATTTTATTTTATTTTTTATTTTTTTATTTTTTAATAATATGGGGGTATTTTGGACTTTCTATCCCTAATAATACTAAAAACAATAAGAGTGATGCTATTGACAATCCTCTAAAAATCTTTATACACTCCATTTTAATTTTTTTTTTATTATATGACAAATTTGTCCTAATTAAAATTACTAAATAGTATAAAGAAATTCTAAATACATTCCATAACAATTATTATTATTATTATTATTATTATTATTGCTTTTTGCCCTCAAATGAAAACTGTTTAAAATATTTTACTTCTTTTTTAATTTTAATACATTGCCAAAAAATAAAACAAAATTTGTCCAGGACCCCAATCATTATCATCATAAAAAAAAAATAAAAAAAAAATCAAAAACCATATTACTAGTAAAAAAAAAAAGGGGAAATTATTATTCTCTCCCCTGTAGTTTGCCATATTCTCTAGTCTCCCCCTGTAGTTTTAAAATTCTCCAATTTCCCCCCTCCTATGCTTATTTTTATATGATGAGATTAGGCATGAGAGGGGGAAAATTGGAGAATTTTGAAACTAGAGGGGAAAACTGGAGAATACGGTAAACTACAGGGGGGAGAATGATAAATTCCCAAAAAATAATCAAAAAGAAAAAAATGTAATCACCGACATTCAATTTTAGCAACACCGAGAAAACAAAAATACAATTGAAAAAAAAAAATCAAACTGTTTTTAGTTTTTACTAATGAACATATCTGTTAACCAAATATAGATTCTTCATCAGTTTCTTTTTCTTTTTTTTTTTTTTTTTGTTTTGTTTTGTTTTTTTTTTTTTTGGGGGGGTGGGGGGGGGGGTGTGGGATGGTGCGATGAGTTACGGAGCGATGGGTTACGGATGATTGATAAAATAGATGGTGTATTTGATTCATTATTCAGATCCGAATAAAATTGAGTGAAAATATCTTTTGTTTATGAATTTTTTTTTTAAGGTGATTTTTCTGATCTGATGATAATATCCTGTATCATTTCCCTAGTCAAACACTTTTTGGATAATATTAAAATTTTGAAAAAAAGGAGTCAAATGAAGAAAAAAAAACTTACCAATTTCAGTATTTAATGAAAAAATATATATATATTTAAAAAAAAAAATAGGTTTTTATGATGGAGTGTTAAAAAAAAAATGGAATGTCAACAATTAAAAAGGATAATTTTGGAAAAAATGGAGTGTCCATAGAATTTTAAAAAAATTAAGTTTTTAGAATGAAGTGTATTTAAAAAATAAGTGTGAAAAGAAAAAAATTAGGATTGGAAGGAGAAAATCTCAAATAATAATTGATTTTTTTTTTTTTTTTTTTTGGTAAAACCAATACTTCAATGATGGAATGGTTAGTTTTGAAAATTCCCCATATTTAAACCACGTACCTATCTGGACATCTCGTGAATAAGTCCAATGCCAGTAACAGTGGATCCTCTCTTGGATTCCCTTCTGATTGAAGAGCTGTACATCTTCATTCTCATCCACCCCTATATAACTTTATGATCGATGCATCCAACAGTTGGTGAGATTTTAGTTGTTATTAAAATGAAATTATAAAAAAAAAAAAAAAAAAAGTACTAGAAACTGGCTGGCAATTAAGCTTGTCCACTTAAACAAATGAAATCATATTTATGGATGGCAATGTCAACGTAAACGGGTTTCGATTATACTGTGTCCTTTGGTTTTGGATATATGGTCCATTATTCTAATTGAAAATTGTTGGCCGTTGACAGGGTCGCATACTCGCATGATGAGTTTGATTATCACAAAGTTAAAAGGTAGAGATATTTGAAAATTCAACTTTAAAAATGATCTTCGTGGATGGCAAAATCCTCATGATTGAGTCATCAAATCACTAAAATGTTGATTTAGAATTTTACCGGTGACCGGTCATCAAATCCTCATGGTAAAATGTTGATTGAGTCATCAAATCACTAAAATCATCTTACAATTAGCAACTCTACCCGATTTTCAATCATAACTTGAGTTTACAACTATTTAGTATTTACTCACCACCATTTGCAGCACAACACAACAGATTTATAGGAATGTTCGGTAACGTTTTTGTTTTTTTTTTTTTTATATTTTCATTTGTTTTTAAAAAATTAATTTTTAGATTTTTTAGATTCGAAAACACATCTAGTAACGATGATTGAAAACGATATTTAAATAATCAAAATATAAAAAACACTTCCGGTAGAATTATCTTGTTATATGGATCTTTTAATAGGTATGGTTCTTTTAATATTAAAGCATAAGTTAAAAATCATTTTTTTATTACAAAAGTAAAAGAAAACAATAATTGTACTTATATGTCCACCAAAAACGAGAACAACAAATTGAGAACAAATATTTGTTGTTTTTGGTAGGCGCGACTTTTTACGCTTTAAACCAAAAAACAGTTTTTAATGTTTTTGTCTTTTTTTTTTTTTTCAAAATGCTTACGGAACGAGTTTTATGACTTTTATCCCTTTTTTATATTTTTTAAATCCCCTTAACATTTTTTATTTATTTATTTATTTATTTATTTTCAGGTCGATAATGTGATAAAAACCCAATGAGGTTGTGGGTTTGGTTCAGTGCATTATTACCAAATTACCAGTCCATGACTTGTTTTTCTTGTATGACTGTAGAGGGCCCAAAACTATTTCGAATTTTCATGTCTAGGCCCATAAAAACCTTTCCCTTCCCATCCCATTGAAATCTGCCCTCCCTTTTTCTTTGGGTTTGAAATCTTTTTATGTTGAAAACCAAAGTAAAATATAAGTTATTTAGAATGTGTTTTTGAACACAAGATAATTACTCAATAATTAAATAAAAAGGAATGATTGTAAATGACATGAAAGATGAAAGTAGCTTTTAATCCTTCCAAAAATGAAGATTTCTATTCCATTCACTAAAGGAGAAAAAACATTTAATCTTTTTCCACCCTCTTTTATCTCGGTATCTCTGTAACAAAACGACATCGTTTGGACACTTGTCGGCGTGAGGAAGAGAGGTAGAGAGGTCCACCGTCCACCTCAACCTCAACCACCACCCGTGCGCATCCGTCAGGTTCAGTCGCTTTCAAGAATCTCAAAAAGACCATTTTATACAATTTACAAAGATAATGAAAATGCCATCGGACCCTTCTCTCTCTTTTTGAATTTTAAATTCTCATTGCAATCCTTTTGCCGCTTTCTCACCAATCACCTATAATAATATTATTATTATTATTATTATTATTTTAGGTAAACTTTCTTTTCTTTCACTTCCACTTCGCTTCATGCCTCTTCTAAATTCACACACTAGTGTACTTTCTAATTCAAAATTCACACACTGCTTTCTCCACCACAGAGTCTTGGTTCACGAAACTACTTTTGAGACTTTCACAGTTCTAGACGGTAACTGTATGATAATTTGTGTTTTGTTTCTGCTTTCTTTTATTTTGTATCTTTAAATGCATGAACGATTGGATTCTTGCTGTTTGTTTGTTGGTGGGTTTTGTTTTGTTTTTTCTTTTTTGGTTTGAATAGACCATGCACCTAATGGAATTCACTGTTCATCTGTTATTTTCTTCTATTTAATCATGTATGATTGCATTCTCTTCATTATGTTCTGCAAATAAGTTGGTATAAAGAATCGTACTCACTTGTTTAACCGGACCGGTACTTACAATTCACTATTATACTAATTTCACAGTTGTTTTGTTAGATATGAAGTTGGTTTGTAGAACCATCTATTTTAGAGAAAGCGAAACCCTAACTTTGATATATCATAGTTCATGGACACAATTTGCTGTATTTTTTTGAAATAGCCGATGTTGGTATGCTTAATTTTTTTAATTTTTTTTTAATTTTTGGGTTTTGATTGCTATGCTTTGTTTCTTTCTTATGGTGTAATTTTTTTTTATAATCTCTGTTTTCCGTCTAGCATTCTTCTTTGTGATTGATTGTTGTAATTTTGTCTATGTGTTTCTATTCTTGATTTCACTTTTTCATGTTGATTTTGTGTGCGTGTGGATAGTTGCTAAACTGGAAGCCAAAAACTCTTTAAAAGACTAAGAGGTGGGGGTCCGAAAATTTACAATGGAGCAGTACGAAGTTCTGGAGCAGATTGGAAAGGGATCTTTTGGTTCTGCTCTTCTTGTGAGGCACAAACATGAAAGAAAGAAGTGAGCATGCTTGAAGCTTGTGTGTGTGTGTTTCATCAAATTGCTTCGTATTTGATATAAACATGTAACTATAGGGAATTGATTCCTGTTCATTACCTTTATATATTTATCAGTCAATCATTGTTTTTGTGTTTGTACTCTTTTCTAGGTATGTTCTGAAAAAGATTCGGCTTGCTCGTCAGACTGATAGAGCTCGTAGATCTGCTCATCAGGAGGTCAGTGCTTCTAGTGTGTGTTTTCCTTGTTCTAAACCAAAATAAGCTAAATTATTGGGTCGCACTCTTTGCCTAAGAGCTGATATGGTGAATGCACAATAATAGATTCTAAATTTCCTTAGAAAAATAAAATCCAATTAGTGAATTATTGGAGCCATTTAAAACATATCAAATGATCACCTTGAAACAGGTTCTTGTATGTAAGATCTGAAAATAATGAAACTTAAATTAATTTGAGCTAAAGTTACTCACTTTTTCTTGGTTCTTTATATGGGCTGTTGTTGGCAGTAAAGTGGTTGATCTCAGTTTTGTCGATACTTAATCTTGAAATGTGCTGCAATACATTGTTTTCTAATGTTTGTGTTAATGGTCTATAAACTATTAGGTGTATTGATTTAGATTTTGAGATTCTGATGTGATTCTTTATGCTGCAGATGGAGCTTATTTCTAAAGTAAGAAATCCTTATATTGTGGAGTACAAAGATTCCTGGGTGGAAAAGGTGAGCATGTTCTAACTCAAGTCTAATATAGTATTATATAATAACAGGTGTCTATCACCTTTTCTTTCCTCCGTGGCTTGCTAAAAGTCTACCTTTTGTTGATGCGTGGACTTCAATTATGGTGGAGATCAAGATTCTGATTTTCTTCCCCGTTTTGTCCTATGACATATGACCCCAAGAATTTGTTGAATTAACAGTCTGATGTCTTCTCCATCAGGGTTGCTATGTTTGCATTATTATAGGATATTGTGAAGGAGGGGACATGTAAGTTATCTTTTTTATCATCCATATGCTTGTGCATGACTTGTAGTTTATGCACTCTTGAGCTTATGCCATTTTTTATGTTTCAGGGCAGAAGCTATAAAAAGGACCAATGGTGTGTATTTTCCCGAAGAGGTATTAACTCTTGCCTTTCAGTCAAGTTTTTGCTTACAGAGAATCTTAGGATCATTAAGATACTTATTGTAATTTCTCCATCATTTCTCAGAAACTTTGTAAGTGGCTAGTTCAACTCCTTATGGCACTGGAGTACTTGCATGCCAACCATATTCTTCATCGTGATGTCAAGGTAATTGGAATTTAATTGTGCAATTGCTATTTATTTTAGTTAACTCTAATGGCTACAATCTCATCAGTCATTTTGCTTTGATGTATTCTTCAATTGCTTCAGTGCTCAAATATATTTTTGACAAGAGATCAAAACATTCGTTTAGGTAATTGATCCAACGTGACCTTTTTTATATTATTATTTTTTATGATCGATTATGTTATTTGTCTGTAGCTTATGCCTTCATTTATTGAATTGTATATTTTAAGCATTCTAAGTTGCTTTGATATACATGTTGGATGCAGGTGATTTTGGCCTTGCTAAAATGTTGACTTCTGATGATCTTGCTTCGTCAGTGAGTACTATTTCAATATGGATTTATTTTTGTTCTCCATCTGTTCAATCTAACTAATGTGTTTATGCATGAATACAGATTGTGGGAACTCCCAGTTATATGTGCCCTGAACTTCTTGCTGATATACCATATGGTTCCAAGTCTGATATATGGTCATTAGGTAACCTCTATTTTTCTGTTGTGATAAAATAATAATCCATTTTGTCTTTTATTATGTATTTAACATCTTGTGTTTTTCAGGATGCTGCATATATGAAATGAGTGCTCAAAGGCCTGCATTTAAAGCGTTTGTAAGTTGCTTGTTCAAGTCATTAATTCCTTTAGTTGCTTCATTTCTGTGCACTGAGTGAATTTATTTGAGATTAGGATTGTGTTGGAATGATCACATTCAACCATTGGTTTAATTATTGTTCTTCACTAACTGTTCTGATTAAATGTCACATGATGTTGGAGTTCATCAAAATATGCTTTATGCTAATCCTATTTCTGAAACAATGAGTCGCTCTCTAATTAAGAATCTCACTGTTTTTGAAATCCACATTCCTGCCTTTTTGCAAAGTCATGTTTATCATGCTTGGAGTGACATAGTTTTTGAATGCTGGAAATTGCTTTCCTGTTATTATGTTAAGTGGGAAAGTAGAAGGAAGAAATGATGGATGTATCATGTTAATCTGTTAAAATATGAATACCTAAATGCAGCATTGTTGGACACATTAAATTAAAAAAAATTATTCAGGCTAATTTTTTAAGCATTTGATTAAATTAATACTGATTTGTGTCCCTTGGCTGTTGAGAATCAAGAAACACTGCATCCTCATAGATGGAATGAAATAGTAATCCACATTTGTTGTCATCATCAATTTATTCATGTTCTTAACACCCTGTGGTATTTTTAATCATAATATGAAGTAGTTTTAATAATCATTTATCTCAAATGATTTGGACTTACTTTCGGTTTCTGTCTTGTTGCCTGAGCAGGATATGCAGGCTCTGATTAACAAAATAAATAAGTCTATAGTGGCTCCACTTCCAACTGTGTACTCTTGTGCATTGTAAGTTTACTGCCCTCTTCATAGTTCTATATACTATTTCACTTCTGTTGTATCCCATATTGTGATTGGAATCTTGTTAATATTTCAGAAAATTATAGTAATGTGGAATCTCACATATCTGGGAAGATTATAGTAATTATCCATAGTTGCTCTGTTGCTGTATAAGCTACCTTCTGAAATAGCTTTCCATTTTTCTCTATAGACTTATGAGCCTTAACATGGGTTTCCTAATCCTGTTTCTTCATGTTTTTTCAGTCGAGGACTTGTTAAAAGCATGCTGCGCAAAAATCCTGAACTTAGACCAAGTGTATGTTTTTCCCCACTTTTGTATTTAATACTTGATTGCTTCAAATCAACATATATGCATGTGAGGATGCAGATAGTATGACCTCAAAGTTTCAGGTTGTATATAATAGTATTTGAGTGAGAGATGATATGGGGATATAGCACGGAGTTCCAACTGTATGTCAAAACTATATTTGATTGGTAAATTATGTTTTCCACTTGGAAAATATCAACTAAAGTTTTAGTATGGATGCATGTCCTGAATTAAAAACCTTTGTGCAAGTCCACATTCTCGTGTCTTCCATGGGTGAAATTGTTGAGTTAAACACCTTCACTGTGATAGCTTGTTTATTAAAATTATGGTTGATGCTATTGTATTTATTTGGACTTTGTGGATCAATGCATCTTACTGAAGTATATTCTGGTTATGCCAGGCTGCTGAGTTGCTCAATCACCCACATCTTCAACCTTACGTCCATAAAATTCATTTAAAATGGAATAGCCCTAGACGAAATACTTTCCCATTACAATGGTCAGATTCAAACTTCATTAAGAAAACTAGATTCATGGAACCGGAATCTGTTTCCATTCATACCGACAGAGAGAAAAGATGGTCATTCAGCAATGACAGGGCTTTGAATCCTAGTGCATCTGAAACTGAACAAGAGTCCCCATCTTCTTCTCAAAGAACACAGGAATTTCGAAGTCATTTAAATAAAAAGTTCAGAGAGTTATCTGTTGGCATCGTCCATGAAGAGATTGGTAGTGAAAAGTCAATGGCCCCAAAGTTCTCCAGTGCTGGTAAAACCCCGAGATCGACACCAGCTAAGGTATCTGTTACTCCAAGAATGCATGCAACACCATCCAAGATATCCCATTTCGGTTCCAAACGTGATTCGGTAAGTAAACATAATCAGTGGTCTTTGAGACCAATAGAAAGAGCCTCTTCCTGAGGACTAATATCCTTCCATATTGGTTTCAAAGTTTTCCAAAATATGAAGTTTCTATCTGAATCCTTTTCAATTATGGTTGGCATGCAAATAGAGGTTTAAGATCCTGCATGGATTTTTTAATATATGAATAATTACATGGTTAATAGATTATACAAACACAATGCTTGTCCTCCTCTGCAAGAGAATGACATTTGATTTGTTCTTTTCTAACTTCATTATACCACATCTTTAGCTTCTATCTTGTGATTTCTCCCCCGTCTGTGTCTCAATGATTAAATCCTCAAGAAACTTCTGTTTGCCTTCAAACAATTATATTTTTTTTTGGGATTGGATAAGATTCTGGTAAATTAAATTGAATGTTACGGCCATGTGAATTATAATTATATTGTGACCCCAGGCTTGAATATTTCTTGAAGTCAGTGCTGAAGACAATCTTTGAATTATAGATGGTTTTGTATTTTCTCAGAATGATTGTTTTTGGTAAGTTATTTATTTGTGTGCTTATGTTGCAGCTACCGGTTTCACATATGCCAAGGAACAAATCTTCACACCCTACCCGCAGAGCATCTCTTCCTTTGTCTATAAGAGCTGGAGGCATGGAAACCCCTTATAGAGTCAATATCTGCCGCATTGAATCTCCAGATGTTTCTGTCAATGCCCCACGAATTGACAAGATTGCTGAATTCCCCTTGGGCTCATCAGAAGAATCCTTGTTTCCCGTCCGTAGAACCTCATCAACATCTGCACAATGCTCTCCTTCCCCGCCAGAAAGTGCTGATTGCTCAATCACAAAGGACAAGTGTACAGTCCAGGTTATAGATAGAACCACTACCAGGCCAAATTTCGCTGATGGATTCATGCAAGATGCAACTGAATGCTCAGATCATAATCCAACAAGTGGAGTTTCAAGTCACTCATCTTTTGAGTTACAACACCGTCGGTTTGACACTTCGTCATACCAACAGCGTGCCGAGGCATTGGAAGGATTGCTCGAGTTCAGTGCAAGGCTTTTGCAACAAGAGAGGTTTGAAGAGCTTGGGGTGCTGTTGAAGCCATTTGGACCAGAGAAGGTTTCGCCTAGGGAAACTGCTATCTGGTTGGCTAGGAGTTTCAAAGAGACTGCAGTCTAGCTTTCAAGCCGGAACACTAACAATTTGTGAATGAATGTTTGCACGTGTATATTACTACTAACTTTGTTGTTTTGAAGTTGAATCATTAGGCTGTCTTGGTGACTGAAGGTAGCATAGAGACTGTTGATTGGATTGTAATCTTTCTCAATCCTCATGAGAGAGCTTGTGTTTTGAACTACATGATTTTTGAAAGAGAAAAATAGAAATTTTCTAGGTAGTGATTTTATAAGTGTAACTTATTTTTTTGGTGTTTTATGGCTTGCTAATCTTATACATATAGACAGGAGCAGAAAGATGTATAACATGTGAATCCAACTTTTACCTCTCAAGACAAGTCCTTTGCTGTAGGAATTTACATTAAATCGACAAATTAATACCTATAATTAATTTTTAGGAAAAAAGTTTGTGGTGCCTCTACTGTCAAGACATGTTGGGCGATTTGTCAGCTGAATGAGTGCCTGTAACATTTGTCTCTACCATCCAGACACATTGGGCAATTGTGCTGTGTGCTTATTTGTGGTGTTTTTTTTTTTTTTTTTTTTTTTTTTTCTTTTAGAGACGGGAGGACTCGAACCCTGCGTGTGTGATGTGAGGGGTTTTACCGGCAAACCAACCTCATATTGTCGCTACGTTCTTTTTTACCTATTAGGGTTTGTTTGGCACATCGTATTAGATTGTATTGGACTGTATTGAATTGTATTGCATTATTATCATTAATACAAACATGTGTTTGGTAATGCATTGTATTATATCGTATTAAGTTATTCCTATGATTTTATTGAAATTTTTTTATATAAAAAATAGTTAATAATTAATTTTAAATATCCTTACCATGAATAAATCAATAAATATTTTTATATAAAAAATCAATAAATATTTAGTTTAATTGATTTTTTTTAATATATAATATTTTTATATATAAAATAAGTGTTTCTTATATGATTTTGAAATTATAAAAAAAATATTAACATAACACATATTTGTTGAATATTGTTGAAAAAAAAAGTGTTTTTTCTAATACAATACAACCTAATACCACAAAATATAATGTATTAACTAATACGGTGTTTGTTGTATTAGGCAATTAAAATATACTAAAATAATACAATACAGACATACAGTGTTTGCACCAAACACTGTATTGTATTATTTTAGTACATTTTAATTGCCTAATACAATACAATGCGGCGAAACAAACGGGGCCTTAAGAACATGACACTGGTATATAGTCAAGATAGTGGCAAGTGATAAGGATGCTAATGGCTTGGTATTGCTTTTAAAAAGTTAAAATCAGATTATTTTATAATTTTGACATAAAATAATGTTTGGTAAAACTTCTAAAAGTGATTAAGTGATAATCTGACAAGTTTTGACGATGATTTTGAGAAGTAGGTGGGGGTTACTTTTTAAAAGTGATTATGAAATAATATATTTTAGCATTAAATGTATCTTTTAAAATATTATTGGTATCCTTATGAAATAAAGTTAAAATCATTTATATACCTTATTTTCTCTCAAAATTAAATATTCTATTTAAATATTGATTTGATTTATAAAATATTTTAAAAATATTTTATTGTTCTTATGGATTTTTTTTTCCTAATTTAAATATTCTACTTAAATATTAATTTAACATATATAATTAATGAAATAAAAAAAAAATAGGATACTAAAATCATATATATTTCATTGTAACTAATTTCATTGTAACTGTAACTTCACACCGATTGATTATTATAACTTAACTGGCCCTAAATGTTATAGTATTTGAAATCATGGAACTTTAAAAAGTAAAATCCTGCTTGATTTTTCTCGCACATGATTAATGAAAGAAAGTCTTACATGGAGGAGGCAGAAATCGTGGAACTCTACGAGCTTCATTATTCGGATCTGAAGCTCTTATCTTCAGGTTCAGGTTCAGGTTCGTCGTCAACACAAGAACTTGAAAGACTGGAAACAATAAAGACAAGTATAATGGAAGCTCTAGGCCCCAATGGCCCGGGTCTGCTCTCAATTTGTGGTCTTACAAACGCTTCTATTCTTCGCCGGAACCTCCTCCCTCTCGCTCGCAACCTCGCCCTTCTCAACCCAGACCATCGCAATCGCATTTTCAAGGTATTTTTTCAAATGCCAATATTTCCCATGTCTTCTTTATATAGCACTGTTGATATAAAACTCTATGCAATTATCGAGTTTGGGTAGGTATCTTTACTATACAATTGAGGAATTAAAAATTTCCCTTTGTAGCGAATGTCAAGTAAAGTGCTCTTCGTATCGTCTACCATGTGATTGAAGTCTTTTTTCAATATATGTATAGATTATAGAGACCAGCTGATTTGTTCTCTTTTTCTGTCTTTCCTTGCTATATTTATGTTCAATATCTTGGCATGGAACTTGGTTTTGAGAACCCCATTGCAGAAATAGTTTCATTTCTCTTCACATGTATTAGATACTTTATGAACCTGTTCTTTTTCTATGTAGTAATTTTTCTTTGTAGATGAAATTATCTTTTTTCCGTTTTGCACTCCATTATAATTTATAATGCACAGCTCTTGATTTCTATTTCTAGTATCTTATTGCTTTCATTTCACAAAATTTAGGAGCACAACTTGGGTAGTGATGTTTCTTTGAAGAATCCAGATAGGAATGTCTCCTCTTTTGCAATGCAACTTAGATATGAACAAGGTCTGGAATCCACTCAAAATAATGCGAGTTCTAGAGTAGGTGGCCTTACAGATTCAGATCAAGATCATGTTGATGTTGATATGACTAGACACTTACCAGATTATGAATATAAGAATCTTGGCAATACTTTTAAGGAGCTGGGATTTTGCATGATGGAGCTGGGTCTCCGTCTTGCACGAATATGTGATAGAGCCATCGGTGGGCAAGAGCTGGAGCAGAGTTTACTGGAATCACGCACAGCAAAAGGGCGCCTTATACATTATCATTCAACTCCAGAAAATATTACTCTGAAAGAAGCTGGAAGAAAAAGGGGATTCTCTAAAAATCTGGATAATCACAGAAGGGACTGGGAACATTGCATGAAAAGTGAGCAAGTACAGACTAAACGTGCTAATATGGATACAAATTGTCATGAGGTTGGGTTTCGTGGAACACATTCCAACCTATGGCAGCAGTGGCATTATGATTATGGTGTCTTCACTGTATTGACAGATCCCTTGTTTATTTTGTCCTCTTATTTACCAGGAAATAAACGGGAAGAACAGTATGCATTATCTTGTGATCAAGAATGCCCTTCACCTAGTGGGCATACATACTTACAAATTTTTGATCCAAACAAGAACAAGGTCAGAATGGTGAAGTCTTCTCCTGAAAGTTTCATCATTCAAGTTGGGGAATCGGCTGATATCATATCCAAAGGGAAGCTCCGCTCAACCCTCCACTGTGTGGTTAGACCAGCAAAGTTGGAAAATTTAAGCAGAGAAACTTTTGTCTTGTTCTTGCAACCAGCATGGAGCAAAACCTTCTCAATATCAGATTATCCTTTGGAAAATTGCAATTTAGATTGTCAGTGTTCTGGAGTGCCTGATGCTGAAAATCAACTTGCTGAGCAGGATTCTAAATTAACTGAAGAAATTCGTAAAATAATTCCCCCACTTTCATTGAGATTGACGGATGGGATGACTTTTGCAGAATTCTCACGTGAAACTACTAAGCAGTACTATGGTGGCGGTGGTTTACAAGCTAATAAATAAATGGTCACTTGGAAATTTATACGCTGTAGTTATGTGAATTTTGGTGAGAACTTTTTCAGTATCTATTTTTTTTATCACATTGCTTGTCATAGGAAAAGGAATTTTGGTGAGAAGTTATCCGGTTTTCATTTATGGAGTCCTTATTTCCGGGAATTTCAGTTCTTGAACCAGATGCACCGACTTAGTTTTGCTAACTCGTAGTAGCTTCTATCCTTTAGCTTGAATTTACCTTATCAAAAAGGGGGACTTGGAATTTCTATTTGTTCAAGTATTCTTCATTCTTATGTTATGACAAAGGTGTAAATTAAGCTGCCTTGTTCCCTTGGGCTTCAATTTGAAGTAAATGTATAAAATAATAGAATTTTGGGGAAATTAAGCAAACTTTAATGGAGTTTTCATCTTTGCTTTAATAATAATATGTTTATAGAGCATATCTCTATGCAAACAATTAGTGGTTGGTCAAATGAACTGTTACACTGCTAGTTTGATGCCTTGGCTGTTTGAATGAAGCTGCAATATTGTTCCAACCAGCAGAAGAAAGAGCTCTAGCAATTTCGTATCTCTGAAGGTTGGTTGAATGAGTTAAAAGGAATCGTTATGCTGTGTATGAGCTCTGATTTTGCTCTGCAAAATGTGTTTATATACGTAAAGTTTGTTTCCAGAAGCGTACTGGACTTGAAATTGGCTGCTTAAGCAGTAGAGCTGTAGAAATTTTGGGTTAATTGCTGTGCTGATCAGTAGAGTACACACACTCGTTTAAGCATTTTAAACAAGCAAAGTTGTTGGCCCCGGGATTGCTGTAGCTGGTACTGCGCCCAATCCTGGCATGCATGCGCTTGATGCATCATTTTCTCATCTGAGAGTCGCTCTCAATGTAACACAGTGCCAGAAGGAAACAAACAAAACTTCATCACACTGTTTCCTGTCATATGCCTCCTGATAACTTGACAAATATTTTTACATCGAATATACCATTGGAATTCAAACACTTCTGTTGGATATATTTGTAAGTCTCCGTGACCTCCGACAAGGGCCGAACCCCGATTACGCTTGTTGGTCCGAATATATCCTCAAAGTCCGATATGGAACAGAACATCGTCATCCAGGACCACGCCCTCTGTGACCATAACACCGGAAACCCTTCGGAGGGTAATGATGTCAGACTCGACAGCAACTGACCATAGAGACAGCTGTTGTAGCCAGCTTATGAGCTCTCGAAGCGCGTCCCGTGGCGTCAGAACCAAGACTATATATATAGCCCCATTTCTACCTTGAAAGGGACACTTTTACTTTTTCTAAGAAATTACTATACTTGTAACCCATCGGAAGTGGGAATTTACTTCCATCATATTCAATACAAAAACACAGCTGTATCTTGTGTCTAATCTCACGTATTCGAACTCACTTAATATTATACCGTGAGGGCTCATTTTTAGCCCCAATAGTTGGCGCTAGAAGGAAGAGGCTGAAGTCAGCACCTTCGTGGAAGCAATGAATCCACTACCGGAAGACCAGTATACGGACATAAACCTCGAATTGAGGCCCCCGGGGACTCAGAGCTCTGTCCAAGTCCCGCAACAGCAGCAACAACCCCCTCGCCATGCATCGCCTTATCTAGGTCCAACGGGGGAACAGTTGCCACAGCCTCCGAACTATGGCTATTACCCCTACCAAGCGCAGTTCCCATTGCAGGGTCCATTCTTCTGATATTAGGGGGCACCGCAGCAGTACCCTCAGATTCCAGCGAACCCGTATTACCCCCCTATGCTGTAGCAAGCTTACTACCCTCAGGGTTATCCACCAATGCATGCACCCCAGCAAACGCAATAGCTCCTCCCGTAGGTCGAGGACTCGGTTATCCGCGGGATCACCAGTAAGTTGGATACTTTAGCCCAGAATGTGACCAGGGTGATCAACGTTATGGATGGTGGTGGACAATAGGGGAACTCAGAAGAAGCCAATTCTCGCACGGTGGGAGGCCCCGTGGGGGACCAGTCGAGAGAAAGAAGGAGGCGACAACAGCACACCACTCAATTCATCAAACCCAACCCCGGAGAACACATGAACCAACAGGCGCAACTAAGAGTTACCAGAGTCACCCATAGCCGGGAAGAGCGCGACGGAGTGCTCTAAGAACCGGGAAGAGCACGACGGAGTGCTCTAAGAAGAGGTTACTTAGAGGACGCGCTACATACAGGATCATATGGGGGGGATCATATCATCCACATGGTGATACCGAAAGAAATACTCTTGCAGATCCAGAAGACTTTCGAGAACTGTAAGACCAGCTTGCAGACATTCAAGATCAGATCCATTTCGGCCACCGCCGATCGAGCACCCACAGAGAAAGTCCTTTCACTGAAGGAATCACCACCGCTCAAATTCCGAACAACTTCAAAATGCCACGAAAGGATATGTGTGGATTCGGAGGTACGGGAGATCCGGACGACCACCTTGACTTCTACCTCAACTGGATGAACATGCAAGGGGCGTCCAACGCTGTAAAATGTAGGGTATTCCCTTTGACCCTCTCCGGAGATGCCTGGACGTGGTACGGGAGCCTGAAAAGACAGAGCATATCCTCATTCAACGAGCTTTCGAAGGAATTTCGTAGCAAATTCGCTGCAAGCAGAAGAAGGTGGAGGTACATGGTCTATTTGACCTCCATTAAACAGCTCGACACCGAAACAATCAGAGATTACATGAAGAGATTTACTGATGCGGTGAGACAAGTCTAGGATTTCAATGAAGTCGGAGCCATCATGGCCTTCATCTAAGGACTCCAGAAGGGACATCTGAGTTGGTCGCTTTCCAAGAAAGGTCAAACCACCTACCGAGAACTGATAGAGAGAGGAAAAGTACGCTATAGCCGAAGACATTAGCGATTCAAAAAGTCATGTGACTTCCACAGAACCAAGCGAGACACCGAAGATGTGGGGTAGGCAAGGCAGAGATAAGGGGAAAGAGCCCTAGGTAGCCAGACAAGTCAACACTAGGAATACTGCTTGAAACTCCAAATTCCCCCCGAGAGACAAGTTCGACCAGTACACCCCCCCTGAGATTCCCTCTTGACAAAATACTTGAAATCGTAAATAAAGAGAAGTTGCTACGGAAACCAGAAGAGTTGTACTCAGCACCCAATAGGAGAGACCGGAGGATACATTGCAAGTTCCACAATGACCACGATCACGAAATGAGAAAGTGCCACGATCTAAGGGATTAGGTAGAGGAATTAGTCCAAAATGGGAAACTTCGGGACTGCATCAGATCACAGGAGTCAAGTGATAAGACTACCAAAGTGGTGCAGCACCTGAATCACCAAGCCGCGGGTGGAACCCAAGATTCAGATGACGAAGAACCTATCAACTTCATTGATACCGTACCTTCCATGGGGGACCCCAGATCCACTTCCTCTGGAAAGTCACCTGCTTCAGTTCGCCTCACAACAACTCTGGAAGATGCACCCAGGAATTGGGATCCAATATCCTTTTCTACCGAAGACACTCGCGGAGTCAGGTACCTACATTGTGATGCCCTGATCATCTCCGTAAAAGTAGGAACCAGGACAATAAAAAGAACCCTTATCGACCACGGAAGCTCATTGGACATCATCCATTGGGACCCACTCCAGAAACTTGGATATACTCTCCAGCAGCTTCAAGCCTCCAGATATTGCATTAGAGGTATCGGTGGACACCGTACCAGGCCAGTAGGCCAGATAGAACTACTAGTCCGATTCGGAACTAGACCTCAGATACGCACCGTGTGGGTTAGTTTCCAGGTTGTTAACATTCCTTTCCCCTTTAACATTCTTATCGGAAGACCGACACTCTATGCCCTCCGAGCAGCAACCAGCATTTATTCTCTAAAGATGAAATTCCCCACCAAAGTTGGTCCGGGAGAAGTGAGCGCGGACTAGGAAGAATACAAGAGATGTATCCAGATTGGATCAAGCCCCGTACTCACCATCAGAAATTATAGTGCATCACTCTTCTCACGAAGGAACATGCCGAAACAAAGGAGACCAAAAAGGAAACAAATCGGGGATATAGCCGAAGCCCAGACATCCGATACAAGCCCACTTGATGAAATTCATGTCACAAGCCTTGACCCACGAGAGGTAGGATCACAACTAGCAGGAGAACCTACTGAGCCATTGTTGAAAATAGCACTCCGTGACGAAGATCTAGAGAAGACAGTTCTCATCGGGGTAAATCTAAACCCACACGTCAGAAACGAGCTCGTAAGGCTCCTAAAAGAATTCTCGGATATTTTCGCATGGAACCACACAGACATGCCGGGCATAGAACTTTCGGTGAGTTCCCATTCCTTAAGTGTGGACCCGTTGTTCAAACCAGTCTCACAAAAAAGAAAATCGTTCAACAGCGAAAGATACGAAGCGGTAGCCACCGAAATTAATAAACTTTTGAAAGCGGGTTTTATCCGAAACCTAGACTACAACGACTGGCTATCGAATGTGGTCTTAAGGGGGTGTATTCAATTAGGATTAATTAGGATTCTTGAAGACATTTAAAGACATTTTTTAAGTGACAGATTTTCATGGATTTCTACAGACTTTTATAAATCCACATGGGCTTTTATAAATCCACATGGACTTTCATTGATTTGTTTAGACATCCATCTCAGACTTTTATGGATTTATTTAGACATCTATCTCAAACTTTTATGGATTTGTTTAGACATCCAAGGATTTTCATGGATTTGTTATCTCTGACTTATCAATAGTAAGCTAATTATCAAAAAAACCTTTGAAGTTGGAATGAGCAAAATTTGATACACCGGTCAATCTATCTTTGCGTATATATATAGTCTGAGGTTGTTGTTGATGCAAACAAAGCGATTGAATTGAACCCAAAATTGTAAATATTGACCAGATCACACACCTACCACAACAAATATTGACAAAGTGGTTGTTATTATGTACGATGCATATAAAAATTCTCATAAACATATACATTTCTAGTAACATCCATTAATTTGTGGTGTCATGCATCTCAAAATTTTAAAACAAATTCGAAGAAGTTAAAATATTTTTACTTTCAAAACATTATTAATTTATTATTATTTTATTCTTTGGAAACTGAAAATTTTATCTCCCAAAGGATTTAAACTAGTAAGGTTTGGATCGATTGTATTATAGTGTGATAGTACTCATATGTGGACCCAATATTGCGTAAAACATCTATGTACTTTCTAGATATATTTGATGTTCCAGGTCATGTTAACTGGGATTACAAATAAATTTTGAATGGTTGTGGACACAGCCTGCCTCTGCATATCATATAAATCATTAAAAACATTTCGATATTAATTTTCATAACATATAACATAATTTCAATGGTCGTGATTCATGTGCATAGTCGCCTAGAATCTCTCATCAGTAACATTGTATCAATCCTGCTTTCACCTAAAAAAGAAAAAAAGAAAAAAGAAAAAAAGTTGTCTATGCAACTATAGATTCTTCAATGGGAAAGGGAATAGGTAGTTTTGGTAAGAGGAGGAATAAGACACACACTCTGTGTGTTTGTTGCGGCCGTCGCAGCTTCCATCTTCAGAAGAGTCGATGCTCTGCTTGTGCCTATCCCGCTGCTCGCAAGAGAACATACAACTGGAGTGTGAAAGCAATCTGAAGGAAGACCACCGGAACTGGTAGGATGAAGTATCTCCGCAATGTACCTCGCAGGTTCAAGAGCGGTTTCAGAGAAGGTATTGAAGTGGCACCAAGGAAGAAGGGAGTAGCAGCAGCCTTTGCTTAGGCAGTTGAAGAGTCATTTTGACCATGATTTGGTACTGCATAATAGAGATAGTTGGCTTTATGAGTTGAGACAAAATTTATTGTTTGAAGGATTTTGTTCACGTTTCATGCTTTATAGTTGTTTCAGTTGTCTTTACTATGTAGTTGCTCCGAATTTTAGACAAGGATGAATGATATTATTGTGTTTGAACTTTAGATATTCGACCTGTTAACAAAATTTCATGATTCAAAAAAAAAAAACTATAGATTCTTCGGTGATAGGATGGGAAGAGAGAAAAAGAAAATTGATTTTTGAGGAATTATGTATTGTGCAACACATGGTATATTGTGTAAAATCCACCAAAATCTTTGGGGAGAAGACCGGACATGTTATGACATTTGATATTTATATCTCTCACCATCAAGTCCACCAAAATCCATCAAAATCCATGACCTAAGAAAATCCTTTAAAATATAGTCCTAATTGAATACACCTTGATTCTTGTAGACATTTTTAAAGTCTCAATTCAATACATCTGGATTTGGAAGGATTCTTTAAAAGTCCATAGAAATCCTAATTGAATACCACTGGATTCATATGGACTCTTTTAAAGTCTTCAAATATCCAAATTGAATACACTAGGATTTATAATGTCTTTAAATGTCCTCAAGAATCCTAATTGAATACACCCCCCTTAGTAAAGAAGAAAGACGGGAGGTGGAGAATGTGTGTTGACTTCACCGACCTGAACAAAGCATGCCCGAAAGATAGCTTCCCATTACCGAGAATAGATCAGCTAGTAGACGCAACATCTGGGCATGAATTGCTCAGTTTTATGGGTGCTTACTCCGGATATAACCAGATCCGAATGGATGAGAAAGATGAAGCCAAAATCGCTTTCATCACTGATCGTGGTGTATATTGCTATCGGGTGATGCCTTTCGGCCTTAAAAACGCCGGAGCAACCTACTAGAGGCTCGTTAATCGGATATTCTCCAATGAAATCGGAAGAACTATGGAAGTCTACGTTGATGATATGCTGACCAAGTCAGTGACCACAGAAGAACATGTACCTAACCTTCGACAGACCTTCCTCCTCCTGAGGCAGTATCAGATGCGGCTTAATCCCACCAAGTGCGCATTCGGAGTTTCATCTAGGAAATTCCTCGAGTTCATGGTCCATCAGCGGGGGATCGAAGCAAACCCTGATAAAATCAGAGTGGTAATTGATCTTCTTCCACCGAGAAGAGCAAAAGACATACAGAAGCTCAACGACATGGTAGTGGCCCTGTCCAGGTTCATTTCGAAGTTAATTGATAGTTTTCTCCTATTCTTTAAAGCCCTAAAAAACAAGGGGGACTTTTGCTAGACATCCAAATGTCACGCCGCATTCGAAAACCTGAAAGTTTATCTCTAGAAACCCCCCATGCTAGCTAAGCCAACCGTAGGTGAAACATTATTCCTTTATCTAGCCATTTCAGAGGTAGCCATAAGTTCTGTATTGATTAAAGAGGAAGGATCTACTCAGAGAGCAGTCTATTACGTCAGCAAGAGCATGACCGATCTCGAGACTAGGTATCCGGAGATCGAGAAGTTGGCGCTTAGCCTGATTGTGATCTCCCGGAAGCTCAGGCCCTACTTTCAGTCACACCCTATAACTGTCCTAACAAATCAGCCACTCCGCCAACTTCTCCAGAAACCGGAGTTAACAGGGAGGCTCACCAAATAGGCAATGGAAATTAGTGAATTCGACATTCAGTTTAAACCAAGGACTTTGTTAAGGGCCAAGCAGTGGCTGACTTTATCGCTGAACACTTGAACCCTGAGGTGCTTAACCTATCCATTGGAGATATTCCCCGGTAGGAAATGTACGTAAATGGATCCTCCAACCGTTACGGTAGTGGAGCCGGGATAATCATCAGAACACCCGATGGTAGCCTAACCCAGATAGCACTCCTATTCGACTTTAAGGCGACGAACAATGTCGCGGAATATGAGGCCCTAACTATTGGGTTAAAGATTATATTGAATATGGGGGCAGAGCATATTACAGTATACAGTTAATCAAGTGAATCAGGACTACAAGGCCAAAGACCCCGAAATGATCAGATACTTAAGACAGGTCAATGCACTGATGGCCAAGTTCATCCGATGTGAACTCATTCGAATCTCAAGAGACCACAATTCACAAGCCAACGCCCTAGCCAAGCTTGCCTCAACTTTAGACATGAAGTTACCCAAAACTATCACTGTATTTCATCTACCGGAATCTAGCCTATCCAAAGATCAAGAAGTCGGCGTATTAATTTTGGAACCTAGTGGAGAATCATGGATGATGCCCATCATGAATTACCTCCGTGATGGGACCCTCCCACCGGAAAGGAATACATCACATAGAATAAGAAGACAGGCCCCTCGCTACCTTATCATTAACAGATTGCTCTTTCGATGCGATTTCTCCCTACCGTACCTCCGATGCGTAAGTCCTCCACAAACGGAACAAATCCTTCAAGAAGTCCACAGTGGAACCTGCGGTAGCCATTCAGTCGGAAAAAATCTTGGTCACCGAATAGCCCAACAAGGGTACTATTGGCCCACACTCTTTAAGGAATCAAAAATACACTTGGAATCATGCGACCGTTGCCAGAGGACTGGTCCAGTTCCTTGCCTCCCCTTAGAAACATTGACCCCCATGTCATCACCGTGGCCGTTCTCAAGATTCGGTGTTGATATTATCGGACCTTTCCCTAGGGGAACATTTGATAAAAGATTTGCTGTTGTGGCAATCGATTATTTCACCAAGTGGGTTAAGGCAGAGGCCACCGAAGCCAATACACCAAATTTCATCAAGCATTCCATAATCTACAGGTTCAGAGTACCCCATACCCTAGTAGCAGATCACAGAACACAATTTGATAACAACAAACTCTGGAAAGTTTGCTCGGAATACAATATAACTCTGAAGTTTGCATCTCCAGCCCACCCTCAGAGTAACGATCAGGTAGAGGTCGTGAACAAGACAATTAAGACTCTTCTCAAAAGGAAGTTGCAAGCTCGAAAAAGAGCCTGGGTCAAAAAACTCCCTGAGGTTTTATGGGCAATACGTACCACACCACATTGCCTCGATGAGTTAGAAGAAAGGAGGGACCTGGCCAGAATTCGAACTGCTCACCATCAGCAAAATGTAGCCAAGTATCATGACAATAAGGCTCGTATTCGAAGATTCAGCTTGGGGGATTTTGTCCTGAAAAAGGTAATACCCGCTACCCATATACCTTCCTCCGGTAGTCTGGGGGACAAGTGGGAAGGGTTGTACATAGTGGATTCGGTGTCAATGAAAGGAGCCTACAAACTCAAAACAGAGGATGGCACGCCCCTACGGAACCCATGGAATGCAGACCACCTAAAGAAGTACTACCAGTGATTATCCACCAACTGTATCAATGATTTTCCTATATCATGTCGATCCCCGCATGTAAAATACTCTGTAAGCAATTACAGTACATCCTGTTGCTTTTGTTATTTCATTAATTAAAGTCTCCCTAATCGGAGCATAAAAGTCTCCACCCTCATTGGAGCACCGAAAGTCTCCCTAATCGGAACACAAATGTCTCGAAAGATAATTGCATATTGCCTCCGCATTTGAAACACGGTATCTCAAATAAGGTCTCAACCCTAAATCCCTAAAAATATTGAATAAAATACGAGCTGATAAGATCGGCTGTAATAGACATAATAAAATCTCATTTTATAAACAATCGAAGTTCAACATTGCTAAAAACGAACCCTCCGAACATATAATATCGGAAAGCATAAAGAACGAGAAAAATAATCAGTTTAACATTAGTTATAATGAATCCCCAAACGGTGTTCACCCAGCAAATACAATATTTAATATTTGATTTATATTGTTAATGGAATCACTCCGAAGAATACAGTTCAGATTGAAATAAAACAAAATAAATTGAAAAGATAACCTCCGAAGAATGAGTATGAGAAATCCATATGGCCTATGGCTGGTACAAAATATATTGTGAATAAACCCCAAAACTTCATAGTTGAAAATTTTGTAATGCAGTTACAAAGAAAACTCCGATGCTTGGTCTACAACCATTACAAAAATACCGAGATAACAACCCCCGCAATGATGGACAACAAAGAGAAATAAATGTTTCTGGAGGTCAACTACGCCTAGTCCTCTTTGCTCTCTCGGGCGCACGATCTCCGGTGAACCTCTCATCATTGGAAGAAACCGCCTCAGGTTCATTGTCCGAGATTAGTTCCTCCATAAAATCCTTAGACCTGTCTCTCACCGGATTGCCCTCCTTCCTCACACAGGACTCGGTGGCCTTTTGAACATCCGCGTCAAAGGTGAAAAAGTCAAAGTCAGGATACGAGTAGAGCAGTAACGCCCGGACATCTTTCACCGCCCTATCAAACGTCTTCTCTTGAATCTCATAGAATTCCTCCGAGTTCATAAAAATGTAAACGGCGTTGTCGCTGAGATCTTCCTTCATTCCCCGAATGCTATCATTCGCCCTCTTGACGCGCTCGCGGTAATTGCAATGTTTAGCATGCTTCTCTCTGCAGCAAGCCTTCGCCTTCCGATAGGCGTCAGACATTTCACCAATAATGGCCTTCTGCGATTCTACGGTGGCCGATGCCACTCGGAGCTTTTCTTCCACCTTATCCTTCTCCTTCTACATTTTCTCATACCTTCCCTTCGTATCTTCGTACCTTTTCTCCATATGAAGTAGGTTACCGATTGCCTGAACACCGACAGAAGAAGTTGTTATCATCTGCAACAATCTACTTGAAAAATACAAATATCTGTGCACATACACATACAATTAAAGCTAGGGAAATTATCTAACCACTGTTAGTGTATTACCTGCAACATGTTTGCCTGCCCATGTCGGATCCTATCAACGTTAGACATCTTCCTGTATCCTGACATCTCCTCGCTTCTTAGTAGATCCTTTCCGTTAGTGCACAGATACTCCACAGTTGTCTTGGGATTAATTGGCTTTATGCCAGAGCTAGAACCCAGCACCAAGGGATCCCTAAAATAGTTCAGGGAAAAGGCTGGATCCTGAGTGTTGGTTGCCCGAGGGGTTCCTTTAGATAGCTTCTTCTCGGAGTCCAAGATTTCCACATCAGTTTACGGACCCCTAGGAGCCTCTTCGGCTACTAATCTCAAGGGGATGGCTTGTGGGATTTGAGAAGAACCCCTCGTGGTAGCGATGGATACAGAAGATAGATTAACTCGTGTGCTCCTTAGGGGAGACACATTTTCGGAGGCTTCGTCCTCGCTTAGCAGACCGGGCCCCTTTGGGATCACCCTCATCTTCTTCTTATCCTCTTTCCTCTTATCGGCACCAACCTTTCCCTTATCAGCCATCCTCTCCTTAGCTGTTTCGGTGAGCTTCCCTGTTCTCGCAAGAAAGACGATACAAAATTAAACAAAACCTAAGGAAGGGACTCCGATAATATACACCAAAAATATGACGACAGAATGAACTCTTACTTTTCTTTGACAGAGTCTTCTCAACCTCCCACCTTCTGGCCTCCATGAGATTAACTATAAAACCAAGCTTGTATAGCTTCCGGTCGTCTAGTAGGCAATCTACGTGCCTTCTTTCCGGAGAGACTAGCCAAGTATCCGACACATGCTTTCGCTTTGCCTTAGACAGTTCCTCGAACGGGACATGCTCCCACGTAGCTGCCGAAAAAGCACACTTATAATAAACACAACAATAAATTAAAATAACAAATATAAACACCGAGAAAACCTAAAGAGGCCCCAAACACCTGGGATATTGAACACTGAGTGAACCCTCTGTGGACGACCACCGAGCTGCAAGTCTTTATCCCAGTTGCCTCCAGCAACGAACCAAGTCTTCTTCCACTCTTTGTTTGAAGAGGGAAGCCAGGTGATCAAAGGTTCGCCATCTTGCTTATCGCGACAAGCAAGAGCCCACCAGCCATCACCCCCCGACTTATGGGAGTAAAGGCTGTAGCAGTGTCTAATCTTCGTAAACGTTGGGGCCGGATATTTCATACTCCGCCACAAGGATACATCCTAATCACTATTCTTCAAGCATTCAGAGTTAACTGAGCTGGAGCAATCCAATCTCTCTCAACACCCTCCTAATATATGGCTGTAGCAGTAACCTAGCTCCAATTTCCAGGAACATGGGATGAAAGGCTATCAAAGTGCTTACGGGGTTGCTTGCTCTTTCCCCTTCTCTGGGAACCCTCATACCCACCTACCTTAGTATCGAGAACTCCGTCACAATCCGAACAAGTTTCGCCTCATCCATCTTATTTTCCCTCACATGGTTTATAGTGAACATCATGTGGTCTATCTCATTCCGGACAAACTCTTCGGAGTTGTAACCCTCCCAACATTCACCGGGACCAGGCTTTACGGTTAGCCTCCCAATATCTTGGCGCACTTGTTGGACTTTCAAACTTTCAGCATCCGAGTTATCCCGGTCTCTGAAAGTACTCCTAGTACTACTACCTACAGATAGCCTACCCGAAGTAGACTCCAAGGACCTAGATTTCGAACTTGACGACACTGCCGAACTCGATGTCCCAACCTTGCAAACTGTCGGAGGATAATTACAAGATACAAAACAGAACTAGAAGAGAGAAGGGCTCAATCGGAGACTAACCTGCTTTTCTTTTGCTTCCATTTCAGACTCCGAATACGCTTTGATCAAATGAAAAAAGGCAAATGAGGAGTTGAAGACCATACACCACTATTTATAGAGGCCAACCCCATGGGATACAAAGCGACGCAATCACAGCCTCCCCAAGGCGACACCTGTCAGCCACCTCACCTAGACAGCCACGTGCCATCCATCAGCAGCCCAAAATATGGGCCAACCCGAACCAAAAGGTCCCAAACAACTTCAATCGGGCCTAGCACCATGAACTCATCTTTCAAGTCCGCAACCGATCGCCTTCTAGAAACCTCCGGCTGAAGAGCTTGAGGGGGAACTGTTGGATATATTTGTAAGTCTTTGTGACCTTCGACAAGGACCGAACCTCGATTACACTTGTTGGTCCGAATATATCCTCGGAGTCTGATAAGGAACGGAACATCGTCATCCAGGACCATGCCCTTCGTGATCATAACATCGGAAACCCTTCGGAGGGTAATGATGTTATACCCGACAGCAGCTAACCATATAGGGATAGCCGTTGTAGCCAGCTTATGAGCTCTCGACGCGCGTCCTGTGGCGTCAGAACTAAGACTATATATAGCCCTATTTCTACCTTGAAAGGGACACTTTTACTTTTTCTAAGAAATTACTATACTTGTAACCCATCAGAAGTGGGAATTTACTTCCATCATATTCAATACAAAAACACAGCTTTATCTTATGTCTAATCTCACCTATTCGAACTCACTTAATATTATATCGTGAGGGCTCATTTTTAGCCCCAACAACTTCCATTCCCATTTCTAAAAGTTGAATTTATATCACATATTCACATTCAAATGTGAAAATTTCTCCTTATGAGCTCTTTAACATTCCAAAGTTTGAACACACTTCTCATGTTTAAATAGAAATTTATAGAATTACCCGAAATTTCATTCTAGATGAGAATTTGTGATGTTGGTCAAGTTCTTTTCTTATTATTATTATTTTTGAAATATTACAATAATTCAGGGTTTTATGAGGGAGGGGGAGAGACTCGAACCCATAGCCTCGTGGTATGGATGTGAAGGGTTTTACCACCGAGCCAACCTCATCTTGTCTTATTATTATTATTATGTACAAATTTGGTTGGGTAACATGTTAGCAAAGGTAACAGATAATGCGGACATATTGTAACAACTCAAACCCACCAAGTAGATATTGTCCGCTTTGGGCTTCACGCACACGTCCTTCACCCTTATGGATTTGCTTTGGATCATGGGCTTCATGTAAACATCCTTCACCCATGGCCCAAAACGCGTAAGCCCATGATCCAAAGCAAATCCGTAAAGGTGAAGAACGTGTGCGTGAAGCCCAAAGCGAACAATATCTACTTAGTGGGTCTGAGTTGTTACAAATGGTATCAGAGCCTGGTTCGCTACCTAGTGTGGATGTGGATGTGGATTTGGATTTGTGATTGTTTTTGAACCCTCACGAGGACGCGAGGTCCAAAGAGGGGTAGATTATCACATCTCACATCGCTAGTGAGTGAGGTCCATGGTTTGTATATAAGCTGTGATCTCTCCTAACTAAGTAAACGTGTTTTGAGCCATGGGTGAAGGATGCTTGCGTGAAGCCCATGATCCAAGCAAATCTGTGAGAGTGAAGGACGTGTGCATGAAGCCTAAAGTGGACAATATCTACTTGGTGGATCTGAGCTGTTACATAATGATGGTGCCACCTCATTTAGAGACAACCAGTCAACTAGAGGGGCATTAACTGATGACGCGTCACCAGGTCTAAACACGTGTCTAGAAAGCTTGAATGAGCTAGGGACGTGCTTACCAAGTGAAATCATTTGATTTAGAAAGTCTTAATAAGCGAAGATTATGCTCGCCAAAGATCTCTGTTCAGTGAGATCTACTCGGCCAAAACGAGAAATATGAACTTATCAGGATACGCTGTATCAAAGCCATATCAAGCGAAAATCCACTTAGATATGGAATTTAAGAATCACAACCCAATAAGGAAATATCGCTATTTCCTCTCGCATATCCAAGAATTCTAATTAGAAAAGAACTCAAAGCTTCTAGAAGGATCATCACCAAACAGGAAACGAGTCATGTTATAGGTAAAAATCGTCATAAAGGACATGTCACCCCCGTGAAGAAGCCACGTAAGCAGGAACCAGGAAAAGTCAACTCGAAAGGGGAAAATCCCCCGAGTGACCCACTCGGCTGAAACCAAAGCAACCCGATTACAAACAAAGAGAACCAGCTCGGGCAACACCACCTACTCGGGCATACTCGGGAATCAATAGGAAGAGATGGCAGCAGAAACTCACTTCCCAAATACATGGAAGGAATCGGCAGTAAGCACCTCCACGATATGCAACAGTGTAACCCTTCAGAGTTTAACAAGGAAACAAACAGGCCTCCCGCGAATAAAGGAGAATGAATCCGTCCCAAACTCGGATTCAGCCAAAACAGGAAACATATCACGCCCAAGAAGGAAACAGAATCCGACTAGGACTGGGAATCCGCTCAAGACTTGGGCGCCACGACACCAAACCCTAGCGGCATCCCCAAACCCTAGAAACAACATGTATAAATACCCTTTGTAACACATAAGAGAGGGATCGATCTTTTTTATCATAAGAGAGACCCGAGCGTATTTTGTAATCAATTTTATATAGTGGATTTTGGCTTCGTTGCTTAGGCAACAACCCGTGGACGTTTCTCCGATCATCGGAGTTTTACCACGTATTTCTTGTTCATTATTTTTACAGTATTAAGATTCAAACTATTATCACTCGCAAACATGATCTCCAATCATCGATTGAGTGTTGACAAAAAATCAACGTCAATAAGTCATAAATAGGCTATTTGACCAGAATTCTACATGGATTTTAATTATGAATCTGTTACTTACACGCCCTATCGATCCATATAAATATTAGTGAAATCAATGTACAAGATACGAGGAATCTATCAGAGAGAAAAAGAGCTTTGATGATTCATAGTGAAGTTCTTCTCACCGTCTCTGACAGCCATGGCTTTTTCTTTTTCTAGGGTTTTTCCACGTAAATCATATGTTCTTTTCTTTTATATTCTTTTATATTCTTTTATATTAATCTGCAAATCGACATTCCCGTTGAACTAGCCCTACATAGCTGGCTATTCAGCGATTGCATAGAGAAGGGTTTTGGCCCACTCACCTTGACTTGTCAAAACCTTAATCTGTGTATGTGTTATTGTTTGACGGACTGACTTTTCAACGACCCAAAAATTACTGTCAGCAATTATTATTAGGGATATTATCATTTTCCCCCCTACTGTTCACCATACTGTTAAAGTGAGGACAGGGTTTGTCGACTTTAGAAAAGTGACCCCCCCCAGAACAGATTAATTGAACAAACACCCCCCTCTGTCAGAAAAATCATGAATAGTGAAGGTTGACCGTTACTGATGGGGGGCAATTTCGTAAACTCTTCATGGGAACAGTAATCTAAGTTGGACTGAGGGTTATTAAAGTCATTTGTTATTTATAATTAATAATATTTAATAATAATAAAAAAAAACAAATGAGTGAAGGAGACGATGCCACGTCACTCCTCCACTCATCAGATATATCTCTTAAACAACAAAACTTGGTGGTCCCAAACGAAGCTTCCATTGTGTTCTGAGTTTGAGTTCTAACTTTCTCTCTACACTAGTCGCTATCTCCCAAACCTTCGCGCCAAAATCTAACTGAACATCACCAAATCTTAAAAAAAAAAACTCGATTTCGTTGTGTCATTGATCGATTTAGACATAGGTTAATGTTGGTTCGATTACACAAGAAGGGTTTTTTGAAGCACCAAGATCTGAAGACGCAATCTGTTTCTTTTTGAAGCAAAGGTTTGTATATTCAACCCAGTTATATTTTTCACTGATTGTATGGTGATTTTGCATGCATGGGTGCGGTTGACATAGTTTTTTTTGTTTATCGTCTACGAGTTAGGGTTTCCATGTCCAAAAATTTGGGGTTTTTTGTTTGTAGTTGATTGTAGTTTCTATTTGTAACATTTATGGTGTAAGGGAAGAGTTTATTGTTGTTATACATGAATTTACATGCATAGTTGCGTTTGATAGGATTTTTTTTGTTTATCGTCCATGATTTAGGGTTTCTATGTAAATTTTTTTTGGGGTTTTTGCATTTGTAGTTGTCACCTGTCAAATTGATGGTGCAATTGACTTATATGTTAAAGTTTTGATATTATACGTATATTCATGTCTGATATGTCTGATATGTCTGATATTTATGTATATATGTTAAAGTTCTGATATATTTAATATATGTTAAAGTTCTGATATTGATGTATATATTCATGTCTGATATGTCTGATATTTTTGTATATATGTTAAAGTTCTGATATTATATGTATATATTCATGTTTGATATGTCTGATATTTATGTATATATGTTAATGTTCTGATATATGTATATATGTTAAAGTTCTGATATATGTATATATGTTTAAGTACTGATATATATGTATATATGTATTCACAGTTTCAATGGGTCTGGATATTTTTGATATATATGTTACTATCGATACTGAGGTGGTTGAGCTGGGTACTTGTGATGCTGACCACATTAGTATGATAGTTTTGTTGCATGCGTTGTCTGAAAAACAAACTGGTAGTGACCAAGTGCCTGAAGATGATTACTCAGTCTGGGTGTATTTGCCTTGGTCAAGTGAGAAGAAGGAAGTGTGTAGTGACAATGATATCTTAGATGTGTTTAGGTTGTTTACTGAACATAAGCAAACTCAAATAATGTTTGAAATAGAAAAAAGACCTTATATCCCAGCTCCAGCAGATTTGGAAGCCTCTTCTAGCACACCCTCTAGGTTCATGGGTGACATCCCAGATGTAGCTTTTAGTGCTTTTGAGCAAGATTTATTTGGTAATAATGAGGGTAATAATGAAGATCAGGTTAGGTTAGGTGATGATTATGGTGATGATTATGGTGATGATTCTGGTGATGATTATGGTGATGATTCTGGTGATGATGAGTCCCCTGGAATGAGGGCTGGTGATGATTCTGGTGATTATGGTAATGCACTAGCTGTGGTACCTGAGGTTCCCGAGGAAGTGTGTGAGGGTACAGATGATTTTGAGGATTTATTTGAAGGGTACCAATCGAAGACGGATGATGAATACTGTAGTGATGAAGGTGAAGAGATTTCTGATGATAAACTAGCTAGGGTGGTAAAGAGCAACCCATTTAAGCAGCTAGTAGGATGTCCAATAAGGTTTGAGGTTGGACAGACACATGACAGTGTTTACACATTGAGGTCATTATTGACTGATTTTGCTATTCAGGAGGGGTTTAACTTGAACAAAGTTAAGAATGATAAAAATAGGCTAACATGGGCATGTATGGCCAAGGGTTGCCCGTGGAGGATTCATGCTTCTAATGTTGGTGATGATACAACAATGCAAGTGAAGACCTACAAAAGTGAGCATACTTGTCATCGGATTTACAAGAGTAAAGAGGCAAGGTCTAAGTGGATAGCTGGGAAGTTCCAAACTCTTGTGAAGAGTAATCCTGGAATCCAAGCAAGTGTGCTCTCGGATCTGTTGAGAGATCAGTTTAATGTTACAGTGGATACTCAGAGGCTGTACAAGGCCAAAAAGAGGGCAGTAGAGGTGCTACTTAAAGAGCATGAGGAATGTTTTAAGCATCTTAGGGCATATGCAGTAATGGTGCAGCAGTGCAACCCTGGTTCAGCAGCTTACATTCACCTTCTAGATAAAACATCAACCTTCGAAAGGATGTTTGTGAGCTTTGATGCACAGAGGAAGGGTTTTTTGGAGGGATGTAGGCCTTTCATTGGCATCGATGGGTGTCATTTGAAAGGTCCATATGGAGGAGTCTTGCTGTCAGCAATTGCACTAGATGCAAACAGTGGTTTATACCCAATAGCTTACTGCATATGTGAAGGAGAAACATTTCTGAGTTGGTCTTGGTTTCTGCGGCATTTGAGGATTTTCTTAAGGTACCCTGATGAGAAGCCAATTTGCTTCATGAGTGACAGGCAGAAGGGGGTCATTGGTGCTTTGAAGATGCAATGGCCACGTGCAAGCATTAGGTATACTGTTTTATATATGCACTGAAATAATATATATGCACTGAAATATCTATCTATATATATACTGCAGTAGGTATACTGTTTTATATATACGCATTGAAATATCTATATATATATATATTGCATTAGGTATACTGTTTTATATGCACTGTTTTATATATTGCACTGTTTTGGTATATATATATATATATATATATGCACTGTTTTATAATACTGAAATATATATATATGCACTGTTTTATATATTGGACTGTTTTATATGCACATAAATATTGTTGTTATATATATATATATATACATATATGCAGTGATATATTTATATGCACTGAAATATATATATTTTTTAATCAGGTACTGTGCAAGACATATTTATGCAAATTTCAAGGTCTCATATGGTGGACAAAAATTAAAAAACCTATTCTGGAAAGCAGCTAAGACAGCTGATAGGTTTGAGTTTAAGAAGTTGTTGGCAGATGTAGGTAATATAAATCCTAAGGCAATGAAATACCTAGCTGAAATAGAACCTTGTCATTGGTCTAGGCATGCATTTGATGCTTCAATCAAATGTGAGAGTGTGACTAACAATATGTCAGAAGCTTTCAATAGCATGCTCAAGGATTTTAGGCCTAGGACCTATTTACAGTTGATGGAATTCATTAGAAGACTAGTGATGACTAGATTCCAATTACGGAAAGAAGAGTGCAACAAATGGACAACTGATATACCACCATCTGTTAACAAGAAGATTTTAGAAAATAGTAAGGAGAGTAGAATCCTTAGGACCCTACATTTAGGTGGGGGAAAATATGAGATGTTGGGTGTAGGTAGGGCATACACTGCTAACTTACCTGAAAAAACTTGTGAGTGTGGCCAATGGCAAGTTAGTGGGGTGCCATGCAGTCATGCATTGGCAGGGATTAGACACCATTTTGGAGTTCATGGTGATGAGGAAAACTTAGCTACATTTATTGACCCAATGTTGTCCAAGTCTGCTTACCTAAGAACCTACAATTCTATGATCCATCCTATTCCAGACTTGTGTGTATGGGCTGATCTTGATACAGCACGTGTTGATGCACCACCACTGAAAAGGTTACCAGGCAGGCCAAAGCTTGTAAGGAAGAGGGAATTAGGTGAGAAACTAAAGGCAGCTAAGACTGGAACAGTTGTGTGTGGAAATTGTAAGCTGCCTGGACATAACTCAAGGTCATGCAAAAGTGAGAAGACATCTGGTACCACCAAGGTAACTAAAAGTTGGTTGTCAGTTTTTTATTCATTTTTTTTTTTTAAATGGTGTTTATTTTCTTTTAATAAATATCTGTTTTTTTGTTTTTGTTTTTTTTTAACAGAAAAACAAGGTGTCAAACACAACAGAGGCTGATGTTAGTGTCTCCTCTTCCCAAACACAACCTGCTGCCACTTCTTCACAATCACAATCACAATCACAGCCTCCCACTAAGGTTTGTACTGACCCTGACTCTTTTATTGCATGCTTGATCGAAATAATATATGGAATTCTGATTTGAGGTTATTATTGTACAGAGACAGAGGGCACGAAAAGGAAAGGCAGCTGTTGGTTCCTCACAGCCCACAGAAGTTCTGACTCAGACCCAAGAAAAATCCCAACTGACTCAAGATCTTAACCGTTAGTATAATTGTGTTAATGTTGCAAGGACTATTTTGGTATTGCACTGTTACTGTTACTGTTATTGTTGCATGCAGTATTTTTGTAGCTACTATTACTGTTGGTAGCAACTGTGAACTGTCCTCATGATGGTATTATGGTATTGTTAGGTGAACAATTCAGAACTGTTAGTGTTATGGTACTGTTAGTATTATGGTACTGTTAGTGTTATGGAAATGTAGTAAACGTTTGGTACTTTTGATGAATGGTTATGTGAACATCTTTATCAAGCATTTCATCGGATTTATAGTGCTTTTGTGCTCAAGTTTGCATTATGTATGTAACTAATTTTTTTTGATAAAGGATAATTGATATTTTACATAGGTCAAGTGCATTACATATTCATCAAACTAACATAAAACACATATATAGAGAGACCAAAGAGTAGCATATTAGCTAGCATTATCATCTCTGATTGAAACTTGTATCCGTAATTCCCCTCTAGGTTTTGCATTCTCTGATTTAAACTTCTTTCCAGGTTTTGCATAGATCCATTTAGACTTGAATCCAGTCTATGCATCCTCGCATTTAGCAATCCAATTTCTGTAGAATTTCTGTTGCGTTCTTCATGAGATTGCAAACTTCCCATAAATTCTGTTTCGTCTGGCTGCCACCATTTAAAAAATTTGCATTGCCTTTTTTCACAGAAAAAAAATAACTTACCTGGATTTTGACTTGACTCTGAGATTCTAACCCCAGCCTTCATACCACATCTGCATAATTTGTTTTTGAATATCACAGCGCCACCATTGATGTTGCTTTCTTCGCTTATCGTGTTTGAACTTCCTTCCATAGGAGCTGTGTGAACGGTGTTTCAAATGTATGATTTTTTGTTTCAGATGTGTGTTGTGAATAAGGGTGCAGAAATTTGTGGAATGGAGGAATGGATTTGTGTCAATGGTGTTTCAAATGTGTGTGAATCCAGTGGAATGGGTGTTTCAAATGTGTTGTGAATGGCTGATGAACGTGGAATATATATATATATATATGCAGGTTTTTATAGATGAGGACTGCATGCATATAGCCGTTGAGGGCAACAGTAATTAGAGGGTAAAATAGTGATTTTATATTTAGAGGGCATTTTGGTCTATTTACAAACTGTAAGTGCATTGCATCACGTGTAATCTGTTTTTAAAGGAACATGAGGGCATTTTGGTCAATTCACCCGCTGAAACATGTCAGAGTTCATGTCTGTGAAGAAAAAGCTTGCAGAAGGGGTTTTTTTTTATATTATTTTCATTGCAAGGGGTAGACCGGTAATTTTTGGAAAACCTTGTCCTCACTTTAATAATATGGTGAATAGTAGGGGGGAAACCGATCTTTTCCCTTATTATTATAAAAAAGTCTGTTACTAAGGAATTTAAACTTTATTAACCATTTATATAATAATAAATCTATTATATTATATGCAATTTGAATTATTTAGTCTGTCATATTTATTCTCTCTTTAAAAGTAAAGCACCGGGGTGTTTGCATGTCTAGAGGTGTGATGATGGGTGGGGGACCTTGATCGTGTGTCAAAGCTTGTTACATCCAACCTGAAAGGAATGTCTCTTACCAGTTCCGTCACTACCATTCTAGGATTGGTTGTCATCTCCAATAATTTTCAATATTAAATAACTGAAAAATCTTTCTAAATCCCTCTAAATCTGGATCAAATTCGACTATGTGACACATCTGTTGTTAGCCGCAACAAATACTCTCTTGCCTGATTCTGAAATCACCTTGTTCTTTTTAATTTAGTTGTACATTTTTTTTTTCTTTTCACTTCTCACTTAAATTTTAGTATATAAGCTAGAGAAGTGCTTGAACAAACGAAAATTTTGAAATGGAAAATGAAGATGGAGAAAAATGAGGCAGAGGGAATAAAGGGCGTGTCTTTATTAAGCAGAGGTAATCAAGTAAGAAAAGAAATAAAACAAAAAGAGAAAGCTGATTGGCTTCTCTTCAGCTCCTCTCATCTTTCAACTTTGGTCAGAAAAATTTTAAAAAGAAAAGAAAAAGAAAGATGAGATCAAGAAAAGAGACGATGACGTATCCAGGCACGCGTATTTTAGTTTGAGGGCCTCAACTAGTTGGGGCTGGGATGCAGCTTTGTGTCCAAAAACTGTTGCAAGAAATTCCTTCCCCAAGCTTAGTTTTTGTCGGAATCTCTAACCTTGTCGGCCTTCGACGTTGCCAATACAAAATATCTAAATTGTTAGATAATTTTAACGACTTTGTTAAAGACCAGTAAAGCTAAGATATGTCCCGAAAAAAAAAAAATGAGAAAAGAATCACTTTCTCTTTGAATATGTAAAAGAAGAAAACAAGAATCACTAAAAAAATTTATCAGATTAGCAGTCAACTATAGATTATATCATAGATATATTACTATTCTTTATAATATTGTTGAAAGTAGCTCAAAATTCATTTCATCACATGCAATACAACCTCCATTATTTTGAACTAATTAATACAGAATGAAAAACCTTAAAGTTGTGGGGCCCATTAGAAAGATGCCACGTGTCAATAGAAAAGATACATCATCACATGCTGCCTCTTGAACCTAGCCGGTGGTGTAGCGTAGGCTGACCGACTTTAATCACTATGTGACCAGACCTTTTACAAACACACGCACATGACACACCTCTTTATAATACAAAGCAGCCCCTACCCTTCGATCAACAGAATTCAAATCAACAACCCCGCCCCATTTGAGACTTGAGAGTGTTTTTTTTATTTATATATGCTGTCTTTGGACATGGAGGAAGCAAGAACCCAAGTGTCACTGTCTGCAAACCAGTTGCCGGAGAGCCCGAGAGGCCCAATGGAGTTCTTGTCGAGGTCGTGGAGTGTGTCGGCTCTTGAAGTATCCAAAGCTCTAGCTCCACCAACGCCTTCTTCTTGCAATATTGTAGCCACCTCCAAGTCAGCTAGTACCTCTTCTTGCACCACAAACTCCATACCCGAAGACATTATAGCCGAGAACGAAGAGCTACTTGCAAATGTTTCTTCAAATCATCAGTTCTCTTTTGCTTCTTCTGCTACTTCTCAGCTTGTGCTTGAACGCATCATGTCACAGTCCGTAAGTGCAACCTTGTAGTCTCTGCTTTTGTTTCTCTACATACAATTAAGTAGTTTCTTGTCTCATTTTGTTGTTGTTGTGGGTTAATATGCAGGAAGTGTCGCCGTTAACGTCAGGGAGGCTTTCTCATAGCAGTGGACCTTTGAACGGTGGTTCTTTGACTGAAACTGACAGCCCTCCGGTTTCTCCCTCCGAAGAGTTCGACGACGTCGTTAAGGTCTTCTTTCTTGTTTATTTATTTATATATATTTCAATATTTTTTAATATTTTGGTGAGAATGGAAATGGACATCGAAGACAGGTTGGAGACCAATGTCTGAGGTTTCTCTGTCACACCATCTTCTGTTTTTGAGTGTTGCATTACTTTAGTATGCAGTGTACAGAAAATACAGGGGCTTGCTTTTGTCTTCTTCCCCATAAAACCTTTATCTTGCTTAAGATTATCTAAGGTGTCTTATCAACAAACAAAAGCTGATGATCCTCACTCCTCAGAAAAGTTGCACAACAAACGAAAAAGTTATATTAAAATCTGGCTTAGCTTTGTCATTACTAATACTATTTGAGTTTATAAAACTACTTATCTACATTTAAAGCCAAATTTGAGCTTTATTACTTGTCATGCTCAGCTTAAGCTATGTCAAACTAGTTATCATTTTTTTTATTTTGCTTAAGTAGAGTTCACCATAGTTGAAGTATTTAACTAAAAAGTAAATGCATTTTTGATTTTAAAGATTATCTTAATCTCTTAGTTAGGTACATTTCACTCCATCAACTAAAGTCCTCGGTAATAAGTGGAAAAAAGTCAGACTGTATTTTGACTAATTTTCATCTTTACTGGAAACCTGTTTCATTGGGAGTAACGAGTGGAGTGTAAAGTTGGATAATTCAAGCTGGAAATGGTCTTGTCAATTGTCATGTTTCTCTGCAAATTTGACTCTTTTACTCAATTTGGACTTGACCCAGCACTATCTTACCCTCGTTGAATTGAACATCAAGATGTTACACATGCACACATACACGATAGTAATACTCTGCTACTTTTTGTGTTTTTAGACACATGACACATGTACATTGCATATACAAGGATTATAGTAATTCTCTTGTTTCTAAAATTTCTTCGTTTATGATAACATTAATTGTGACTCAAAACTGTAATGGGTGCAGTATTTTCGTTGCCACAACAGCATACAGCCTCTATTCACCAACACCCGCGCTAGTGCCGGTGGCAATGGATGTAGCACCCCTAGTGGTGCTGCTGGCAGAGCCAAGACAGTCGGGAGGTGGTTGAAAGAGAGAAAAGAGAAGAAGAAAGAGGAGAGCAGAGCTCACAATGCGCAGCTCCATGCGGCTATTTCAGTTGCTGCTGTGGCAGCAGCCGTTGCAGCCATTGCTGCAGCCACCGCGGCATCCTCTGCTTTAGGAAAGAACGAGCAATCCACCAAGACAGACACAGCTGTGGCATCCGCGGCAACGTTGGTGGCTGCACAGTGTGTAGAGGCTGCAGAGTCTATGGGAGCTGAAAGAGACCACCTAGCTTCGGTTATTAGCTCTGCAGTTAACGTTCGTTCACATGATGATATTGTGACACTTACAGCTGCAGCTGCTACTGGTATATTTCTGTTTGTGCATTCACTAGGAAAAAAATAAAGGTAACTTGATAAGAAAATGAACTTCATTAATGGTGGAAATTCTGTTTGTGCAGCTCTACGTGGAGCAGCAACCTTAAAAGCTAGAGCACTGAAAGAAGTGTTGAATGTTGCGGCGGTTTTACCAGTGGAGAGAGGGACAGGAGTGTCTATCAATGGTGGTAAATTAGCCAATAACAAGAATCTTAAAGATAACTATAGTGAAGAGCTTGCCTCTCGAGAGGATTTTTTGAGTTCTTGTAGCCAAGAGCTCCTAGCCAAGGGTGCTGAACTTCTCAAACGAACCCGCAAAGGTAATCACATTTGATCCTGCAGATTATTCTTTTATTTACTTGAGTTTAGTTACAGAGATATGAATTACAATGAATTTACAATGGCATGCAGGTGACCTTCATTGGAAAATTGTCTCTGTCTATATCAGCAAGACAGGCCAGGTAGTTTTCGTATTTGATAAATTTCGGTTTTTAAGTCATATATATATGTATCTATGTAATTTTTAACGATGGCTGCTTTAATTCTACAGGTAATGCTGAAGATGAAGAGCAAACATGTTGCTGGGACAATCACCAAAAAGAAGAAAAGTGAGTGGTTCTTTTCAATTCACCTATACAAGTAAATGTAAAAGATGAAAATGAAATTGATAAGCAGAGTTGTTTGAGTTGCAGATGTGGTATTGGAGGTGTGCAAAGACATGCCAGCATGGTCAGGAAGACACTTGTTCGACAGCGGAGAGCAGCGTCGTTATTTTGGATTGAAGACAGAAGCTAGAGGGGTAGTTGAATTTGAGTGCAAGAACGAGAGAGAGTATGATATCTGGACTCGGGGAGTTTCAAGACTTCTTGCCATTGTTGCCCAAAGAAAGCAAAGACATGGCCGTTGACCTGACTCACCATAGTTCCAGATTAAATCAAACTCCGAGAGAGCTTCTGTTGGGCATCAAAAATCAATTTATGTTGGAGTGGAAAACCAGAAGAATCTCAAGTGGGAGTTATATTACATGCATGTATCAAAGTTTCAGTTCATGTTTTCACCTATTTTGGGTATGATGTTTCTTTCTAATGCATTGTAAATCTAAATCTACTTTGGATATCTTTGTAATCTACTTTTAGTTTTAGCTATATGATTGAGTGATGGACATCAATCAAACTATAAATAACGAATCAGAAAGTAAGTGAAAAAAATAAATAAAAAATAGCAATCTTGATATTTGATGTTCTTTCGTTTTTAAACGGTGGTTAAACCCCCACTATTGATTGAAACTCAAAAGACCTAACCCTATTCATTTTTGTTTAAAATTAATGTCAGAATTAATCGAGATCAAATAATATACATGACATAAAATGGAAATCCCTCACCAATTATAATGTGCCGCCTGGTTAAAAGGTGATGTGTAACCATATCCCATTCATTTCTAAACATATAATGTCCCAATCACAAATCTGCCTGTTGGCATTCCCTTAAAAACTAAATAAAAAAATTGCATGATCATGTAACCAAACCACCAATTAGCATCATCGCAGAAGACAGAGATACTGATTTGCTTGAACAAACTGAAGAAAGCCCCCACAAGCAAAGTAGCTTTTTTCAGTGCAGTGGAAGTTTTCAACTCTACTATTGAGTAGGAGAAAAAGAATTCATAACACTTGTAAAAGTATTTACACGAACAAAATCTCCACATTGACCATATCAGAATTCAAGCATTTATAACATTGACATTTACAACTACGATCATAGTTTATAAAGACAACACAATATTTGGGCGTTGACAAGAATCTCTTATATCCAAAAGAACAGAGGAATAAAAAAAAAAAAAAAAATATCTTCCATTATCTTCTTCAATCAGTTGCTCTGAAAATGGTCAGTAGTGCAAGGAAGAGATTAATGACGTCCAAATATAAGGAAACTGCAGCCCATATATACTCATCGTAACTGTAGCGCTTGATAAGGTTGTCGGTGTCGTATACAATGTACCCACAAAATATGATTGCAGCCAAACACCCATAGATCATCACAGAGATTTTACCCAATGGAAATAGAATCTGCAACCCAAAGAGTTCGTGCCAATCAACAGTTAGAATCCTATAATACATGTAAAAGCCAAAGACACAATTTTCAAGATTAAACATACCTGAATCACAGCAAAAACCATCAAAACAAGGACAGCACCAAACAAGAAGGGACCAAGGAAGTTAAAGTCATGGCCTCTTCTTGCAGCCCAGAATGTGTACAGAGTGAGGGAGACAACCACCACAGTTGTCAAAATCACTGCTTCCAGAATTACCTTCCCTGTTGCCAGAGAAAGAAAAAAATAAAATAAAAAATCATATATCAAGGTTATATAATTTGTAAACACCTTGGAAATAATATGCCAAAGGCACATCAAATACTTTGGTAGAAAGTACCTATCCATTGATGTTTTTAGTTTGGAAGAATTGTTGAATGGCACATACTTTCCCCTTTCTCGGTATCCATTCAACTAATTTCTATATATATAAATAAAATTTCATTCCCACAAATGATAACCGAGTGCAAAGGAGGCAAAGATGAAATTCCATTTCTTATCTCAACGCATCGATATTCTTTCCATATATGTATACATATTGGCATACCTGATGAAATACATAAATATAATACTGATTGACAACCACTCCCAAGTGATCATTACAGATCCTTTTAAGCAATTTATAAGAGCGAGCATCTGATAAAGGTCACATTATCATGTTCATCACCAACTTATCTAATCTTCTGTCATTTTTCTTTAATCATCTTGTTAATTTAAGCCCTGTTATTCAATTATCTCTTAAATGGAGTATATAGAAATCCACTTTATTTCTCCTCCAACACCAGAAAAATAAACATATTTATTAACTAAATTTCAAGAATTACAATATAAACATGAATCCAACTTACCGCTAGTGAAGGCGCACGTCAATCCAACAACAAATGCAAGAGAAAACGTGAAAATCCCGAGCAAAAGATAGTTGACTGGATGCTTCTGGTGATAGTAATACAAGGGACACAACACTGCAACAAATACAATGATCAATTATTCGATCCCCAAAACCCAAATAAAAAGAAAGAAAAACAAGAACATAATTTCTATATTCTAATGGCAAAAACGTACCGATGAAGGGCGTGATGATGAGAACTATATAGAGAGCCAGTCCAGCCCCAGTAGTCGAAAAGAAAGTAGCGATCGGACGCACCGAAACGACGGTCGCAGCCACCGCGATTGTGGCCAATAACTGAATACTCAATATCACATAGATTTTGCGAATGAATGCCCAGCGAAGCTCTGGACTCTCTAACATCGTCGGATAGAGAGGCCTCGCTCCGCCCTCCACGTCACTCTTCCGGTAAGCCTGGGCCCACATCTTTCAAAAAGCGTCTAGTGTTTGGATATAGAGAAAGTCTTGTTTCCAAGTTAGGGATTGCTCCAATTTTCAATTACGAATTTTGTGTGTGTGAGAGAGTGGGAAGGGTGGCTTGGGTCCTTTGGGACTTTATATGAGGATGTAATAGAAATTTCGTGATGCCTCGCGTTACTCGCATGTCAGGGGATGTTGACACGTGTACGTTTTTTGCTGTTACGTGGAAGCATCTGGAAATTCTAGACGTCTCCGGCTGTATCTGTCTGATTTTTTTTTTTTAACTTTGCTGCGAAGGAATTGGAAAGAGCACGCTATCCTCGTTCTACTTCGAGTAGTTTTAGTAAATGAGAATGCACAGGGAACCATCTAGTTGAAGCATATACTATTATACTTGTATACTTTCACGATTGAGCAAATTGCAGCCAGCAGCCAGCAGCCAACCTCATGAGGTTTGGTTTTTAACAACAAAAAATAACTTTATTATTAATTGATAATGACCTTTCCTACCATTAGTTAAAGCTAGTTAAATTTAATCGTTGACTAGATTTGACCGCTACAAATACCTAAATGTCCATGAATAAAAAAAAAATAATCTAATTTTAAAAATATATAAATATATGAAAACAAATTTGGATCTCCACTATAGAAAAATTGAAAATTACAAAAAAAAAAAAAAAACATGGGGACATAGGTTGTATCTCTATATTTTTCTTCAAATTCTAAATTCTAAAAAATTAATAATCTGGATCATCAAAATCCAATCCAACAACATTTTCTTTAGATAATTTTTTCTTCTTCCATATAGATTCCCGAATTTTTCTTCATATTCAAGTTTTTTAGATTTTCCAAAACTATAAAAATAAAAATAAAAATATGGTTCATCTAAATCTAATCTAACAACATTTTCTTCTTCCATTGATGTATTTCCAAAGTTTTCTTCAGATTCAAGTTTTTTAGATTTTTCAAAAATAAAAAATAAAAAATGTGGCCAAGATGAATGGTGAAGATTTAAAGCTTTTAAATATATTTTTTTAATAAATAAAAAGGCTCGAAAGGATGAAAATACCATTATTTCTGTTATGTTTGACTAATTTTGACTAATGGCAGGGGAGGTCATTGTCAATTAAGTATAAAGTTATTTTTAATTGTCAAAGACTAAACCTGTAATATCCTGAAAAATTGGGTCAAGCCGTTTTTAAATAATTGGCCTCAATTTTTATGGATTTGGGCTCAATTAGTTTCTAAAAGACTTGAGGCCCAAGTTATAGTATTGTCAATGCTTAAAATCATGACATGTGAAGTAATGATTTGGATTGGACCCAAATCATTTGGTATTTGGGCTTATTCTATAATAAATGTTAAGGCCCTAACCTAAATAATTATCAGTTGATCCAAGCCCAAAACTGAATTTAGTGTGGGTGAGATTGTAATCTTCTATGTATTTGATGAATTGAAAATGAATAAGAAATAATACAAGGATGAATATGTAATTTGCCATGAAAGGTTGATTACTTAAAACACATGAGTGACATGTGTAAAGTGAGGAGTGAGGACAAAGATATTATATTAAACAAAAGGGTATTTGATCCCTATCCAAGTCCACTCGTTGGACAAAAGGAGAAACAAAAATTCAAGGATGAGAAAAAAAGAAAGAAAAGAGAAAGAAGAAAGGAGTGGGAGAGAGAGGGAGAGAGTCGGTGAAGAAAGAAGAGGGAAATGAGAAAGAGAGAAGGAAGAACCGAGAAAGAGGAAAGAAGAATAGAAATGGAAAACAGTAGAGAGAGACTCGGTGAAGAAAAGAAGGGAGAAAGAAGATAGAAAGAAAGGAGAGAGAATGTTTGGAGTGTCTGTCCAGACTTCTTCTGAGGACATTTCGGAGGTCGAGTTGTGGTCCAATCGAGCTCAATTTTGGTCAGCATGTTCTACTCTTGTAGTTCTTGATTCTGGACATTGGAGATGTCAATTGGAGTTCCCTGTGAAAGATCTATGGCCCCGAACAGAGCCGGACAGAAGCTTGGTATAAACAATAGTTTGAAGAATGTGGTGCTAGGTAAGTTGTCCTCTTGTCAAGGATTTCTTAGAAATGTTGGTTTAATTTTATGAATCATTCATGAGAATAGACATGTATAGAACTGATTTATACTCATTCAATAGTTCATGGTCCTTATCATGATTTTTTATTGTATTTTCGAACTAGTATAGAGGTTGCTGAAATCCCCTGTTTTTACTAGACCAGCCAGATTTCGTAATATTGTTTTGGGTTAGTTAATCATCGTAAAAAATTATGAAAATTTATATGAAGGTAGATGTATATGTCTAGTACCGTTCTGTAAAGTTTCGTGATTTTTAGATGTGTAGAAATATTGTTACAATTTTCGGAATGGACAGAGGTCGGATCTCATGCTCTGCTGGACAGATTTGAGAAAAACGGGAAAGGAATGAATGTTTGCATATTCAAATGATCATGGATTCAATTGATAATTTTACTGTAGTATTTCCTATATGTCTAGATCATCCATGTCAAATTTCATAATATTTGGAGTTGTACAGAATTAATTAAAAATCATAGATCAGAGGGTGGTCAGTTGTGATTATAGCTGGAAATTAGATTTCTAAGTTTATTTCAATATGTGTGAAGCTTATATTGATTTAAACAGCTGTGATGATGAGATATTGGCAGTGAATCGAATGTAATATTTGATAGGTTTGAGTGATTCTTGAATTCCTAAAGCTAGAGCGGACTTGTACATGTTTGAGGTAAATAAACTCATCCATGATGTGTTATGTTTTCCAAAATGTATATATATATGTAATAAACTCATTTGTGTTTTTCAAATGTTTATATGGTAAGTGAGTAAATTCATCTATGGCATATTTATATTTCGAACTATTGTTTTTAACATCCTTGCCACTTTATACTCTATCGTATTTTGTTAAGGATTTCACCGATTTTAAGTAAGATTGCTTTTGTAAGTATTTTATGTTAAGTATCCTTGAAATAAATTCCTTACTTACATATTTTGAATACAATTAGACTACTGTTATTTATACTAAAAAGGTTACACTGAGATTTCTATTGTTATATATACCGACGTGCTTTACAAAATACTATTGGTTTATTATATGTGAATTTATAAAACCGTTTTGGTTCATTGTTCCGTAGTTATTGTTATTGCCGCGTTACACTGGTACGTGCGACATACTGTTACTGCGTCACTCGGGTTAATATGCTATTATTTTGAGAAATATATTGAATATGATTATTTTTTTATTATATGATATTGATGCTGGTGTATACAATTGATTTATTGAAAATGAACTACGAGGGCTTTGATTTTTATTGAGTACAAGGTACTTAGGCGTTTGGGTTGTGAAACTCAAACTCAAGCCCAAATGAAATTGTCAAATACTTGTTATGCATATATGTGACATTGATACATCTAAACTGTGAAATGAATGTTTAATATATTGTGGTTTAAAGTCATGGAGAATTTATGAATTGCAAATTGAGTTTGTAAACTAGAATGAGTGATACAGTTTAAGCACCCTTGTTTGGGAAATGTTGGGTAACGGAAGAAGGCAATGTGTATGTTCATTTATAGCTTAAAGTTTGACGTTTGACATACGTTGTGAGAATATAGAGATGGATGGAATTGTCATGGGTTAGACGGTTTCGCGAGCCTTAAGCTTGGCGGTATTGTGGGCTTTGTGCCTAGCGGTTTCACAAACATTTGCATCCGGCGGTTTGCGGATCAGATGTTTGGCAATTCACGAACATTACACCCGGCGGTATGCGGGTTAATGTTTGGCGGTTATATTTGATTTTTGTGAACCCAAGACATTGTCCATCCACGTATGAGAACACATTAGTGATGATGAGAAAGGACTTGTAAATGAGTGATTTGAAATTGTTAGTGACGTTCGAAATTTTCAAGGGATTAATCTTTTATTTATCTATAGATCAAGTTATTATGTGGATCTGATGTTAGTATTGTTAGATGGCAAGTTTTTGGATTGCCCCTATAGCTGAGAGAGTTTTATAGAGATTTGGTAAAAAAAAAAATCTATTGTTAATGAGATAATGATTTTCAAAAGATGAGATAATGATTTTCAAAAGATGAGAATGCTAGATTTACTTGCTATTCAATGATTTTTTTTTTTAATATATATATATATATATATATATATATATATATATATATATATATATATATTTTATTATCACGTACCCGGATTTTGGGTCGTGACAAAACCTTGGGGAGGTTGGCTGCAATTTGCTCTTCACGATTCCTTTCTAGCATAATTTTCATTTTTGGACGTGGTTACTTATTGGGAAAGTGACTTAAAAACAAGTTAATTCATAATTTCTGAACTTAGGGGTCGTTTGCTTTTTTGTTCAAAGACTGAACGGTTCTGAAATTTTTTGAAGACTGAATAGGGACTGAAATCTGAACTTAAATAACATCTAAATGTATTGTCAACATGTTTATTTTTTGAAAATAAAATTGTTTGAAAAAAAATAATTTTACATTTATACCCATATTAATTAAAAGAAGTAATTTAACATACATGTTCTTATACAAACAAAGTTTAATTTAACAAAATAAAAAATTCATCAAATAATATAATTTTACATGTTTTGTAAACAAAGTTCAAGTTCAATTTATTATATATAAAAAAAAATTTAAGTTATTTTGCATTTTGTCCACGTTTTTAGTGTATATTATTGAGGAAGCCATTTTGGTTTTTTATTTATTTCCTAGATCATATGCATTGGAAACCAAATAAAAAAAAAGGATATAGATTTTTTCTTTTTTCTTTTTAAAAGTCATTTAAAATAAGAAATATGTTAAAAGAAAGATCTTTACATCATATCAAATTAGGATAAATTTGGAAACATATCTTTTTTAGGAGGATAGACTTGGAAGAGAGTATTTTAATTGTAATCCAGTGATTTGAAATTAAGATAAAAGTTAGGATTTCTTATTTTATTTTTAAGTTGTTTTTTGATATTTTAAAGTTGTTTGACCACTTAAAAACAAAAAAACAAAAAAACAAAACAACTTAATGAGTTCAATTCAGACCTATTAAGTTTTAAGCGGAAAAAATAAACGACTCTTTAATTTTTTGAAGTATTACACTATTATATAAATTTGGAGTTTTTTTTTTTAAAAGGGACTTAAACCCGTAATCTCGTGATGTAGGTGTGAGGGATTTATCACGGGATAAATTTCATCTCGACATCATTTCTAAACTTAATTCATTTCATGATTTGTGTACGTGATATTTTCATGTGCGTTTTTAGATTTTAGACCACTTAAAAAACAAATAAAACGTATTAATTCTACTTTTCAGAATCTTTTAGACTTCAGGTGTGAAAAACAAGCAAGCTCTACATGTGTTCCCACAACATCGAGGAAAAAATTCTCTACACATTCATAAAATGCGCAAGTCATAAATTATTAAAATGATTGATTACTTATTTATTTATATTTACATACTATCTATTAATTTTATATTTTATGAGTTTGAAATACTATACAATTTTCAATAAAAATATGAAATCATAGAATAATATACTTTAAGAATATGGATTAATATGACAATATCATGTTGGTCCAATGGTATATCCACATTTAATGGCGGACCTAGGAATTTTAATTAGGTAGGGCACTTGAATAAATTAAAATCGCAATTATATGAAAAAATAATAAAAAATTAAGATGGTAGTAAAATAGTTATTTTAGATAAAGTAAAATAGTTATTTTAGATAAAATAAAATAAATAGAATACTTACTCAGATAAATTAAATAATCTTACATTAAAAAAAAATTAAAAAAAAGAAAAAATATTAAAAAAATAAATAATAACAAGAAAAACAACATAAATAATGAAAAAAATTAAAAGAATAAATTACCATCTAATTTTATAATAAGAAATTTTGTTTTGCATTTATAATGAATTCAATTTAAATTTATACAAAAATAATTTATTAATAACTATTACTAGAAATATTTTTAAAAATTTTATTCTTCAAATTATTGGTAAATTATTGATTTATTGATTCTAAATAAATTAAAACTATAAAATAAAGAAAAATACTAAGAATAAGAGAAAATGAATCATAGTACTAGATTGACTATTTTAATCCAATAAAGTAAAATATGAGATTTTAAGGTTTATTGATTGGACGTGTTAGGTATGTCAAATTAAAACTATTAAAAATAATAAAAATACAAAATAATAATATATAATTTAATATAAATTATGTAAACACAAATTAATGGTAGTTACGAAATTGATAACGATTCTGAATAAATATGTATATATATAATATACAAAGAATCAATTTTTTTTTTTTTATAAAAAAATTGAGGTAGGGCACGGGCCCTACCTGGTCTCCATGTGGGTCCGCTCCTGTCCACACTTATAACAAGAGGTTGTGAGTGCAAGTCTCTCCCACCTCTCGAACCCTATTATTGTAATATTTCATATATGTATACAGGGGCGAAGCCAGAAATTTGGCTTTGGGGGAGGCCAATACAAAAATTAATATCCAATGTCACGTATGATAAATATATTAATATTTAAGAAATAAGTTGTAAAAAAAAAAAATAAAAAAAAAAAAATAAAAGTCATACCCTTTGGTCTTAAAGGTAGTATCACAAAAAAAAATAAAAATAAAAAATAAAAAAATAAAATAAAATAAAATTGAGAATTAAAATGTAATTTATCGCTCTTTTATATCTCGAAAATCATCAAGAATGAAATATTAATTTTTTTTTTCTGTAATTAACAAACAATGTAAAGTAAAACTCAAAAAATTGTATCAAGATAGAATGAATACCGTAAAATAAGATAGTAAGCCTCCACCAATATTTACTTAGCTTTTACCATGAAAATATATTAAATAATAATATATACTAGACAATAATGTGTAAAATAATAGAAAATTATTTATTATTATTATTTTTGGATTGGAAATTAAAATCATGAAAGGAAAAGAGATTGATTTTATTGTATCCTACAATCATGGGCAATAAAATAGGAAATATATTAATTAATTAATTAATATTATAAAAATAATACGATGAATCAAGCTAATATTAGAGCATCTCCAATGCTGTGCCAAATTATTGTGTCAATGCTAAAATTTAGCACAGGGTGTAAAAACCATCCTCCAATGCATTGCCAAATTTGACACAGCAATAAATGCTCATTTTTAATTACAAAAATACCATTATATATATATATATATATATATATATATATATATATATATATATATAAATGAAATAATAAATACAGTAATGGAACACTGTATTTGAGCATTAAAAGAAATAATGAATACATTAATGGTAAGTGTTTACTTTTATAATTTTAAATAATAAAATAATAAATATAGCATTTTACTCTTTTTTATGTCAAATTTGCCCCCCCCCCCCCCTTCCCTTCCCTTTTCTCTCTCACACACACATATATATGGATTAGTAATTTTGTTATAGATGATGTTGATGTAGCTTCAAGTTTCACAATTTTGTTTCAAAAGAAAAATAATAATAATTAAAGTTACACAATTTCTTCTCTAACCTCCAAGTTCCACATAAACATAATTCGGCTCATGAGTTCTACCAACTACCGGTCTCAAACAACTTAGGAACAAAAAGAGCAAATTGCACCAAACCTCAACCTCTTTTACAAGAAGATGAGGTCGATGTAGAAGAAGATGAATTTTTTTTTGGTAATTTTTTTTTTCAAGACTTCATATTTTTCCAAGACTTTTCAGGTATTTTTCGAGACTTTTCATATTTGTTTAAGGCTTTTCATGTATTTTTCGAGACTATTCATATTTTTCCGAGACTTTTCATGTATTTTCTAAAATTTTTCATGTATTTACGAGACTTTTCATGTAATTTTTAACGATGGCTGCTTTAATTCTACAGGTAATGTTGAAGATGAAGAGCAAACATGTTGCTGGGACAATCACCAAAAAGAAGAAAAGTGAGTGGTTCTTTTCAATTCACCTACAAAAGTAAATGTAAAAGATGAAAATGAAATTGATAAGCAGAGTTGTATTGAGTTGCAGATGTGGTATTGGAGGTGTGCAAAGACATGCCAACATGGGCAGGAAGACACTTGTTCGACAGCGGAGAGTAGCGTCGTTATTTTGGTTTGAAGACAGAAGTAAGAGGGGTAGTTGAATTTGAGTGCAAGAATGAGAGAGAGTATGATGGTGAAGAAGGTTACTGTGGGGGGTATTTTTGTCCGTTCACCATAATAGGTGCCATTTAAACTCAAGTTATTAAAATGGTTATAATCGTAAAATGCACCCTCAAAAAGGTGCTCGATCATCAATTTTCACAAACAAAGATTATCAATCAATACACTCAAATCCTCCGCTCCAACAACCACCATATATATTAGAAAAATATCTTAACTTCACAAACCCAAATCACAAAACACAAATTGAATCCTATAATACAAATCCAGAAACAAAAATAATTCCAATAAAATCAACTAAATAATTGTAAGAACAAAAAAAAAAAAAAACAAAATCAACCGGTGATTTCACCGGGCAATGCACGTACACAAACATGATTGTGTAAATCTATGTTTCGGCTCTGAGTTGGGCCAATCCAAAGGATATGGAACTATGCCCAGGGACGTGGGCTGAATATGATTGTTATCTTGTAACTAAATATATTTGGTATTTCAAATTAAAAAATAAAAGGGACGTTGTCATAGTCTCTATGTTTTTTTGATTTATCAGTGTTTTTACTCAGTATGTCAAAATTCTGGTCAAAGGGACTAAATTGAGTGGTTTTTGAAAACATAGGGGTCAATCCACTGAAAAATGAACAAGTGAGTAAAAATTAGATAATTCAAAAAAACATAGCGACCCAAATGATAATATCCCAAAATAAAAACATATATTTTGTTTTTGAAAGATAATATATATAGTGTGGTTCTCTCATGAGAAATTTCTTATTTTAACATAGAGTAAGAGGTTGTTTTTTTTTTTTTTTTTTTTGAAAACTGAACAGTCCTGAATTTTTCAGAAGACAGAATAAGGACTGAAATCTTAACCTGAATGAAATGTTTTTTTTTTTTTTTCTTTCCCTCACTTTAAAAATAAAATTGTCTGAAAATAAGTAATTTTACATTTATACCCATACTAATCAAAAGAAGTAATTTAACATGCACCATTCTTTTATAAGATTTTTCATGTTCTTTTGCAAACAAAGTTCAAATTAACAAAATATAAAATTCATCAAAGAATATAATTTTGCATGTTTTACAAACAAAGTTCAAGTTCAATTTATTGTAATAAAAAAAAAAAAAAAGTTCAAGTTATTTTGCATGTTGTCCACATTTTCAGTGTATATAATTGATGAAACCATTTTTTACTTTTTGGTTTTTTGGTTTCTTGGATCTCATGCACCGGAAATCAAATAAAAAAAGGTTATTACTTTTTTATTTTTGAAATAGGTTCCTGAATTATATGCACCGATCCCTGAGAAGAGTGATTTTTTTTTTTTTTTTTAAAGAATTCCACATCATGTCAAATTAAGATAAATTTGAAAATATATATTCTTTGGGAGGATAGACTTGGAAGAGAATATTTTAATTGTAATATAGTGATTTGGAATTAAGTTAAAAGTCAGGATTTTTTTTTTTTTCTTTTTAAAGTTGTTTTTTGATATTTTTAAGTGGTTTGACCACCTAAAAAAACAAACAAAACAATTTAATGAGCTCAATTTAGACCCATTAAGTTTTAAGAGGAAAAAACAAACGACCCCTAAGTACCTTGATGAAATTTATCGATTTTAATGGATTTTGATCTGAATTTTTTTTAGAACATAAGTTCAATGAATTGAAATTAACTTGTAAACAAAATTTGAAATTTTTTTTAAGCACTATAACTTTTGTTTTTCCGATTTTTTTGATCATGAAGCATCATAAAAAACAGAAAAAAGAAAAAAAAAGAATATATATATATATAATACCTCTTTTGTATGTATAACTAATCTTGATATATCATGTAGTTCCAAAAAAATTATTAGTTAACAACTAAACTTTGAAATTTCATAAATGCCTTTTGACTAAATGAAAATTTGTTGATTTGATGTCCTGATAAAGTTAATTATGCACCGAGTTAATTTGTTTTAAAATGTATCACATGAAGGACGAAATAAGGTTGGTCCGATGCTATACCACTCACACTCACACTACGGGGTTGTGGGTTTGAGTCCTCCCCATCTCCTAAAAAACCTTGAATTTTTTTTCTTAAAATATAAAAAACACCAAAAAAAAAAATGGTATCACATGCTGGTTAATTACAAGGGCACGTGAAACTTGACATAGAAATGTTAAATGAGTCAGGCTAACAGTCTAAAAAAAATGTCCACGAGGACTTGCGGGTAGGACTAACCAGTTCTTAACATAAGAGGCTAAAAGCCGTGCTTGAGGCCTGGTCGTAAACTAAGGGGTCGTTTGTTTTTTTCACTTAAAACTTAGGAGGGTGTATTCAATTAGGATTCTTGAGTACATTTAAAGACATCATAAATCCCAGTGTATTCAATTCGGACATTTAAAGACTTTAAAAGAGTCTGTATTAATCCAGTGGTATTCATTTCAGATTTCTATGGACTTTTAAAGAATCCTTCCAAATCCGGGTGTATTGAATTGAGACTTTAAAATTGTCTACAAGAATCAATGTGTATTCAGTTATGACTAGATTTTAAAGGATTTTCTTAGGTCATGGATTTTGGTGGACTTGATAGTGAGAGATATAAATATCAAATGCCATAACATGTCCGACCTTCTCCCCAAAGATTTTAGTGGACTTTGCTCTCTCTCTCTCAAAACAAGAAACATGTTGCTTATAAGCTCAAAATAAATCTTTCATGACAGACAGATAAAAACTAGAAATAAGTTTCTTCCAAAACTGATAATTAACTTGAGCTAAATTGTTAGAAACAACAATCCCGCAGGGAATGCCAACATAAAAATAAAGCCAATCCAACAAAGCTTACAGTCTTCTTCCTCTTCTACCACCCTTTCTGTGAGTGCTATCGGTAGGAATTGGATTCACATCCTCTATGCGACCAGTTTACATTCCAGAACGAGCAAGAGCACGAAAAGCGGACTGGGCATCGGGGCCAAGTGTTTTGGTCTTGTTCCCACTAGTGGCACGAAGCTTAATATGAAGAGTAGTGATTCCAAGCTCCTTACATATGCTAGAAACATCTTGAGCTGCAAGCATGGTAGCATTTGGAGAAGACTCGTCTCTGTCAGCTTTCACCTTCATTCCACCAGTGATGCGGACAAGGGTTTCTCCACCACACATTTATTTGCTTAATTAAAAATGATGGTTTTTAATTACATTCATAAATGGATGCATATACGTATGTTATTAAATTATTATATAGATAACGTGATACGTTTATCTTATTGAAACATAATACATGACAAAGAAAAAAAAAAAACTATAAGGAAGCTGTTTTCGAGTAAATCTGGTGAATAGGGACTTTAACAATTAATCAGTTGGTTTGAATACTTTTTGCTATCTGGTGAAGATTAATACATGATTGATTAAAACTGTAGTTTGATAGTCCTAGGACTTGTCCTTCATTGCTTCAAGATACAGATCTTAAGCATGAGGTCAAAATCTCTATCTATTCTCCGTCCCGTCTCCTGAATCTCTTTGCTTGTATTTATACTCTCGGAAGACGTGTTTAAGGATCCAAACTCGAGTATTTTGTTCTGACACCCTAGGTAGCTTGGGCGGGGGAGCCTGATTGGCTGATATCTGCCTATCATTTTGACGAATGATTGCTTGACACGTACTTTGGCGTGTTGAGAAATAGAAAACTCGGCATTTCGAGGGATACGATGTTGCCTTGGTTCAATGTATGGGTTTGGCCGAGTATTAATTATCTGAGGTAGTCCTTCCTTACTGCTGAGTGAGGATTTTTGTGTTTCGATATAGGGTTGTTTCTGATGAGTAGTAGAGAATTTGGATGGGCCGTGCCATATCCCTCAGCCACTTTAAACCTTCCTTAGACATTCGGACCACGTAGTGGTCGGCCCAAATATTGGGTATAACATTTGGCCCTCAGTTTTTGCCTAATTTTAAAATATAATCAGGGAAAAATTGGTATGTTTTAAACGAAATTTTAATACCTGGGAATCCGAACGGTTTTGGTCGGTCTCTTTGGGAAACAGCTTTCCTTGCCTTGTACTCAAGCTTGGCACGTCTTGAGTGTGATGGGATGGTTACGTTGCTCGAAGTCCATGCGTCAATTGTTGGATTATGCACCGGTTGGACTTTGGGGTGCTTTGATGGACATGCTAATGATGGCTTTTGGTTTCCAAAGCCTTTTGAAAATCGTTGGATTGCTTGTGATCCGATGGCTGGGGACTTTCTTTTGCACCTATAAATATCATTACTTTGCCTCCCTCCTCTTGGTTTTTTCTTTTGCTTCATCTTGTTTTTAGTAAACTTTCTCTCTTCTTCACAAACACATAAGTTCCGGTGGTCTAGGAGTCTCTTTTTCCGATCATCTTGCGTGGTGGCTACTCCATTTTGTTTTACCAGTGAGTTTTCTCTTTCCCTTTTGTACGAAATTCTTCTTTGCTAATTTCCGGAAGAGGCTTCTTGATGAAAGTTTTTTTGCAATCTTTTACGAAGTTCCATTTCTTTTTTATGGATTCCATTTGTTTTGATTCTATTCCCGTTTGTCAGGTTCTTTTCGGATTTCGACAGCCATGGTGACTAAAATGTCCAAAGGTCCTTCCTTGCTCGCTGACTAGGAGGAGATTACCCAGTCGGATATCGAAGATCATCGTGGCCTTCAGGTTCGATTTTTGCTTGAGAACCCTTCTTTTGTAGATTGTGAGGCCAATGTAGTTGATGAAAGGCGTCTTAGGGAATATAGGACTTATTTCGTATTCCAAAAGAAATTCTTTTTCGTTTGCCCGGGGATTATGCTGCTTATCCTCCCTAAGGTTGTGTGGCGATATATGGCTTTATGCTTTGTTGTGGGGTTACCTTACCTATTCCTCGGTTTATTGCCCGATACCTGAACTCGGTGAAGTGTGCCCCTATGTAATTGACTCCGAATGCTTATCGAAATTTGATAGCCCTTTATTGCCTTTGGCGTGACTTAAATTTTGATGCTCCTACTGTTAACGAAATCAAACATTGTTTGATCCTTCGAAAATCCATCAATGAAGCGGGCTCCTATTACTTGGCTTCTTATCATTCCTCTAGGTGGTTACCTATTGGGGAAGATGGGAAACAGATGAATGGAAAACTTGACTTGCCGAGTAAAGAAAAGGCCCAGAAAAAGAATGGACTTATCTGGGGGATGCCGAGTTCTAACAAATATTGGAAAGGTAGCTAGTTTTTTATTGAAGGAGAATGGGGAAAAAAATCCTCGGACGGATCAAACGAAGAGGTTCTAAACATTCCTCGTCACTTTTGCGAAGCTCGTGAGTGTATATATATATATACATTTTTATGGTTATTTCCCTTCTTCTTTCGGAAACCATCTAGCCGATGCCTAAATGATTCATTAATCTTCTCTTTTTCTTTTCAATTCCAGGTACATACACTGATCAGCCGAAACTAAGCAAAGATGAGGCAAACCGAGTTGCGCAGGCGGTTAAAACTGCAATGAATAGTCGGAATTTCAAAACTCTGGTGACCGCAGAAAAACTGAAAGCCTTCGGCCTAATTTCGGAGCTTATAAATGATCGTAATCATAGTGAGTATTCGCTATTATTTGTTTATATTTTCTTTCTTCCTTGACGATTCTAACTTTTGGTTTTGACAGTCTTGGATTTGGACCCGATCCTTGGTAAGACAATTCGTGCGTTGAAAAGCGTGAAGGTTGTTAGTAAGGAAGATGCAAAAGAGGTTGAAAAGCAAGGAATTGCTCCACCTGACGACCCTATCTTGGCTGAAGGTTGTGATATTGAGGGTTTGAACTCTCCTGGACTGAATCCAAATGCTACCACGGCTGGCTCTATTGTTGCGGCCACCATTTCTACTGGTGAAACCAATGTTCATGTAAGAGGTCCACTCGGACATCTTCGTAAGAGAAAGAGGGACCTTCCATCGGGTCCCAAAGGACCTAAAACTTCACGGACTCTAAGTGTTCCTTCACAGTCTCATAAAAGGAGTAGCGAACTTTCTGGTAGTGAGCCCATTGATAGCATTTTCAAAGGTCTTGGTACAATCCCTGAGTGGGAAACTTTGAAGACTGTTGCGGCTGGTTCCTCGGCCAAAATTCAAGAAAATATCGTTCCTGGAATGCCTGAACAACTCTCGGCTCAGAATGTAGCACGTCATTCAGCCACCCTATCAGGTTTCTTTGGTGGTGAAGGATCGACTCGTCCTGCCCCAGTTGAAACGACCAGGTCTTTATTGTCAGATCCGGATCGTCTTGATCCTTTGGTCGCATTGCGCTGGGCTATGACAGGTGAGCTTACATTTGGGCCGGTTGAAGATTTTGAAGCTTTTGATGTGGAAAACGTGTTTGATTAGGGCCAAAGGAGTCTTCATTTTCTGACTATGGTAACCCTTTGTATATATGCATTTCTCTTCTTTTTTTTTCTTAGGAGTGAGCGATTTCCTTACCTCATTTTCTTCCTTGTTATCTTATCAGCTTTTAAGGAGATGCGATTCGGCTATGAGAGATAGGCACAAGCTGACCATGTAAGTAAATAGATTGGTTGAAGAGAAGAGTAAACTTCTGGCTGATAATGCCAAGCTCTTGGCTAGCCATGGGAGTGCTTTGGCCGCCGAGAAGAAGAAGAATGAAGAAAGTGCCCGCCGAGTGGCCACTTTAGAGAAGCAAAGGGATTCTCTTGAGTTCCGTCTTAAAAACTATACGTCGGATTTTGAGTTGGCAAAAACTGAAATTGGTGTTCGCACTATTGATCTTTTCAAACACTCTCCTACTTTTGAGGCGTTTACACATAGGGAGTTTATGAGGGGAGTTAATGCCTGTAAGGATTTCGTTTGGACACTGGATTATTCTGTGGTGGCCGACCAGATTGATGAATCCTTGCGGCTTAACTCGTAGGAGGCTGAGGAAAATCTGAAGAAGCAAGTCATTAGGTGGGAGTCGGATAGGAAGAAGAAGAAGATGCCTTTGTTGGTAGTGCACACAGACCTGGAAGCCCAGGTTGACCAGTGTTTTGGGAGTTCTTTTCTAGGTAACTTGTGGCTCGATCCTTTCATTGATTATGGTCCTGATTCCGAGTTTGAGGATGATGATTTTTATGAAGAAGAAAACCAAATAGATGAAGGTTGTGAGGAGGAGGATCTGGGAGAAGAAGAAGAAACATCGACTGGGGATTTTCAGGGAGATACCGGTGGTGACTTGGGTGGACCGAAAAAAGATGGAAAAACTGGACGTGACAGCTAAAGGTACTTCGTTTGTTCTTGATGATGATCTATGTGATGGTGTGTTTTTTTTTTTTTATAAACATGTTTGGCTGAACCAAAATTTTGTATCCACCTGAGCATGTGAATGCTCTGGCCGAAGGCGTATGTGTCTGTGTCTTTTGTTTCGGCCATCCGTAGACGAGGCTAAGCTTGTAAAACGTGCAATGTTCACCTCTTTCATATATAAAAAACTAAACTTTTGTCTTCGCTTTGATTTTCTTTTTAGGGTTTTATCTGATTATTCTGATAGTTTTTAGCTTTCTGGTTATGACCCAGTATTGCCGTAACTATCGTAAATCGATTTTGACTTGATCGTTTCTAAGGGCTTTATAGTACTCGGTAATGATCCGATCAACGATAGCCCTCGAAGCCAAGTTCGTACTTATATTTTGGTCATTATGGTTTTGTTGTTGAGCTGACTGCAATAGAGTACTTCTAATAATGCTATTCAGATAGCTATTTTATTTACTACCCCCCCCCCCCCTTTTATTTATTTTTTAAGTTTATGCCCGTGGGTTACATGAAAGCCTGACAAATACGAAGGTTTTGTCAAATCAAAAAGATGCTATCTGGATGTTTCTTTTTTCTTTATAATGCCCGTTCTTCTACTGGTAGTAAGTTTTCAGATACTGGGCGTTCCATGGACGGGGTATGATTCCACCACCAGGTTTTGCCAGTTGGTAAGCTCCGTGCCTGACTATGCTGACCATCTGGTATGACCCTTCCCATTTGTCGCCCAATGTCCCGGCGGCTTTATCTCTGGTGTTAGGCATTACCCTTCGTAGGACTAAATCATTCACTTGGAAATACCTGGGCCTGACCTTGTTATTGTAATGTCGAGCAATTCGTTGTTGGTAGGCAGCCATTTAGATTCTAGCCTTATCTCTTCGTGCTTCTAAATCGTCAAGGTCAGATTTTAGCAAAGCAATGTTGTTGTTTTGGTCGTAAAATCTGACCCGAGGGGAAGCTACTTTAGTTTCAATTGGGATGACTGCCTCAGCTCCGAATGCCATTGCAAAAGGGGTTTCCTCAGTCGATGTTCTTGACGTCGTTCTGTATGCCCATAGGACCTCGGGCAACATATCTACCCAGCACCCTTTCCTGACATCCAGCTTTGCTTTGATGTTATGCTTGATTATTTTATTTATTGCTTCAACTTGTCCGTTGGTCTGTGGATGAGCTGGGGTAGCGAACAGGCAATTGATGTTCCAATCGTCACAGAAATTTCTAAAGCTTGCGTTATCGAATTGTGTCCCATTATCAGTGACTATGGCGTTCGGGACACCAAACCGATAAATGATTGATTTTTTGATGAAATCTGTGGTTTTGGCTTCAGTTATTCGGATCAGAGCTTTTGCTTCGACCCATTTTGTAAATTAGTTTACTGCTACGATGGCGTACTTTTCCCGACCCTTAGTGGTTGGCATTAGTCCGATTAGGTCGACCCCCCATCGATCAAACGGATGTGCTGATACCATCGTCCGAAGCCATTCAGGTGGTTGTTTGATATTATCGCCTATTCTTTGACACTTGTCGCAACTCGTTGCAACCCTTTTTGTGTCGTCGAAGAGTGTTGGCCAGTAGAAGCCTTGTCTCATAACTTTGTGGGCTAGGCTAAGTTGGCCCGTATGGTTACCGCATATCCCTGCATGAACCTCGCCGAGGACTTTTTCAGCCTTTGTTGGCCCCACGCATCATTGTAAAACGCTGGAAAACCCTCTCCTGTATAATTCGTCAGATATTATCGTGTACCTAGCCGAACGATATCTGAGCCTTCTAGCCTTCGCTTTGTCCTCTGGTACTTGACCATTTAGTAGAAAAGATCTAATTGGTGTCATCCAATTTGTCTCTACTGGGCCGATTTATGAGACTATTTGCTGACTATCGGGATGGATACTTGGTAATTGTAAATGTGTGACTGAGATCATTTTTGTGATGATTGCATTAGTGGCTGAGGCTAGTTTGGAGAGTGCATCCGCATGGTTATTCTTGGCTTTGGGAATATGTGTGATCCGGAAAGTTTTGAATCGTCTGATGGCTTGCCTTGCTATGACTAAGTAGGCTGCCATTCCTTCTTCTTTGGCCTCGAATTCGTCATGTATTTGGTTGACGATTAGCTGGGAGTCACTGTATACGTCAATCTTGTCGGCCCCTAATGTCGTGGCGACTCTCATTCCTGCTAGGAGGGCCTCGTATTTGGCTTGATTGTTTGTTGCTTTAAAGTTGAACCTGAGGGCGCATTCTAGCTGATCATTTTCAGGTGTAGTTACAACTATTCTTGCCCCACTTCCATGTGTATTTGACGAACTGTCCACATGGAGTTTCCACTAAAAATCATTTTCAAGAGGCTCGGACTTGGCTAACTTCATTTCGACCGTACTTTCTGAAAACTTTGCAATAAAGTCGGACACATCTTGTCCTTTGATGGATGATCTAGGTTTATATTCAATGTCGAACTCTCCCAATTCTATGGCCCATTTTGTCAATCGACCTGAGACTTCTGGTTTTTGCAAAACCTGTCGTAATGGGCAGTTGGTTAGGATTGTGATAGGATGAGCCTGAAAATACGGTCTGAGTTTTCTAACGGATGCGATCAATGCCAGTGCCATTTTTTCTACCTCAAAATATCTTGTTTGGGGGTCGGCGAGCGCTTGGCTTGTGTAATATACTGGCATCTGAGTTCCATCTTCCATCCGGACAAGAACCGAACTGGTGGCGGCTGAAGAAACAGATAGATATAAGAAGAGAGCTTCCCCCGAGATTGGATTTGATAACAGCGGGGTGGTACCAAGGTACGTTTTCAATTGTTGGAAAGCCGTTTCGCACTCTTGGGTCCATTCCAACGACTTCCCTTTTTTCAGAGCTTTAAAAAAGGGAAGACATTTGTCGGTTGACTTCGATATAAATTTGCTGAGCGCGGCGAGGCATCCAGTCAACCGCTGGAACTATTTCAAGGTCCTGGGAGATTTCATTCTTACCAAAGCTTCTATTTGGTTGGGGTTCGCCTCAATACCTCGCTGATGTACAATGAAACCAAGGAATTTTCCTGCTCGGACGCCGAAAACACATTTGGCTGGGTTCAACTTCATCCCAAATTTTCTAATAATGATGAACGTTTTCCGAAGGGCATCGATATGTTCGTTGGCAGTCAGGCTCTTTGTTAACATATCATCCACGTAGACTTCCATTGTCCGACCTATCTGGTCGGTAAACATTCGGTTTACTAACTGTTGGTATGTTACGCCTGCGTTCTTGAGTCTGAAAGGCATGACCTTATAACAGTATAAACCCTGGTCGGTTATGAACGTTGTCTTGTCCTTATATGGGCTGTTCATTTTTACTTGGTTATATCCTGAGTAGGCGTCCATAAAGCTCAGTAACTCATGTTCGGAGGTGGCGTCTACTAGTCGGTCGATCCTTGGGAGAGGAAAACTGTCTTTCGAACAAGCTTTGTTTAGGTCTGTAAAATCTACACACATCCTCTAGGTGTCATTCTTCTTCTTTACCAAAACAATGTTGGCTATCCATTATGGGTATGTTACTTCCTGTATTGATCCGGCCGCCAAAGGTTTCTTCACTTCTTCTTTTACTGCCGTATTTCTTTCGGAATTGAAACATCTTCTTTTTTGAGTTACAGGACGAGCATCTCGCCTTACTAATAAGCTGTGGGTGATTATACTCGGATCTATACCGGTCATATCCGCGTGGCTCCAAGCGAAAACGTTCGCGTACTCTATTAGGAAGGCTGAGAGGCTAGCTTTTAACTGAGGATTCAAATGGCTTCCTATTTTGACCGTCCTCTCGGGCATGCTTTTATCAAGTTCGACATCATCTGTTGGCTCAATTTCACCCTCTTGATCTTTGTTGGTTGGTTCCCTTGGATCTAAAGCGAAACCTGGGGGAGTTTCGGCTATATCCTTCATGATCGTGTCTCACTTAGCCGAAACCTTTCTTGTTTACTTTTTTCCCTTAGCTGTTAATGGTTCATCCAACTGAAGTACTTCTTCAACTTCCTTTTGCGTGAATGTTGAGAGGTTTGCCTTCCGAGCGGTTTCCTGACAACCCTTTATTTCTCTAGTGCCGAATTCGATCGGGAATTTTATTTTCAAACAGTAAGTTGCCGTGACCGCTCTTATCTCATTAAGGAAAGGTCTTCCCATTAAAGCGTTGTAAGGCCATTTGGGAATGTTTACCACCACAAACTCAATTAGTACTGTTCACCGGGCAGGATGTTGGCCGACCCTTACTGGGAGTTTCAATGTTCCTAACGGGTGGATTTCAGATCCTTCGAAGGCTCTGAAGGGGGCGTCGAACGGCTCCAGGTCTTTGGCTACGAAACCCAGCTGTTGAAAAACTGACTCACTTAGGATGTCTGCGGAGCTACCGTTATCGATCAGGATTCTTCTGACGTCTCTGTGACCGATCTGTAACTCAACCACTATAGCGTCATTAGATCGGGCGTCATATCCATCAGCATCCTCGGGTCGAAAAGAGATCGGGCTCTAACCTTCTTTTGATTTCTTTCGTGTTCGCTCCGCGAGGTTGACTTCTTTTCCCGAAACCTCCCTTATCTTTGCTTTCCTTTCCCGATTACTATGACCGGTGTTTGGTCCTCCCGAGATTGTGTGAATCAGGCTTGTTGTTTAGGGACTTTTCTAAGGTGTGTTCCTTTTTTCATCTGGCTTTGAGGCTCGGCCATCTTCCTTCCTTATCAGGTAGTCTTTTAAATGGCCCTCTTTGATTAAGCTTTCAATATGTTCTTTTAAATGGAAACACTTCGAGGTTTCATGCCCGTGATCACGGTGGAATCGATAATATTTTTCCGTTGCTCGTTTGTGTGGAGAAGCATTCATCTTTTGGGGCCAACGAAGTATCCCTTTTTCTTGGGCTACTGCGAATATACTCTTCACATCTCATGTGAGTGGGGTGTAAGCCGAATACCTGCTCTTTAGGTAATCCCTTCCATCTCGAACATCATTCCTCCGGCTACTTTTATTTTTGTCGAAACGTTGGCCTTTTGATCCCGCCTTGGTAGTTTCGGCTGTTTTCGATCCCTCGCCCTTTTCGGGTCGTGAGCCATGTACCAAAGTGCTGTCTTGTGCTACTTCTTCTTCTTCAGTTCTGGCATATTTAGCGGTTACTTCTACCAATTCTGGATACGTAACGGGCCTCTGTCGCCTTAGTTGGAAGGAAAAAGGACCACTTTGAAGACCATTGGTGAAGGCATTGATTGCTGCCGTGTCGTTGAAATCTTCTATTCTCACCGCTTCCTTGTTGAAACGAGCTAGGTACTCTCGGATAGCCTCGGTTCTACCCTGCTTTTGGTTTGATAGGTGAGCCAATGATTTTTTCCTTTGGAGGCTTCCCATGAACTGCTGGGTGAAAGCCCGCCTGAGTTGATTAAAATTGCTGATGCTCTTCCGAGGTAATTGTCTGAACCAACTTCCCGCTAAGTCTCCAAAAGTGACCGGGAATGCCTGACATAAAAGGCGATCGTCTTGAGTTTGGGTAGCCATTAGTGTGACAAAATGGCTGACATGCTCTATCGGATCCTGCTCTTCCGTGTATTGTTCGACGTTTGGTATCCTGAAATTCCTTGTGAAAGGTTTTCCTGATGCTTCGTCTATGAACGGTCCATGGTGGCCACTAGGCGATTGTGTCTCGTGCCGACCCCTTTCCATCCTTTTTATGTCATCCCTGATTTTCCGCATTTCTTCTATATATTCCTAGTCCTCTCTCGTCGAATGGCCGAAATGGAGTCGACGACGCAAAGGGGGACTTCGCTTATTGTCCGGGACTTTTTTCACTTTGTTGGGAGACTCATCTATTCTAGGCGAAGTTTCAGCCCTTCGGGACGTGTGGCCTCGTCGACCGCGGTCGTGTTTGTGGTGGGCACTCTCTTCAACTTCCTGTTTGTTCGCCGTTTTGTGACTTTTTCTCTTTGAAGGTGTTGAACGAAAGCTTTCCCCATCCGAGTAATCTTGCCAGGATTGTAATTTGCTGTATTCTTCCGCCACTGCTTTTCCTCTGTTAGTTCTAACTTCATAGAGAGGATCTTCAACTTGTACGCCATACGGAGCTAAAATCGCCTGACTCTTTGGAGTGCGATAAACGAGAGGGGGGACTTGGAAGACTCCCCTCATGATTTTCATGAGCTGCTGTAGATGCGCATTGGCCTCTTGTAACCCTTGCGGAGTAAGACTCGGGAGGGTCTGCGTATCGGATGGAGGTGGAGTCAGAGTGATCTGAGGAGCATCGGGTTCTCGTAGCTTAAGAGTTTGGTTTTCAACTGCTGGGTTAGTGGTGAGATCCGTCGGGTCGTTGCTTGCGTGGCCTGGTGGTTGCTTGCGTGGCCTGGTGGATCCATGGGTTTAGCCTTCAAGATTCCCTCGGAGTTGAGTTGCTTCAGCCCCTCCTTCTAGTGCCAATTGTTTTCGAGTAAATTTGGTGAATATGGACTTTAACAATTAATCAGTTGGTTTGAACACTTTTCGTTATCTGGTGAAGATTAATACTGATTGATTAAAACTGTAGTTTGATAGTCCTAGGACTTGTCCTTCATTGCTTCAAGATACAGATCTTAAGCATGAGGTCAAAATCTCTATCTATTCTCCGTCCCATCTCCTGAATCTCTTTGCTTGTATTTATACTCTCGGAAGACGTGTTCGAGGATCCAAACTCGAGTATTTTGTTCTGACACCTTAGGTAGCTTGGGCGGGGGAGCTTGATTGGTCGATATCTGCCTATCACTTTGACGAATGATTGCTTGACATGTACTTTGGCGTGTTGAGAAATAGAAAACTCAGCATTTCGAGGGATACGATGTTGCCTTGGTTCAATGTATGGGTTTGGCCGAGTATTAATTATCCGAGGTAGTCCTTCCTTCCTGTTGAGTGAGGATTTTTGGATTTCGATATAGGATTGTTTCTGATGAGTAGTAGAGAATTTGGATGGGCCGTGCCATATCCCTCAGCCACTTTAAACCTTCCCTAGACATTCGGACCACGTAGTGGTCGGCTCAAATATTGGGTATAACAGAAGCCATAAGCAAAGTCCAAATGGAGAACTAGAAAGGGAAATAGCTAATTAAGGTGAAAAGTAATAGAAAAGAAAAGGAAGAAAACAAAGATTGTTGTTAGTATTGCAAATTGTATTAATGGATCATATTGGTTGAGTGTATAGATTGTGTTATTGGGCCATATATTGGTATATATAATTCTCCATTTATAATATAAGTCAGAGATAACAAATTCATGAAAGTCCATGTATGTCTAAACAAATCCATAAAAGTCTGAGATAGATGTCTAAACAAATCAATGAAAATCCATGTGGATTTATAAAAGTCAGTAGAAATCCATGAAAATCTGTCACTTAAAAAATGTCTTTAAATGTCCTCAAGAATCCTGATTGAATACACCCTCCTTAATGGGTTTGAATTGAACTTATTAAGTTGTTTTGTTTGTTTTTTGAAGTGGTCAAACAACTTAAAAATATCAAAAAACAACTTAAAATAAAAAGTAAGAAATCCTGACTTTTAACTTAATTCCAAATCACTGGATTACAATTAAAATATTCTCTTTCATGTCTATCCTCCCAAAGAAAATATATTTCCAAATTTATCTTAATTTGATATGGTGTAAACTTTTTTCTTTTAACATATTTCTTATTTTAAACATGTTTAAGAAAAGAAAAGAGTGTTTAAAATAAGAAAAGAAAAACCCTAATTACTTCTCATACTGAAATTTTTCAAGGATTGAACAATTGAATTTCACTCCTACCAAATCTCGGTAAGAACTTTTTATTTATTTTTATCTAACTATTTGTATAGTGCTCAATTAATTTGTCTATTATATTGAGTATATTTCGTGGCTTGAAGATGTTATAGAATAATTGTATATAAAAAATTCAAGAACTTTTTTTTTTTATTATTTGGTTTCTAGTGCATATGATTAAGGAAACCAAAAAAACAAAAATGTTTTCATGAATTATATACACTGGAAACGTGGACAACATACAAAATTGAACTTATGCTTGAATTTTTTTTTTTTTTTTGAACAATAAATTGAACTTAAACTTTGTTTGCAGAACATGCAAAATTATATTATTTGATGAAATTTTTATTTTGTTAAATTGAACTTTGATTTTAGAAAAACATACAAAATGTTATAAAGAATTGTGCATGTTAAATTACTTCTTTTAATTAGTATAGGTATAAATGTAAAATTACTTATTATCAGACAAATGTTTTTTTTTTAAAAAAAAAAAACAAGTTGGCAGTACATTCAGATGTGAAAAGAAAAAAAAAAAAAAACATGTCATTCAGGTTCAGATTTCAGTCCCTATTCAGTTTTTAAAAAAATTCAGAACTATTCAGCTTTCAGGCAAAAAAACAAACGACCCCTACATGATGAGTCTTACTTGGTGAATTGGGTTTCCAAATAATATTTTGACCACAAGATGCAATTTTAAAATATTTGTACAAATGATGTCTTTATATATATATATATATATATATATATATATGCAAATGTTCAAAAATGAATATATATGTCATCCCACCCCCATTCCTCTACCCTCCCCACACCCCCGCCCCAAAATCCCATTTGGAGGAATTGGGGATGGGGGTGTTTGGGGGGAGGTTCCCCCACCCCCACCCCCGTCCACATTTCCATCGTTTCCAATTTGAAATTTGAAATTTGAAATTTGAAATTTGAAATTTGGAATTCAGAATCCGGTTATCCCAATATTTCGTTTCATTCTGTTTCAATATCCAATCCAAAAAATAATCAAAATATCCAATCTAAAATATATAATTGGTTTAATTTAATCCAAAATAAATACATAAAAAATTTACATTTAAATACACACACACACACACACACACACACACACACACACACACACACACACACACATATATATATATATATATATATATATATGAGGAAATAGGAGTTAGGGGAGGTTCCCTCGCCCCCACTCCATTTAGGATTTGAGGGTCAAATTTGCCCCCACCCCCACTCCCACCCTCACCCTCCAAACCTCATTTGGGGTGAAATTTGCCCCCAAATGGGATAGGCCTCATGGGGGTGGGGTGGGACCTGATGACACGTCGTTGCAGTGTCGATCAAAAGATGAACAATTAAGTTCGACATCGCTAGCTCGCAAGTCACATAGACTAGCACAGCGACAAGTGAGTGTATCGTTCCGCATGGAGGTGGGATCCGCCGACCGTCGCTAGCTTAGTTTATTTGGAAAATATGAATTGAGGTGTGTGTGTGTGTGTGTGTGTGTGTGTGCATTAAATGTAAATATTGCAATGAAAAAATAAATTATATACAAAAAGTATGTACAAAGATAGGATGGATCGAAGAGATGGGGAATGTATGGTTACACTAAGAATATGACTCCACCATAGCAATCACACAATTTCATACACACTCACTAGTGTTGAAAGTCGTGTTCACTTAATCCTCGTTAATATTCTCTCTCGAGCAACAAAGGCTATACCGACATGCACCAGCAACTTATCAACTGATGGTTACCTGAACTGCACACGAGTTCATTAAGAACTATGAGACACATTTAGCGACTATACATGCTGGTAACCGCCTAAAAAGGCAAGGGTCCAAAGAAAAATTTTCCATCCTTGCCAAGATCATTTGAAGTAGAAGGATACCATAGAGAGCATCCGACTACCCTGGAAATAAGACAAGACCGGTATACCTAGGCACCCATCGAATCGGGATCTGGATCAGGGTCACCCAGATCCCTAGGTACCAGGAAACATGAAAGTCAAGGTCCTGAAAACCTTGCTGCCACATCATCTCGGTATCCCGATACTTAAAGAATACTGGTACCACGGTCCAATAAGATACGGGATACCCCGATCCCTCCTAAGACTAGTCTACCAGGCAGTAGGGATTATAGTAATGAAGGAGTTTTTTAATACACCAAAAGAGAAAACTATCAAGGACGAAAATGACCGGTACATCAAAGAACCAGAACAATGCTACAGGAAGAACAATATGCTCTAACTTTTAAATACAAGGAAAGTTGACTTCTCCCGCCATCTGTAAACTCCATTTTTTAATGGGATTAGTCAACTTTATCAAATTCGCCAAGAAAGGAAACAAATCACTTGATTATGAGATTATTCTCGCGCCTAAAACGCAGCCACCATCAACGTCCCTTTGATTGCTAAAATGATTGACTGATTATCGGAGTGATTAGCAAGAAAAGAGACCTATAAAGGTTACAAGACTCTCGAAAGAGAGGTGAAAGAAATGCTCGGTGTGTATGATAAATTAATCTAGAGGGGGAGTGAATAGATTTTAACTAATTTTACCCAATTTTCGCATACATGTCAATTTTACGAAAATGCCCCTACTAGTAAAAAATACAAACAAGTGTAATATGGTGCGGAAATTAAATAACATTTGATGTATATGTGGAAACCCAACCACTGGGAAAAACCACGGGTTGTATAATGCACCACACTCGAACCTCGAAATCCACTAATTGAAATGGAGTTTACAACCTATGTAGACATCACTCCGGTCAATAACCCCCCACTTCTACCATACGGGCCTTTAAAAGTGGCTCTAGTCCAATTGCTTGAGGCCTAAGCAATCTTAGCCCCAAGTCTTAATTCTCAATGAAGAGATTATGTAACCTATGTGAATATGTATGAATATTCAAATAACAAACAAGGCTAGAGAACCTTAGATGCTTATCTAGGATGATGATATAATCAATTAAATCAACCCTAAATATCAAGAGCTAAATGACATGTCAAATAGCTTAGCTAATCAAGATTAAGCAAAAACCTAATTAGCTATCATAATACAACACTCAATCAATTCATCACAATCAATTCTCTATTCTTGTATTTAGCATATGATCTAAAACATACAAGTAATTTAAAGAGATAACTTGATAGTAAAATACTAAAATAAGATGAAGTTAATCAAAATCTTACCAAGCAAGTTGTGATGATGCAAACCCATGCATGGATGCATTCTATATAGACATAGAAGATGCAATATGAAATTTGATGCACAAAGGATTTGATTTGAGTGGTTAAAAGTGAGTTCTTTGATAATTTTTCAATTGAAAAATATTCTAAGGAAAATATATGATATTTTGAACTCAGCTAATTGACCTAAAGTCAAAGAGGCATATTTATAGGGTGTCAAAAGCAAAGTGGTGCGTTTTGATAAGTGACACAAAATTTGCCTTGGGCGCTGTACGTACAGCGCTTTGTACAACGCCTTCCTGTGAAAATGAAGACTGTTCTTCATTGGCGCTATTCGAACAACGCTTTTGAACAGCGCCTCAATTCTGAACCTCTCAGGTTTCAGATAGGCGCTGTACGTACAACGCTTTTGAACAGCGCTCGTACAACGCCTTTACAAAATGCATCAGACCTGATGCATTAAAAGGCTTACTTTCAACCAGGTCAATATGGGCGCTGTTCGTACAGCACTTTGAACAGCGCCCTTTGCAACAATGAAATCCTAATCCTATGCATGACATGGCATTTGGACATACAAAATGCAATCATATAAAGCATGCAAGAAGAGATGTTAATGAACATTAATGCACATAAATAAGACACACAACAAACATGAATTAAACACTATGCATGAGTTGTGAGTGTGTGCAACTATCTCTTCAAGACAATTAAGCACATAGAAATTACCTTCGGTGCTTATCACGATGAGGTCTTTAAAGGGCCTTGAACATGAACACAAATACCTAAGCTACCCTTACAATGAATCCCCAATATGTGGTTTGTCCACGAAATAAGCCAATCAAGATATGGGAATCCTTACAATCTCCCTCTTTGGCTATTTCGTGACAAAACCACCACTCACATTGATTCCTCACAACATAATAGAAACTACGGGTCAACAAAGATTTTCTACTTTACAAAGAGATATTAAAAAAAATCTTGAAGTTTTCAATCTCTTGTAGAACAATCAATCCCTGAAAATGAGGTTTCTATACTTTCTAATACAAGTAGAATGTGAGATTAATCAAGTGAGATCATAAACAAGCATTTGCATTCTAGAAATTTTAAGTACAACAACAACATCATGCAATGTATGATGAATGCAATGCTCCCCCTCAAAGGGTTACTCCCCCTAAATGTATTGTCTCCCCAACATGCACAATTTCTACCACAATTTGCAACTCCCCTTACCACCATTCTACTCCCCCTTTTTGTCATGATATAGGCAAAGGAGTAGTCCCCAACCGGGGTCAATTAGCAAAAAGAGATAGTAGCATACTATATACTTGCATAATCATATAAGCCACTTTATGCAACTCAATTAATTGGAGAGAAACAAGGAGATTTATTTTTATTGAAAATGTGTGAATTAAAAATACTTTGCATACAAGACATGTAGCATTCAAGTCCAAAATACAATGGTATTTGGCAAGGCAAATGACAAAGGTTTCTAATAAGAATTCAAATCAATTTCACCATTGTCATGAGAGAAGCAAGGATATAGAGATTTCATTGATTTCAATTTTAAGAGCAACTATATCCAACTTTATAAGCTAAACATGGCATGAGCGACTTTGCACCCTATTCGATTTTTTCGGATAGTATATCCGTATGATAGTAGTCATGTTCAACCAATAAAGAAAGAGAGACATTTGGATTTTAAAATCCTTTGAACGGATACAAGATCCTTTATTCATTTGAAGTCTCATTTTTGCTTTTTCACACAAGTTTTGCATTTTAAGAAAATGCAATCATCAATTCATGCTTTTTCTTTTGAGCATGTTATATGAATTTCATGCTTTTTCATTTGACATTAGCATGTTATATGAATTTCATGCTTTTTCATTTGACATTAGCATGTTATAAAAGAATTATCATGTCATAGAGATAACTATAGGTCATTCATATTATACTTCCTATGAAAATCTCCTAGTCCAAAAATGAATGTTTGAACATAAATATGACATGGATTGTAAATAAAGCATGGTTCACACTTATTGAATTGAAAACATATATACATATGTGCAACCAAGCTTACTCAAGCAATCAACAAAGAAGCATAAGATTTTTCAAATATTTGCATGCAACAAGTATGCAATAGCTCTCTTTGCTTGAGTTCCCCATATGGGGTCAATCACCATCTTTCATCAATGAAGGTCATGAGGTCCTATAGACCTCCCAAGTCCATTTGATTTGGTTGAACCTATGTGAGACAAGTTTGTCTCGTAGCAGGAGGGTTCATTTTTCTTTATCCATTTAGGTATAATTTTTTTCTTCCTAGTGGTTAGTGGTTAAAGAGTTCTAGAAATAATAGGATCATGAACATGAATTTTTTCTTTCCTATTAACATGCATTCTAGTTCTTGTCATTTTCTTTTCAATCATGCTTTTGACTCTACATAATTTAATGAAATGAAAGCAATTTGGTCTAATGTGACCATCAATACCACAAAAGTGACATGTAGGGATGAAGTTAGGAATCATACCATGTCCTTGTGCATGCATATGAGCCTTCCCATGTATTTGTGATTAATGTTCAATTCTTCTTCGTTGTTGAACCGGTCTAGCTTGCTTCTTTGGTTCATTTTGCATGATTGGCCTCTTTCCATTTAGAGTCATTTGTTGAGGAATATTGACTTGAGAGACTCTAATGCGTTGAGCTTGAGGTTGTCTCCTTGGAGCTTCCTTCACTTGTGCACTTCTTGAACATTGTCCTAGATCAATTTTCTTCCTAGGAGTGTGCACCGGTGAGCAAACTCTTGACAAAGACGGTCTTGGTTGGAGTAGAGATCTCCTTGCTATCTTTATACCTAATACCTCTCTTGTCACAAGGGTTCTTTCCAACATCAAGTATGTGGTTAAGCTTCTTGGTGCTTGATATCATCCTAGTCAATGACTCTTTAACTTCATCAAGCTTCCTCTTCAAACCCTTTTCATTCCTCTTAGACAAAGCTAGCTCATCTCTTAGTTTGTCTTCAATCTTCTTGGATGTTTCCACTTGTTTACTTAAGTGGTCATTGTGTGTTGAAAGCTCTAGATTTTCTTCTCTAAAATCCTTAGTTTTCTATTGTTCTTCTTCAATGAACTTTCACACTTGACTATAAAGTCATGAACATCCATTTTCTCTACATTTCCATTTGGAGAGTTAGATGAGGACTCATCTTCACTTGAGTTATCTCCTACACTCTCCATCTCACCTATGGAGTCATTTCCCTCATTAAGACCTTCACCTTGGTCTCTTGAGTTAATGAGAGCCATGTCCTAATGAGTAGCTACACCTATCTCCTCTAGAGCTACTTCTTTATCTCTTTCTTCTATGGGATCACTAGTCAAGGCATTCTTACCAATAACTTTATCTCCTACACAAGTGGCTCCAAATGCCATGTAGTTGATGGTAAGCTCATCATCATTTGATGACTTGTCTCCCTCTCCGGAGTCATCACTTTCACTCCAAGTGGCGGCCATCACTTTTGCCATCTTGTTCTTCAAATTCCCACAATCGGGTGAGATGTGTCCTATACCGCCACACTCATAGCATTAGACCTCTTTCTTTTCACTATGCTCTTGCCTAGGCTCAAAACTCTTGAAGGGAGCCTTTTTCTTCAAGTCTTGGCCTTTGGATCCAAAGCCTTTCTTCTCGAACTTGATGAATTTCTTGAATCTTCTAAACAATAATGTCGTGTCTTCGTTCGAGTCACCTTTTTCCTCCTTCTCAACCTTGGAAGCTTTCAAAGCAATCCTTTTTTGCTTTTTAGGAGGTGTAATACTAGGAGCTTTCCTAAACTCATAGGCGAGGAGTCTTCCAATTACCTCACTCGGCTTCATGTCCTTATATCCATAATTCTCTTCTAAAGCTGTCACTTTTAATTCAAACCTAGCGGGGAGAGACCTCATAATTTTCTGCTTAACTCTCCTATTCGAATAAGGATCACCGAGTTGATGGCTTTGATTGACAATATCCATCAACTTGACTTCAAAGTCATTGAAGCATTCATCCTCCTCCATCTTAAGCAACTCGAATTGCGTTTGAAGGACTTGTAGCTTAGAATCCTTGACGACATCGGTTCCTTCGTGTGCAACCTCTAGAATATCCCATGCCTCCTTGGCTATCCTAGTGTTCTTAATCAGTTTGTACTGATTTTCATCCACTGCATATAGAAGAGCGTGCCATGCCTTCCTATTCCATTTTGAAGTCTTAAACTCTTCAGTGGACCACTGAGCCTTAGGCTTGAGTACTTATTCTCCACCACCCGTGGGAGTCATCTTAGGAGGCGCATACCCATCTTCAATAGCCATCCATGCCCTATCATGGATTTGGCACCGTATGCTTCCATCTTGTCTTTCCATGAGGCATAATTCACACCGGTGAGGAGAGGAGGTCGTGTGCTTGAAGCACCCTCATAGTTGCCACCGTATCCACTCATTGTATATAATGAATGAAGTGAAATGTATGCAAAATGTATGAATGAGCAAAAATCACACAAATGCAAAACACACCAAAAATGAGCTAGGATCACCTAAGTGTATCTAGGAACCCGCTCTGATACCAATTGAAAGAAATGCTCAGTGTGTATGATAAATTAATCTAGAGGGGGAGTGAATAGATTTTAGCTAATTTTACCCAATTTTCGCATACATGTCAATTTTACGAAAATGCCCCTACTAGTAAAAAATACAAACAAGTGTAATATGGTGCGGAAATTAAATAATACTTGATGTATACGTGGAAACCCAACCACTGGGAAAAACTACGGGCTGTATAGTGCGCCACACTCGAACCTCGAAATCCACTAATTGAAATAGAGTTTACAACCTATGTAGACTTAGTCTAACACTCCGGTCAATAACCCCCCATTTCTACCACGTGGGCCTTTAAAAGTGGCTTTAGTCCAATTGCTTAAGGCCTAAGCATTCTTAGCCCCAAGTCTTAATTCTCAATGAAGAGATTATGCAACCTATGTGAATATGTATGAATATTCAAATAACAAACAAGGCTAGGGAACCTTAGATGCTTATCTAGGATGATGATATAATCAATTAAATCAACCCTAAATATCAAGAGCTAAATGACATGTCAAATAGCTTAGCTAATCAAGATTAAGCAAAAACCTAATTAGCTATCACAATACAACGCTCAATCAATTCATCACAATCAATTCTCTATTCTTGTATTTAGCATATGATCTAAAATATACAAGTAATTTAAAGAGATGACTTGATAGTAAAAATACTAAAATAAGGCGAAGTTAATCAAAATCTTACCAAGCAAGTTGTGATGATGCAAACCCATGCATGGATGCATTCTATATAGACATAGAAGATGCAATATGAAATTTGATGCACAGAGGATTTGATTTGAGTGGTTAAAGGTGAGTTCTTTGAGAATTTTTCACTTGAAAAATATTCTAAGGAAAATATATGATATTTTGAACTCAGCTAATTGACCTAAAGTTAAAGAGGCATATTTATAGGGTGTCAAAAGCAAAGTGGTGTGTTTTGATAAGTGACACAAAATTTGCCTTGGGCGTTGTACGTACAGCGCTTTGTACAGCGCCTTCTTAGGAAAATGAAGACTGTTCTTCATTGGCGCTGTTCGAATAGCGCTTCTGAATAGCGCCTCAATTCTGAACCTCTCGGGTTTCAGATAGGCGCTGTACGTATAACGCTTTTGAACAGCGCTCGTACAACGCCTTTACAAAATGCATCAGACCTGATGCATTAAAAGGCCTACTTTCAACCAGGTCAATATGGGCGTTGTTCGTAGAGCGCTTTGAATAGCGCCCTTTGCAACAATGAAATCCTAAGCCTATGCATGACATGGCATTTGGACATACAAAATGCAATCATATAAAGCATGCAAGAAGAGATGTTAATGAACATTAGTGCACATAAATAAGACACACAACAAACATGAATTAAACACTATGCATGAGTTGTGAATGTGTGCAACTATCTCTTCAAGGCAATTAAGCACATAGAAATTACCTTCGGTGCTTATCACGATGAGGTCTTCAAAGGGCCTTGAACATGAACACAAATACCTAAGCTACCCTTACAATGAATCCCCAATATGTGATTTGTCCATGAAATAAGCCAATCAAGATATGGAAATCCTTATAAGAGGGATCCGATTTTTAATCGACATCCCTACAGCTTTTCCACCTATTGACTAGCATGAGACCGCCATCGCCAACTGTGTCAGAAACCTCCCATCTAAACCTCCCAGAAACCTCCATTGTATTCTTTTCATTGTATCTAATTAATAAAAGATTTGTTTTTCCCCCTTTATGATATAAAGTATTGATTTATCCTCATCTTTGATCACCTCTGTATTTAACTTGCTTTATTGAGAATATATAGGTATGAAGTGTGATATCTCTCCAACTTTGACCTACTTTGGTCACGGTTTAAAAGTTGTTAATTGGAAATTAACCCCTTTAACAATTTTCCATTAACACATGCAAAGCCTCGCGTATCTCTACCTTACTTTACATGTAATGGACAATTTACTCATGCACGTTGAGTGCTTCTCCTTTTTGTTCATCACACAACAACCAAAGTTCAACTAAGTGTTAACTAGGCACCTACCAGAGCATTCAAGCGGTGGCTAACCACTCAAAGGCATTAAGAACTTCAAATGACCACTCAACTATCAACTATCAACAAACACATTTAATAAAAGAGGCAACAATGCTAGGTTTACGTTAACTCCCTAATGAATGAAAGTACACATCGAAGATGAGACAAAAACACAAAGAAAGAAATACAAAATAGATAGAAGGGAGACCCCATCCGTAACTGAGAATCAAACACCGGGTTTTCTCAGTTGTCAATGCCAGATGCACTTACCATTATACTATTACGGCGGTCTCCGATCTCTTGAATGCACAACTCTCTCAAATAAAGAGAAAACTCTCTCTTTATCTCTCTAATCTCCCTAAGATGGATGGCTAAAATGGAAATAAGTTTACCAAACAACAATGTAAGTTTACCAGATGTACTTACCATCAAGTTGGTTGTTATAAATTAAGACCATTCAATTCAAGTTAAGGGTTCATTCTCTTGATTAAGGAATTCACCGAAATTAAATCATCACCCAATCCGGCCAAGGATGAGCAATTGTGCCTTAATACAAAGACCCATTAAGCATAAAAATAAAGAACCAAAGCCTAATCTAGCATATAAATGCATAATCAACCAAGATTTCCCCACTCTTTAGAGCTAATACTCAAACACTCAAATCATTCTAAACATGGCATTTTTGGTCCCCCCCATCAACATACAAACAATTATGAGATGCTAAATTACTTTACTCCTAAATTAAATTGCTCTACTTTTAATTTCAATCATGCATACATGTTAATTTCGGACCTTCACACACATGGATATCACAATAAGAGAGAGAATTATGGATTTAACAAAGAGTAAAACAAAACCCAAAAAATTTGAGAACAAACATACATATATAGCACATGTGTAGGTGTACAATATTCCCAAATTGGTGATTACACATCAAGAAAACAAGAAATACAAAGAGATTGAGATAAAGGAGATACAACCCTTAAAGAAATCCCTCCAAGTTCTCCTTGAAACCCTAGCTCGAAATTGGTCATAGACCACTCCTTTCTCTTTGCAATATACTCTCAAATGTGGTGTAGGAAGTGTAAAAATAGTGGTGGAGGTGTATGGTGAGCTCCCATGGAGGAAAATCCTACATGGGAGCCAGTTTCTCTCACTTATTTGGTGAAAAAGATGAAGAAGATGAAGAGGGTTTGTGTTGGGGTGTGGGAGGTGAAGAAGTCTGTGTAAAAACTGAAGAGAGGTGAAGAATGAGGTGTATTTATAGTGTTGGGAGGTTAGGGTACAAATTGGGGTATGAAAGGATAAGATTGCCCTTCAAAATCGGCCAAAAATCGCTAAACTGGTGCCCAGTCGCCTCCAAACCACTGTACGTACAACGGGTTTCAGGAAAATCAAAGGCGGAAGGCTCTGGAGTAAAATTAATGTTTACCCACTGTATGTAGGGCGGTTGTACAATAGTTTTGGCATTTCAGTCATTTCCAGCTTCACGCATCGTTACAGATATGGGCATAACGTCTTCTACAAAACTCGGAATTGCAATCTGTAAAAACCGTTGGAAAGTAGATTTTCGAAGCTTTCTGAATGTATATAGATATCAACGTGGTTTGGTCTGAGGAGGGAATTATGACCTTCTGAAGTCGGGTGTCTTGCACGAGCCTTTTCCATTTCAGCCATTATAACTTCCAAAACTCATAAATTAAGCTCAATTACCTTATTTATGGTGAATAACCAACACAACGCTCACAAAACATATTATATACAAAAATATGCTAAAAAACGAGAACAAATGATAGGAAATGGGAACCTCAAATATGTGTAAATATGGTTCAATTAAGGCCCATGGGAGAAATGTCCATCCCTAGCTAGCCCGTCTATATCAGAGTCTTCAAACCCACTAAGGCTATGTTTGGGATTGCATTGCTTAAGAAATAATTCGCTTATAGCTTAACTTTAGAAATAATCAGCTTACAAGATAAGTTGATAGGTGTTTGGTAAATTGACTTTATAAATAATCAATTTAAGAAAAAAAAATGTTTGTTAAACTATAATTGATTATGAAAAATGACCAAAATATGCATATATTGTTAAAATGTCATATATATATATAGAAATGTTCAAGTCAGTGCACACTGATATAACTTCGTCAGTGCGTTGGATGTGGACCATTAGATTTACATACTTTGACTCAAAGTGTATGCACTTGTCAAAGCTTCTTTATAATCAGTGGTCTACATGCATTGGTACCGATGTAGTTACATCAATGCGTACTGACCAAAACAGGACCGTGTATATATATATATATATATATATATATATATATATATATATTATTCAAGTATATCTCTAATTGATACCTTTTTGTGATTTTTTTTCTTCAGTTTTTTTCTTTTTTTACAGTTTTTATGGTTAATTTCCAAAATATTTTCCACTTTTCCATTTTATTTAATTAAATATTTAAAAATAAAAGATTGATATAATTTTTATTTATTTATTTATTTACATTTTTCTGAGTCAACTCAGAAAAATACCTGATTGTGTCAACTCAATCTTCTTCTCCATCAACACGACTGAGTCAACTTAGTCTTCTTCTCCATCAGCACAGCCAACCTCTGCATCTAAAACACTAGCGTCGACCTCTCCAATTCTTCCTCTGTCTCAAGTTCCACTGAGATCGTTGTCAGCCTTCTTCAAGTGTCGCTGATATCCTCTCCCACGCTAGCGATGCATAAGCATTTAAAATCACAATTCCGATGTGAATCCGGTCATGAAAATGGAGGAGGCTTCCTCCTCCTCCATCACTGGAGCAGAACCGACCGACGAAGAGGCTAGTTCTGCTTCGACAATGGAGGAGGAGGATGTAAGTCGCGTAGCGGAAAATAGAGAAGTTTTATTTGAAATTAATCAATAAATAAATTAAGAACGATAGGTTTCAAAAAAACAAATTATCGTCTTCTTAGAACCTTTTGTATATACATGAGTATGAGGAAGAGATTTGTTTTCATACATTTGAAGAACACTTATTCGTTTTCTTTTTCAATCATTCTTTACGATCCAATACCATTAAGCCTTCCTAGCTATGTCCTGCAATCTAGCAACTATGTGTGTGGGCACGTCACAGATTCCAGAAGCGGTTGAATGGATGCTTGAGAGAACCGGAAGACAACACCTTACTCCTCTTGATGAATTCGGCCTACCCTTGTATTAGAGATTTTTTTTTCTTTTCCCTCTATAGTTGCCGCCCACCTTAGTTCTCCTTAGGGTTCCGAATAGCTTCTCTTTCCTGACAAGTATATCTTATATACTAGGAACCTAGGGTTTAGTAATCCAAGTTAAAATAGGATTCCAAATCCTTTTTTAATTATTACTTTTTACTGTGGTTTAAACCTATGACCTATTTAGAGAAGATAAAAATAATCACTTATTATTTTATTTGCTCTTGACAAGGTTAGAAACTGAAACCTCCATATGACAATTTAATAATTCTTAATTATTAATATGTCAATTAAATAATCATATTATTTAATAATATTTAATTCAACAATTAAATAATATATTAATTAAATAATCACATCATTTAATTAATTCCCAAAATATATTTAAGTTACTTTCGTAACACAATTAATTGGACCATCCAATTCTCCGTGAGTTTTTGTTACTATCAATTGAATATGGCTAGCAAGGGGACCTAATGGACCCACAGTTTTGAACTCCAATAATTCTTAGAAAAAATTAATTAAACTCTCTAATAAATATTTCACAATTATTAACCTTTAAGTTATTCCACTAAAAACCTAAAGTTGTACTCTTATAACCGTAGATGTTTTTACACAACCAATTTTATTAGTGTCCATTGATATAGCTATTATATATGGCATGATCCTCCACAAGTAGTTCATAATTAAAGCTACGTCATAATGTCCGTTATACCTCTCTAATTATATCTTTTCCTTTAAATACCATTGATTCTCTTGAATGATTATATCCTTCATTCCTTTACGGAAGAAGGAGAGCTCTATTAAACGTTCAATCCCCAAATCAACCCTGAAGGGAACTACTTATCTACTTCTCGCAAGAAGAAGTGGATTCCACTATTACATACATACCTTCCCAGCCACAAGCCAAACCATGATTCCAAGATACAGAGATATTAACCGAGAATGATGTTCTGATCTCACCCATGGTAAATCAAAAACCACGATCTAACCTGAAGGAGTCAGTAAGACACTCAGGATTTAGATTACCCATATATAGCAATCATTAGTCGATATAAATGAATCTTTTCAACTAACGGATCTTAGTGACAGATTCATATAGATCGTGGCACAGTCCTATATGATCACATCATATAAGGTGCTTCTATTCTCATAACACCATATGAGTAGTCTAAGATAAGACCACCGTATAATACGGAATGGACCGCAGCTGTAGATTATCCACAAATAAAGTACCCAACTTTATTTGCTATCTATGGACTATTTAGATTGCATGTCGCAAACAGAATTCCTCTGTATATGACATTCATATACTCAGTGTTGTATATATAATTTCGCCAAGCAGCCACGTCATCAAAGGAGTCAATAAATGTTGAGGAACAGGTTGCCATGTCACTCATTGACCAGGTCAAAGAAGAAAGCGTGGACCGATCAGCATATCAAGTCAAATAAATCAAAGATGTATTCGCCAGAGCTAGATATGTACTCGCCAAAGATAGAAGCATAGTCGCCAAAGGATAAAACCCAGGAGGGGAGATGTTCGCCACATCTGTGTGCTGGGCACAAGCCGACTCGGCTGAAACATGAAAATAAACCCTAAACTCCCATAAGACCCATGGCAACAAGGAGTCGCAGAAAAGGAAAGGGCCAAAAACACATATCCGTATCTGTTACAACATGGGAATCCGAGTACGAATCAAAAAGGAAATCCTACCTCCAACAGGATAGGATCACGTAGTAACCCTAGATTATTATGTATAAATAGAACCACCTATCCCACGAGGAGGGGGTTCAAAAAATAACAAAAGGAGAGAAAAGCAATAATTCTGGAGATTTGAGTGTGTAATCGAAACAAGTAAACTATAGTGATATTTTCTTGTCCTCCGGGTCGCCGTGGTTTTTTCCCATTCAAGGATTTTCCACGTAGATTGGTCTCTTGCATGCATTGAATTTCTTTCTTAATTGACGATACTTTTGATATAATTGTTGGTTGTGTGGTAATCCAAATTTCACCGTCAAAAATTGGCGCTAGAAGGAGGGGGATTACTTGAACAAAAACTTCGAGGAACCCTTGCGAATTGAGAAACATGAACAACGACAGTGACAAAGATGGTAACTCCAGCGGAGATCTAATCGTTGAGCCAACCGCGCCGACAGGAGATAGGGCGGTGACGATCGGGGAACAGTCAGCAGCAATGCCAGGAACTAGGGCAGCCGACCCCGGGGTTCTGCAGCACTTTCAAACTGCATTGGTAAACTTAATCAACGAGGCAAGCAAAATAGGGCTTTCGCTTCCCATAGGATTGGGAGTTTCATCTCCTTATGAGTTAACTACTCCGGGAATCCCTCCGCCTGGAAGACTACGGTCAGAAGTTCACATCGCAACCCCTGATGTTCAAGCGAGACAATCTACTGAAGAGACTCCCCAGGGTCACCTTGAGGATTTCGAGGGTAGGAAACAAAGGAAGGGAAAAGGTGTGATGAACGAAGAATCCAGGGAGGAGCGGGACCAGATAAGAACACATGGGATCAATTCTAGTGACACATACCAAAGGAACCGACGGAGACACCGTTCTATCTCGTCTGAAGATAAAAGTCCTCGTACACGAAGGGAATTACGATCCAAAAGAGCACGACGGAGAAGATCCGAAAGCACAGAAGATAGAAGGAGCCCAGATGATAGAGACAGTTATGGGAGAATGACAGTCAAGAGCAGACTCAATCCAATAGGGGAGCCAACTGGTCAGCGAGATGTCACCTTACAAGAGCTGTCAAGAAAGGTTTCAGCGATGGCACGAAGGTATGGTCGCAACGTATCTTCGGATGATGAGTCGGATAGCCCATTCGTTGAAAATATTGCTCGCACCCAATTTTCGGACAGATTTAGAATGCCAACCATTGAGCAGTATAAGGAGAACAGGGATCCGAAGGAGCATATTCACCGATTCCACAACATTATGGCCCAGTATTCATCCAATGACGGACTGCTATGTCTCACCTTCCCGCAAACATTTGGCGACCTCGCCTCCAGGTGGTTTGGAAGACTTCCATCCGGAAGTATAAGCAGTTTCTCGAACCTCAGCAAGGCATTTATAAGGCAATTCATGGGGAGTGTGCAGAGAAGAAAGTCGCTTGCTCATCTATCAAACTTGAAGCAGGAACACAATGAGTCGATCAAGAAGTATCTAACAAGATTCGGGAAGGAGGTTGCTCAAATTGAAGACGCCAGTGATGTAGCTGTTATCGCCGCTTTCACCAATGTGTTACAAAGCGGGCGATTATCCTTTGACCTGCGAAGAGAGAGACCGAAAACTTATGAGGAGATGATGGAAATAGCTGGCGACTATGCACTAGCGGAAGAAGAAGAAGTAGCGCAAGGGGGTAGTTACGTACACGGACACGGACACAGACACAAACCTGACTCAAAAGCAGAATATAAGGATGACAAAAAGATACAATCACGTGACCGCCAGAGAGATGAGAAAAGCCAAAAGGGGCATCCAAGGGAAAGCAGGGAAAACACTCGAGCCAATAGGTTTCGAGGAAAGTACAGCCATTACACCCCTCTAACCGGCGATCAGGAGGAAATACTTTCCGTGGTAGAAGACAAAGGACTCGCGAAATACCCCCGGCAGCAATTAGCAAATGCCAGGAAAGATACAACTAAATACTGCCGATTTCATAAAGATCATGGGCATGAGACTTCAAAATGTTTTCAGCTGCGTGATCATATTGAGAGCTTGATCAGAGACGGGCACCTGAAGGATTTTGCTTTGAAAGGGGACAAGCATGGTAGTCGCTAGGACAGCCACCAAGGAAACGGATAGGAAAGAAAGAGTCCAAGGAGAAACAGCCCTAACGCCATCATAAACACTATTTTTGGCGGACCTCATACTGGGAGAAGCAATCGAGAAAGGATGTCAGAAGTCCGAGAAGTAATATATGACAGCAGAAGCATGGAGATTAATTATGTGCTAAGAAACCCCAAGAAAGGAAGAGAAGGACATGACCCTATAATATTTACAGCAGAAGACTCAAACGAAATTGATGCAAAACCTAATGATGCAATCGTAGTGGGGGTTCGAATAGCACACAGGGATGTCCTTCGAGTAATGATTGACAACGGGAGTTCAGCTGATATTCTAAGTGCTAGGGTGTACGATGAGTTGCGGCTGGATAGAAAGGACCTAGAACCCTTCCATGTGCCGTTGAAAGGTTTCGGGGGCGCAGAAGTAAGATCATTGGGAACTGTGAAGCTACCGGTGAGGTTTGGTACAGCACCATGTAGGCGAACAATCCTGCTGGACTTTGTTGTAGTCGACATCCATAATTGGCTGTATAATGCTTTGCTTGGCCGACCGTTTCTTAACAAAGCTCGAGCCGTCACTTCAACCCACGCATTGAAAGTAAAGTTCCCTACAGAATTCGGAGTCGGAGAATTGAAAGGGTCACAGGAGATAGCACGTCGCGCCAACCTGTCAATCTTCAAGGATAAGGCAGGGATGGAGACATTAAGCATATTCGAGGTAAACAAGGAAGTACAAGAGGATAACCTGGAAACTTTTGAATTGGACCCAAGGGACAAAACGAGCAGAGAAAAGGAAGAGCCAACTGAGTCGATTGTTTTAAACAAAGCAGAGCCGGACAAAACAGTCAAGATCGGAGCAAGACTGACAGAACGCGTTAAGAGAGATGTGACAAACTTGCTGAAAGAATACAGGGATATTTTCGCTTGGAGCCATGAAGACATGTTGGGGATTGAAAGAAGTGTGATTTCACACAACTTGGTTGTGAACGAAAAATGCAAACCAGTAGTACAAAAGAGGAGAAGCTTTAACCCGGAGAGAAGTGCGGCAATAAAAGAGGAGGTGTCCAAGTTGCTCGCCGCAGGATCAATCAAAGAGGTTAAGTACCCGGAATGGGTGGCGAATGTAGTTCTAGTGAAAAAGAAGAACAGCCAATGGAGGATGTGCGTCGACTTCACCGACCTGAACAGGGCCTGCCCCAAGGATAGCTTCCCGCTACCAAGAATTGACCAGTTGGTCGATGCAACAGCTGGACATGAAACATTAAGTTTTATGGATGCATACTCAGGATATAACCAGATAAAAATGCACAAGCCAGATGAGGAGAAGACAACGTTCACCACAGATCAAGGGTTATACTGTTACACAGTCATGCCATTCGGCTTGAAAAACGTTGGAGCAACTTACCAGCGCTTAGTCAATAAAATGTTCGCTAGACAGATAGGAAGAAATATGGAGGTTTACGTTGACGACATGCTAACAAAAAGCATCACAGCAGATAAGCATATAGATGACCTAAGGGAGACATTCGATGTGTTGGTTAGGTATGGAATGAAGTTGAATCCAGCAAAATACGTGTTCGGCGTACCGTCTGGGAGATTTCTAGGATATCAAGTTCATCAAAGAGGAATAGAGGTGAACCCTGAAAAAATCCAAGCGCTGGCCAAAATGGTCTCACCAAGAACTTTGAAGGACGTCCAAAGACTCACGAGGTGCCTGGCATCGCTGAGCAGGTTCATAGCTAAATCAACGGACTGATGCCTACCATTTTTCAAAGCCCTAAAGAAAGGAAAGGGGGTCGAGTGGAACGAGGATTGTGAAAGAGCTTTCCAGGCCTTGAAGGATTACCTCGGGCAAGCACCGCTGCTATCAAAATCGGAAACAGGAGAAACATTGTATATGTACTTATCCGTCTCTAAAGCAGCCACAAGTTCCGTGCTGGTAAGACAAGAGGAGGGGATCCAGAAACCAATATACTACACCAGTAAAGCACTGTTACCAGCCGAAACTAGGTACTCGCCGGCCGAAAAAATGGCACTCGCTCTAATAACAGCAGCAAGGAAGTTAAGGCCATATTTCCAGGCTCATAAAATCGAAGTATACACCAACTGCCCACTGAAATTAATTCTGTAAAAACTAGAAGTATCCGGTCGATTGACGAAGTGGGCGATCGAGTTGAGTGAATTCGATGTAGAGTATCTTCCAAGGACAGCAATCAAAGCCCAAGCAGTGGCGGACTTTGTAGCAGAGTTCACCGAGCCAAACATGAATGTGGCAAGAATGATGGTGGAGCAAAACAAGAAAGCATTCAAATGGCAACTCCGCGTTGACGGGTCGTCAAACACGCATGGCAGTGGGGCAGGGGTAGTGGTGTCAACCCCAGAAGGAGACTCAGTCGAATGTTCCTTGCGTTTTGACTTCAAAGCTACTAACAATCAAGCTGAATACGAATCACTCATAGCAGGACTAAAAGTTTGCACAGTACTAGGAGCAGATGAAGTGGAAATCTTCAGCGACTCTCAAGTCGTTGTCAATCAGGTGCTAGATGAGTACCAGGCGAGAGATGAAAACATGATCGCCTACCTAGAATTAACAAAGGAGCTACTGGAAAGATTTAAAGAATACAGAATTGTTCAGATCCCTAGAGAAGAAAATGAACAGGCTGATGCCTTGGCCAAATTAGTATCTGCCACGATCAACATTTGGCCCAGAACTATTCCTATGATTCGCCTGCTGCAGCCGAGTATAGTCAAACCGAAGGAAATTGGGGCAGTCTTTGGCGAAAGAGATAGCTGGATCACATCAATCAAAGAGTACCTCGTCAATGATGTACTCCCAAGTTATCCATTAGAAGCAAAATGATTGAAGTACAGAGCTATAAGATATTCAGTACTCAATGGAGAACTGTACAAAAGGGGGTACTCAAGGGCGCTGCAAAGATGTGTCGGGCCTGAAGAAGCAGAAGGTATCCTGAGAAGCATACATAGTGGAAATTGTGGGAATCACGCCGGGGGTGCCAGCCTAGCCCACAAAACATTAAGGCAGGGTTTTTACTAGCTAACACTATTCACTGACGCTAAAAGAGTGGCAGCAAGATGTGAGGCGTGTCAAAAAATTGCCAATAACATCCGCCAACCACCTGAACTCTTGCAGAGTATTACCTCGCCTTGGCCATTCGCCATATGGGGAATCGACCTGATTGGCCCAATGCCAACAGCAACTGGAGGAGCGAAGCACGCCATAGTGGCCGTGGATTATTTTACGAAGTGGGTAGAAGCCGAACCATTAGTGCATATAACGGAAGCAAACACTATAAGCTTTGTAAAGAAAAATATCCTGTACAGATTCGGGATACCAAACACCATCATCACGGACAATGGGACCCAATTCGATGGCAAGAAATTCAGGGAGCTGTGTGACAAGCATGGCATCAACAACTACTACGCCTCCCCAGCACATCCGCAGACGAATGGCCAAACTGAAGCAGTGAACAAGATCATAAAACACAACCTGAAAGCTAAATTAGCAACGAAAAAAGGTAGCTGGGCAGATAAACTACCACAGGTACTCTGGGCATATCGAACCACAGAAAGGGGTTCAACAGGTGAGACCCCATATTCCATGGCTTACGGAGCTGAAGCTGTCATTCCCGTGGAAACATCTTTCTCTTCACCAAGGGTACAACTCTTTCAATCGGAACTCAACATTGATATGTTAAAATGTGGTCTGGATGAATTAGAAGAAAGAAGAGAGCGCGCACAAATAAGAAACACTACGTACCAACAAAGGGTAGCCATATATTATAACTCACATGTACGTGAAAGGAGGTTTGCGCTTGGCGACTTGGTGCTGAAGAGGGTGAACCCAGGAACAAGAGACAAAGCTGCAGGATCACTCGCGGACAAATGGGAAGGGCCCTATCAAATTACAGGCATAGCTGGTCACGGGGCATATCGCATTACTCGAGAGGGTTTAGGTGAACTACCTCGGCCATGCAATGCGCAGTACTTGAAGACATATTACCCTTGACTTCTCGCTTACTTTTAGGATTTATTTCAATCTTTTTATTCTTAGATAGTTTTCATTTTAGCAGTTTTATCTGTGACTATGTTAACGAGTTGCAGGAAGTATTCAATAAAGAGTAATTTATTACTGAAGATTCGTGATTTGACTCGCCAGTCACAAAGGGCATTCGCCGTCATGCATCACTACCATCGCGTACAGATGAATCTCGTACTCGCAGCAAACTGGCGAGAAAAATAAAATCCCAAGTTATAGAAATTGGCAATCGCCACTACGGGAAAAGTAAAATCCCTAAAAAGACAAGTAAAAAGCATGAGGGAGACATCCCAATAATATGCTAAAACTCAGCAATGGCAGCTGACTAAATAATATGTTAAAAACTTAGTGTATGGTCGGATACGTCCTGACAAACACTGGGTACGTCGAAACTCAGCAATGACAGCTGAATAAAGCTGTAAAATATGCTAAAAACTTGGTGAAGCACTAAGTAAGCCGAAAACTCAGCAATGGCAGCTGAATAAAGCTGTAAAACATGCTAAAAACTTGGTGAAACACTAAGTAAGCCAAAAACTCAGCAAAGGCAGCTGAACAAAAATAGAGCTAGAGGAGTTGTAAAATAATTTATAGAATCAGAAAGTCGTTTACACTCGAAGGTTCAAGAAAGATATAAATATTTACAATTTAAGACCTAATCTCAACTAGCTGCAGGAGGTCCCTCGCTGTCTTCCTTATCTTCGATCTCCTCTTTAGAAGGCCAGGTAATCTCTTCGTCCCCATCCGGCATAAAAGGTCCATAATCCCTACCGGCAACAGGACCCAAATCAGGTTCAGCACCAGAACCAGAAAAGCTGCCCTTTTGGCCGGAGTAGTAAGTGTTGGAAACACGCCTACTGGGAATTTCTAAATGCATAGAATGAGGCTCAGTTCTGTTATAACGGTAGTGGGCTTTCCATCGTTTTATCTGATCTTTAATCGAACCCACTCCGCTGGCCATATGCTGTTTAAGAGACCTGTCAAAGCGATTTAAAGTTTTTTCATTCGAATGGTCCTTCATGGCGAAGAACTTCTTCGACTGCCTCATGCCCCGTTCAAATTCACGCAGCAAAAGCGCATCATAGGCAGAGGATCTCTTAAAACGATCAACTGCTTCAACCTCCAACACGGCCTTGAGATCATTCAAGATAACTTCATGCGAGGACAACTGGTTGCGCAGGTCCAAAACCTCACGCTCAACTCTTTCTTTTCCCTCCTCAGCTAGTCGCTCAGCCTCAAAACGTGCTGCGAGTGATTCTTGATTAGCGGAGAGTTGCTCTCGCAGCGAACGAATCTCTTCCTCAGCAGCAGCCAATTTATCTTCAGCAACCAGTTGAGCTGAAAGATAACCATCTGCAGATTCTCTCAACTGAGCAAGTTGCTGAGTATGGACTTCCTCAGCAGAGAGTTTCTCAGCTGCCAAAATAGAAGTTTGTTCCCGCAGGCATTTCACATCCCTCGAAAGGAAATTCCCTCACCTATAGGTGTCAGTCAACTCAGACATCATCTGAAAGGAAAAACAGTCAAGTCAGGAAACATGCGAACGAAAAATACAACATCAATACTGTAAGAGACTCACTAGGGAATGACAATTGAAGAAAAATTCCATTTTCTTGTTACAAGACCTGCTCTTCACGTGCTCTCAACCCTCACCAACATAAACGTTGTTATTCATTATATGTGAGCAAATCTCCGCAGCCGTAAAGTCTGAAAGGGAAACAGACCCTTCTCCCTCACCAACTTCGATTGGATCCACGGGAGGAACTTCACGGGCAATACCCGAACCTGAAGCAGAAGCCCCGGTTTGCTTTGATGGCTCCGATTTATCAGCTGGCCCTAGCTGACCAGGTTGATTAGTAGAAGATACGTTCGACTCACCCACAGCCGCCGGAGGAGAAGCTGCACCAGTCGGGGAGGAAGCAGGAACATTTGACCTATTAACTCCTTCAGAAGGTGAGGACACCACAGCACTCACCCCACCAGCAAGAGCCTCAGGAACAGGTGTTTGAGTAGAAGGAGTTTCGGCGAATACAGGTTCATCAGCACCTTCCTTGTCCGAAGAAACAACATACTGCACAACTCTTGATGCCCACTTCAAAGGTCGAGCAGTGTGATCAGGGGTGCCTTCAGCCGGACGTTTGCCTCTACCGGTCCTAGGGGTTAGATCATTCGCAGGATCAAGGTGAGTTTCAGGGACATTCGCGTAAAAAGTAGGAGTATCACTGACTGACCCTGAAACTCCAACTTTCTCTTTTCCCTTACGGCTGGAGGTAGCTGCAGGAGTGGTTGCAGCAGCAGTAGTCGCAGCATGAATGTTCACAGCAGCCTCTGTATACACAGGGGGTTGTCCCGATTCAACCCCACCCTCAGGAATATCACCAGCTTCCTCGCCATCGGAGGGATCGCCACCATCCGGGCTAGCAACTCCTTCCTTGGCCAATCCAGCAGTATATCTTTTACTGGCAGCCTCAGAATTTTTCACTGCCCGGGCTTGTAAGTCACAAACCGTATAAAAGTCCATCACTGCGAAAGATAACCAAATATCACTAACAAGATAAGCAAAACAGTAATATAAAAAAGAAGAAAGATTGGCGAAACTTACGGCGAGGAAGCCTGGCAGGTAAGCGTGTGAAAACCCGTTGGGCGATCATTTTCTCCTCATCCAAGAGGAAAGATCTACCCCTCTCATCCAAAGGAAGGATGGCTGCCGCGGCTAGATGAGAGATCTCAGCATCCGACAAAGCAGGAACAGCTAGAGAAGGAGAAATGAAGTGCCTGGGGACCTTCTTCGCCGAAAAATTACAGTGGCTGTTGGCAGGCACATCTCTGCCCCACTCGCCACTAGCAAAAAACCAGCTATTCTTCCACCTTTTATTCGAAGTGGGAAAGCCCCAAATAAAACCCTTCTTCTTCTCGTCGCTAGAAACCTCCACTTGACCAGGGTTCGCCACACCCTCAGGGATCCAATTCTCCACGGGCGAAGAGAGAAGGAAATACGTACCACCATTGCCCGCTTGTCTTAATGTATAAAAATGGCGGATCTTGCGAGGCGTAGGGGGTCCATAACCCTTCAATTTCCACATCAGACACAGGCACATCAATATCCTGTAACTGTTTGGGGTGAGCTGGGCCGGCGCAATCTGGGCCTCCGCTAGAAATTTGACGATAAAGGGCTGAAGAGGGAGCGTAACCCCGCAATTGAGCATTGCGCCATAAATGGCGACCGCATTCTCAGGAGGATTCCACACTGCTCGATCACCCGGCAGAGTCAAAGTGATAGCATCTGGAATATCAAAGCGGCTCTTGTATTTACGAAGTTTGTCCTCGCCAACCACGTTAACCTCACAATCAAAAGAACATGGGCGATCAGCTGTGAAGTACAATCTACTCTTCTGATGGTCTTCAACATCAGAATCGGCGGTGGTTTGGGCATCCAGCAGAGACTTTCGAGGAGCCCAAGAAGCTCGTCGTTTACTGCCACCCGGTTTAGAAGACTTCGTCATCGTTGGAGAACCATTGTCAAAAGATGAAAAAGAATGAGTGTTAGGAACAGAATTTTCCTCAGAAGAAGGAATATAGACAGAAATCGGGGTTGGGGAATCCGGATGAAAATTACAAATCAAAGACTCAATTTTGTCCGCAGTACGTTTGTCACCAAGCTCCATAGCTTGCATCATTTGATTAAAAAGAGAAGAACGTAAGGAGGGATCCATGAAAACTCACCAGAAAAACCCTAGGTTCGGAGAATGAGCAGGAGATTTGGGGACGCCAAGAAATAAGCACGATCAATTTCAAGATAAGCCGTTCGACAATAAAAGAAATTTATGGCAGAAGTTTCTAAGGGAGAAGAATAAGAGACAATGAAGGAACTCTGTTTTGAGAGAAAGAAGAGATTAATGGAGACGTGAGAGGATGAAGGAGAAGGAGAAACGATCGGGCATTAAAAGAGGGAGTTTTGAAATTCAAAAAGAAAAAAAAATCAGATAAAAAGATATTTAGTTAAAGTGAGTGACGGTCACAATAACTGGCCGCAACAGTCACCACCAAGTAACGGACATGTGGCACCTCAGGGATCACCGATCAGTCAAAATGTGTCTTCACTTGTCAAATGAGTGGAAGCACCAGAAATTGTTGGCCAAGAATGAAGGTTTGCACCGGAAGAATCAACCAACAAATTCAACACGTGGTAAAAATAAAAAAGGGGGGAATTATTTGCAAAATGCGCCAAAATTTTATAGGCATGGATATAAATACTACTCGCGGAGGCAAACGAATTAGAAACCCAAATCGTTCGCTCAGCTCAAAATATTTATGGGGGTATGGTTGTATATATAATTTTGCCAAGCAGCCACGTCATCAAAGGAGTCAATAAATGCTGAGGAACAGGTTGCCACGTCACTCATTGACTAGGTCAAAGAAGAAAGCGTGGATCGATCAACATATCAAGTCAAATAAATCAAAGATGTATTCGCCAGAGCTAGATATGTACTCGCCAAAGATAGAAGCATAGTTGCAAAAGGGTAAAACCCAGGAGGGGAGATGTTCGCCACATCTGTGTGCTGGGCACAAGCCGACTCGGCTGAAACATGAAAATAAACCCTAAACCCCCAGAAGGCCCATGGCAACAAGGAGTCGTAGAAAAGGAAAGGGCTGAAAACACATTGTAAGGATTCCAGTTGTTTTTAATTGGCTTATTTCGTGATCAAACCATATGTGGGGATTCTTTGTAAGGGTAGTTTAGATGTTGTTGTTATTGCTTAGGCCCTTTGAAGACCTCATAATTGACAAGCACCAAAGGTAATACTCTAAGTGCTTACTTGTCTTGAAGAGATAGTTGAACACACTCACAACTCATGCATATGTTTAATCTTTGTATGTTGTGTTTCTTTTTGTTGTGCATCAATGCCTATTTACATCTCTTCTTGCTTGGTATAATGATTGCATCTTGTATTTATAACATCATAGCATTTAGGCCTTTAGGATGCATCTTAGTTTACCTTTGTTCCCCTTGCATGATTGCTTGTGGGGTTCAAAGTTGTGGGCTGTGCGCTGGTCCACCTGCGCCTGACGTCCAGCGCCGCTCACCGGCGTAAAACTCCCAATGGCGTGCCGCTGGTCGTGCGCTGGTCCACACCAGCGCAGATCGTCCAGTTCTCTGTCGCCGGTCGTGCGCTGGTCTACACCAGCGCAAGGTCACCAGCGCTGATCGCCCAGTGTGGCTCCGTTGGTCTGGCGCCTGTGTGAGCGCATGTCGTCCAGCGCCAATGCAAAAATGTGCGTGTGCGCTGGTCTTGCGCCTGTCGTCCAGCGCAAGGCCACCAGCGCACAGAGCAATTTTTGGTGCGTTTTTCAAAACGACCACACTTCACTTATGGCCCCTATATATATAACACTTTGACTTTAGGTCAGCCAAGAGAGTTCATATTCATATTCTATACTTAGAATATTTTTCAAGAGAAGAAAAATACACAAAGAACTCAATTTTAATCACTCAAACACTTTTTCATGATCATCAATCATCATCTAGTATCATCTTAGATCATCTAGATGTCATCTTGCATGGAATCTTCATCATACTTTGCTTGGTAAGTTTTTCACTAATATCTTACATGTTTTGTGTTTCTCTTATCTAGCAATCTCAATTAATTACTTGTTTGTTATTTTGTATGCTTTGGATACAATATTGAGATGAGTATGATGTATGTTTGAGAAGTTGTATTGTGCTAGCATATTAGGTTTTGTGCTTAATATTGATTAGCTAAACTAATTGACATGTCATTTAGTTTTGATATCTAGGATTATTCTTAATTGCATATTAATCATCTTAGATAAGCATATAGGGTTTCCCTTGCTCTATGTTGCATTTTGGATATTCACATATATTCACTTAGGGTTGTATTCTCTTCATAGAGAAAGTAAGTCTTGTGTGTAGCATCCGGGATTAGGTTGCTTAGAACGCAAGCAAATTGGACTAGGTTCACTCATACCGGGATTAGGTAGGTGTGTGATTACTTCCGGGATTAGGTTGTAATCGTTTGCACATTTAGTGGATTCGAGGTTCGAGTGTGGCTTACTTACATAGCCCGTGGTTTTTCCTGTGAGGGTTTCCACATAAAAACCAAGTGTTGTTTTAATTTCCGCACCATATTACACTTGCTTGTTTATATTATCTTGAGGGCATTTTCGTAATTTTGGCTAACACGAAAAATTGGGTAAAAAGCGTAAAATCTATTCACCCCCCCTCTAGATAGCTTTATACACACCGTGCTATAATTTGTTTCAATTGGTATCAGAGAGGGTTCCTAGACATACATATGTGATCCTTGCTTATTTTGGTGTGTTTTGCATTTTGTGTGATTTTTGATCATTCATACATTTGCATTCATTTCATTCATTCATAAACACTATGAGTGGAAACGGTGGAAATGGTGGTGGCCACGAAGGAGCTTCTAGCACAAGGCCTCCACTTCTTACCGGATTGAACTATTCCCAATGGAAAGGGAAGATGGAATCCTACATATGCCAAATTCATGACCGTGCATGGATGGCGGTGGAAGACGGATATGATCTCCCTATGATGACTCCCGAGGGTGGAGGACAAGATGTTTTGAAGCCTAAGGCGCAATGGAACGCGCAAGAGTTTGAGGCTTCTAAGTGGAATAGGAAGGCTATGCATGCCATTATGTGTGCTATGGATGAGAATCAGTACAAGCTTATTCAGAATACTCAGATTGCCAAAGTGGCATGGGACATCCTTCAAGTTGCACATGAGGGAACCGAGGTGGTGAAGGAGTCCAAGCTTCAAGTCCTCCAAACTCAGTTTGAGCTACTTAGGATGGGAGAGGATGAATGCTTCAATGACTTCGAAATCAAATTGATGGACATTGTAAATCAAAGCCATCAACTCGGAGACCCGTATTCGGATAGGAGAGTCAAGCAAAAAATTATGAGATCTCTCCCCGATAGGTTTGAATCCAAGGTGACGGCCATAGAAGAAAATAGTGGCTACATGGATATGAAGCCAAGTGAAGTGATTGGGCGTCTCCTTGCATATGAGTCTAGGAAGGCTCCTAGCACCACTCCTCCTCCTAAGAAGTCTAAAGGAATAGCTTTGAAAGCATCTAAGGATGCAAAGGAGGCAAAGCATGAATCGGATGAAGACCTTGCCTTATTTGTGAAAAGGTTCAATAAGGTTATGGGGTTCAAGAAGAAGAAGGGATTTGGGTCAAGAGGACAAGATTTGAAGAAAAAGAGTTCCTTCAAGAAGTTTGAGCCTAGACAAGAGAGGACCGAAAGGAAAGGGGTCCGATGCTTTGAATATGGTGGGATTGGTCACTTTGCCCCCGAATGTGCTAATCACAATGAAAAGAAGAAGAGCAAAGTGATGGCCGCCACTTGGAGTGGGAGTAGTGATGACTCCAATGAGGAAGATGAGTCTTCAAGTGAAGAGGAGCTCATGGCTAACCTCCTAGCTTTTGCCTCCTCACATAAGAGCATAAGTGGTAGTGAGAAAGAGGAAATGAGTCAAGAGGAAAATGACTCAAGTGAAGTAGAAAATGACTCCTCTTCTAGTTCCAAAAAGAAATTTATGGAGCAAAAGGTGCTTGCTAAATACCATGCCGAGTTCAATGATTTAGCACTTAAAAGCACAAGAAAGATTGAGAGGTTGAGAGAAGAAAACCTTGAACTTTCAGCTCACAATGACCACTTAAGTGAACAAGTGGAAAGATTGAAGAGGAGAGAGGATAAGTTAATTGAGGAGTTAGACTTATCCAAGAGAAGTGAAGAAGGCTTGAAGAGGGAACTTGTAGAAGTTAAAGGGTCCTTGGCTAGGATAGATTCTAGCACTAAGAAGCTTGATCATTTACTTGGTGTTGGAAAAAGTCCAAGTGACAAGAGAGGTCTTGGGTATGATGATGGCAAGAAAATCTCAACCTCTAACAAGACCGTGTTTGTCAAGAGCTTGAAGAACGAAGAAACTTCATTTGTGCAACCTCCTAGGAAGAAGTTAGAAGTAGGACAATGTTCTAATGCTCAAGTGAAAATGGGGCCAAGAAGGAAATCTCAAGCTCAACCCCCTAGGGTCCCTCAAGCCAACACTCCTCCAAAATTGGCTCACAAAGGAAAGAGACCAATCATGCAACCTCAAGCTTGGAAGCAACCTAGACCGGTTCAACAACGAAGATGGATTGAACCCACTTATCCACAAAGACATGGACAAGCTCCCATTCGTGCACAAAGGCAAGGTATGATTCCTTATTTCATCCCTACTTGTCACTTTTGTGGTTGTGATGGTCATATTAGACCAAATTGCTTTCAATATATTAAAATGTGTAGAAAACAAAGCATGATTGAAAAGAGAAAGAATAGAGCCAAGATGCATGTTTCTAGGAATGAGAATATTGATTTGCATGATCCTAGAAATAGTAGAGCACATGTACCAAAGACTACTAGGAAAGCTAAAATTGTTGCTAAGTGGATTAGAAAGAATGAAAATGTTTGCCATGTTGCACAAATAGCCTTGAAGGCAAATTCTTCTAATTTTTAGTACTTGGATAGTGGGTGCTCTAGGCACATGACGGGAAACAAGAGTTTCTTCGAGACTCTTGTTATGGAGGAAGGTGGAAATGTCACTTTTGGTGATGGATCCAAAAGAAATGTTAAAGGGAAAGGAACCATTTCCGTTTCCGGATTACCCTCCTTATCCAATGCTTTATTTGTTGATGGCTTGAAAGCCAATTTAATAAGCATTTCACATCTTAGTGATGAAGGATATTCCGTCTTGTTTTCTAAAGATTTTTGCTCAATCCTAAAACCCGATGGACAAACCTTGTTGAAGGGCATGAGATCTAGCGACAATTGTTATTGTCTTGAAGCTAGTATTGTATCTAATCATGTGTCCATGGATGAGCAAATTGAGTTGTGGCATGAAAGACTTGGCCACATGAACTTTAGGGATCTACGGACCCTTGGAAAGTTCGAGTGTGTGCGTGGCCTCCCTAAGCTTGGGAAGAAAGCCAATGGTGTTTGTGGACCTTGCCAACAAGGAAAGCAAACTAAAAGCATGCACAAAAAGGGTAAGTATCTCACCACCACGGAGCCTCTTGAGCTTCTCCACATGGACCTCATGGGTCCTATGCAAACCGAAAGCTTGGGTGGAAAGAGATACATTTTTGTATGTGTTGATGATTTCTCTAGGTTCACATGGACATATTTTCTTAGAGAAAAATCCGAAACTTTTGATAAGTTTAAAATGCTTTGTAATAAAATACAAAATGAAATGAATTCTAATATTAAAAGCATAAAACGGATTAGAAGTGACCATGGGAGGGAATTTGAGAATGCCTCATTTGAAAGCTATTGCAATAGCTTAGGCATCTCCCATGAGTTCTCGGCTCCTAGGACACCTCAACAAAATGGAGTTGTTGAGAGGAAGAATAGGGTCCTTCAAGAGATGGCCCGTGTGATGTTGCTTAGCAACAATGTCCCTAGGAACCTATGGGCCGAAGTGGTCAATACGGCTTGCTATATAGGGAATCGTGTTTTCCTAAGGCCCGGTACTAGAAATACCTCCTATGAGTTATGGAAAGGCAAGAGGCCAAATGTTAGCTACTTCCACACTTTTGTTGAATGACCGTGATCAACTTGGCAAATTCGATGCTAAGAGTGATGAGGGTATCTTTATTGGCTATGCCTTGAATAGTAGAGCCTATAGAGTTTTCAATTTAAAGACTCTAAGTGTTATGGAATCATCCAATGTCGTATTTGATGATACTAGGCTCAAGTCTAATGATCATGAGGAGGAGGTTATTTTTAGTGATGGTTCTCCTTTGGAAAAGGTTGTGGTGTCTCCTAATGTTGGGACATCTAATGTCAACAATGATGACACACAACCTATTGCTAGAGTTCCTCTCTTGGATTCTAAAGAACCCGCTCCATGGGTTAGGAAACTCCATGATAAAGAAGATATCATTGGAGAGGTAAATGAGGGTGTTAGGACTAGACGTCAACTTGCTAATCTTATTAGCTATACTTGCTACACCTCTCAAATTGAACCCAAAAAGGTTGAAGAAGCCTTACATGATGAATTTTGGGTTCTTGCCATGCAAGAAGAGCTAAACCAATTCGAAAGGAATGAGGTTTGGACTCTAGTTCCTAGGCCTAAGACCACTAATGTCATAGGCACTAAATGGATATTTAGGAACAAATCCGATGAGGATGGCAACATAGTGCGGAACAAGGCTAGACTTGTAGCACAAGGGTACTCTCAAATTGAGGGTATCGACTTTGAGGAGACATTTGCTCCCGTTGCCCGTTTAGAGTCTATTAGGCTTCTCTTGTCCATTTCTTGTGTGCACAAGTTCAAATTGCACCAAATGGATGTCAAGAGTGCCTTCCTCAATGGCTTCTTGCAAGAGGAAGTGTTTGTTGAACAACCCAAGGGGTTTGTGGATGCTCACCACCCCAACCATGTCTATCGCCTCAAGAAGGCACTATATGGGTTGAAACAAGCACCGAGGGCTTGGTATGAGCGCCTCACTCAATTTCTTGTTGTCAATAACTACACAAGAGGTAGTGTTGACAAGACACTATTCATCAAGAGAGACAATGATGAGCTTTTCATAGCTCAAATATATGTCGATGACATAGTGTTTGGCTTCACCAACAACACCAAGGTCCAACAATTTGTTGATGTTATGTCTCATGAATTTGAGATGAGTCTTGTTGGTGAGCTTAATTACTTCCTAGGTTTGCAAATTAGGCAACTTGATAATGGGATCTTCATAACCCAAGCCAAATATGCCAAGAACCTTGTGAAGAAGTTTGGTCTTGAAAAAGCCAAACATTGTGACACTCCTATGAGCACCACTTTGAAGCTAAGCAAGGATGCTAGCGGTAAAAGTGTGGACCAAACCTTATATCGTGGCATGATAGGGAGCTTGTTCTAGTTGACCGCAAGTAGGCCCGATATATCTTTTAGTGTAGGAGTTTGTGCTAGGTACCAATCCGATCCCAAGGAGTCCCATCTCTCTTCGGTTAAGAGAGTCATTCGCTTTGTGAATGGGACTTCCAACTATGGGATTTGGTACTCATTTGACACTAATCCTAGTCTTGTAGGATATAGTGATGCGGATTGGGCAGGAAATTGTGATGATTGCTTCTTTCTAGGCAACAACTTGGTGTCTTGGTTTTGCAAGAAGCAAAACTCGATTTCCTTGTCCACGGCGGAAGCCGAGTACATAGCCGCGGGGAGTGGATGCACTCAACTTATATGGATGAAGCAAATGCTAGTAGATTACGGATTCAACCAAGGTACTCTCACTCTCTTTTGTGATAACATGAGTGCCATTAATATTTCCAAAAATCCGGTGCAACATTCTAGAACTAAGCATATTGACATCCGCCATCACTTCATTAGAGAGCTTGTTGAAAATAAATGCATAGTACTTGAACATGTAGGTACTAATGATCAACTTGCGGACCTATTTACTAAACCCTTAGATGCTACTCGGTTTAAAACTCTTAGTAGATCTATTGGGGTATGTCTTGTGGAGTGATGTTCTATGATTGACCCCATATGGGGAACTCAAGCAAAGAGAGCTAGTTTGCATTCTTGTCACTTGCAAAAAAAAATTTTGAAATATCTTATGCCTCTTCTTTTAATTGTTTGAGTAAGCTTGGTTGCACATATGTATATATGTTTTCAATTCAATAAGTGTGAACCTTGCTTGTTTACAATCCATGTCATATTTATGTTCAAACATGCATTTTTGGACTAGGAGATGTATATAGGAAGTATGATTTGAATGACCTATGATTATCTCCATGACATGATGATTCTTTAATAACATGCTTATGTCAAATGAAAAAGCATGAAATTCATATAGCATGCTCACATGAAAAGCATGAATTGATGATTGCATATTCTTAAAAATGCAAAACTTGTGTGAAAGCTTATGAGACTCAAAATGAATAAAGGATCTTGTATCCGTTCAAAGGAATTTATATTCCAAATGTCTCTCTTTCTTTATTGGTTGAACATGGCTACTATCATACGGATATCTTATCCGGAAAAATAAAAAAGGGTGCAAAGTTGCTCATGTCATGTTTCGCTTATAAAGTTGGATATAGTTGCTCTTATATTAAAATCAATGTATTCTATATCCTTGCTTTTCCCATGACATTGGTGAAATTGGTTTGAATTCTTATTAGAAACCTTTGTCATTTGCTTTGCCAAATACCATTGTATTTTGGACTTGAATGCTATATGTCTTGTATGCAAAGCATGTTGGATTCACACATTTTCTCAAAATAAATCTCCTTGTTTCTCTCAAATTAATTGAAGTGCATAAAGTGACTTATATGTATATGCAAATCTTGCATGCTTCTATCTCTCGTTGCTATGAGTGACCCGGTTGGGGACTACTCCTTTGCCTATATCATGACAAAAAGGGGGAGTAGGATATGGTAAGGGGAGGTGCAAAATATAGAAGCTATTGTACACTTTGGGGAGTACATACATTGAGGGGGAGTAACCCGTTGAGGGGGAGCATTGCATTTATCATACATTGCATACATTTGGTAATGTTGTGCCTAAATTCAAAATATGCAAATGCTTGGTATTGTTCTCACATGATTAAACTCACACTTTTCTTGTATTAGAAATGTTAGAAACTCTTTTCAGGGATTGATTATTCTACAAGAGGATTGAAGACTTCAAGTTGTATTCTCTTATCTCTTTGTAATGTAGAATATCATTGTAGTCCCGTAGTTTCTATTTTTTTTTGTGAGGAATCAATGTGAGTGATGGTTTTGTCACGAAATAGCCAAAGGGGGAGATTGTAAGGATTCCCGTTGTTTTTAATTGGCTTATTTCGTGATCAAACCATATGTGGGGATTTTTTGTAAGGGTAGTTTAGATGTTGTTGTTATTGCTTAGGCCCTTTGAAGACCTCATAATTGACAAGCACCAAAGGTAATACTCTAAGTGCTTACTTGTCTTGAAGAGATAGTTGCACACACTCACAACTCATGCATATGTTTAATCTTTGTATGTTGTGTTTCTTTTTGTTGTGCATCAATGCCTATTTACATCTCTTCTTGCTTGGTATAATGATTGCATCTTGTGTTTATAACATCATAGCATTTAGGCCTTTAGGATGCATCTTAGTTTACCTTTGTTCCCCTTGCATGATTGCTTGTGGGGTTCAAAGTTATGGGCTGTGCGCTGGTCCACCTGCGCCTGACGTCCAGCGCCGCTCACCGGCACAAAACGCCCAGTGGCGTGCCGCTGGTCGTGCGCTGGTCCACACCAGCGCAGATCGTCCAGTTCTCTATCGCCGGTCGTGCGCTGGTCTACACCAGCGCAAGGTCACCAGCGCTGATCGCCTAGTGTGGCTCCGCTGGTCTGGCGCCTGTGTGAGCGCATGTCGTCCAGCGCCAATGCAAAAATGTGCGTGTGCGCTGGTCTTGCGCCTGTCGTCCAGCGCAAGGCCACCAGCGCACAGAGCAATTTTTGGTGCGTTTTTCAAAACAACCATACTTCACTTATGGCCCCTATATATATAACACTTTGACTTTAGGTCAGCCAAGAGAGTTCATATTCATATTCTATACTTAGAATATTTTTCAAGAGAAGAAAAATACACAAAGAACTCAATTTTAATCACTCAAACACTTTTTCATGATCATCAATCATCATCTAGTATCATCTTAGATCATCTAGATGTCATCTTGCATGGAATCTTCATCATACTTTGCTTGGTAAGTTTTTCACTAATATCTTACATGTTTTGTGTTTCTCTTATCTAGCAATCTCAATTAATTACTTGTTTGTTATTTTGTATGCTTTGGATACAATATTGAGATGAGTATGATGTATGTTTGAGAAGTTGTATTGTGCTAGCATATTAGGTTTTGTGCTTAATATTGATTAGCTAAACTAATTGACATGTCATTTAGTTTTGATATCTAGGATTATTCTTAATTGCATATTAATCATCTTAGATAAGCATATAGGGTTTCCCTTGCTCTATGTTGCATTTTGGATATTCACATATATTCACTTAGGGTTGTATTCTCTTCATAGAGAAAGTAAGTCTTGTGTGTAGCATCCGGGATTAGGTTGCTTAGAACGCAAGCAAATTGGACTAGGTTCACTCATACCGGGATTAGGTAGGTGTGTGATTACTTCTGGGATTAGGTTGTAATCGTTTGCACATTTAGTGGATTCGAGGTTCGAGTGTGGCTTACTTACATAGCCCGTGGTTTTTCCTGTGAGGGTTTCCACGTAAAAACCAAGTGTTGTTTTAATTTCCGCACCATATTACACTTGCTTGTTTATATTATCTTGAGGGCATTTTCGTAATTTTGGCTAACACAAAAAATTGGGTAAAAAGCGTAAAATCTATTCACCCCCCCCCCCCCCTCTAGATAGCTTTATACACACCGTGCTATAATTTGTTTCACACATATCCGTATCTGTTACAACATGGGAATCCGAGTACGAATCAAAAAGGAAATCCTACCTCCAACAGGATAGGATCACGTAGTAACCCTAGATTATCATGTATAAATAGAACCACCTATCCCACGAGGAGGGGGTTCAAAAAATAACAAAAGGAGAGAAAAGCAATAATTCTGGAGATTTGAGTGTGTAATCGAAACAAGTAAACTATAGTGATATTTTCTTGTCCTCCGGGACGCCGTGGTTTTTTCCCATTCAAGGGTTTTCCACGTAGATTGGTCTCTTGTATGCATTGAATTTCTTTCTTAATTGACGATACTTTTGATTTAATTGTTGGTTGTATGGTAATCCAAATTTCACCGTCAACACTCAGTTTGAGATTACATCTAGCAATCTTGGATGTTTGCATATATAATATAAACATATGAATTAATATATTTCAATGAAATAACTACTTCTTTTATTATTGAATTTATAACATTTACATATTACAAGCTTTAGGGCATAAATCCTAACAATCTCACATTTGCACTACAGCATGTGAGACATGTCTCGTATTCCCATACCCTCTAGGTGACCTTCAAAAACTTTAGTTGTTAAGGTCTTTGTAAATGGATCAGCATGATTATCTTGCGACGCGATCTTTGTCACTGTCACATCTCCTCTCTGCACTATCTCCCTGATGAGATGATACTTTCTCTATATATGCTTTCCTCTTTTATCGCTTCTTGGTTCTTTGGAATTAGCCACTGCACCATTATTATCACAATAAAGTTTCATGGGCTTATTCAAGTCTAGAACGACTTTCAAATTACTCAAGAACTTACGGAGCCATACCGCTTCTTTAGCTGCTACATATTCGGCTTCCATGGTGGAATCAACAATACATGATTGCTTGATACTCTTCCATACTACGACTCCACCACCAATGGTGAATACTGACTGTAAGGTTCCCAATTGTTGATTGGCTCATTTCGTGGACAAACCACATGTTGGGGTTCTTTGTAAGGGTAGCTTAAGTGTTGGTGTTATTGCTCAAAGCCCTTTGAAGACCTCGTCTTGATAAGCACCGAAGGTAAATTTCTATGTGCTTACTTGTCTTGAAGAGATAGTTGCACACACTCACAACTCATGCATATGTTTAATCCTTGTATGTTGTGCGTCTTATTTTTGTGCATTAATGTTCATTAACATCTCTTCTTGCATGTTATTTTGATTGCATCTTGCATATCCAATTGCCTTGTCATGCTTAGACTTAGGAGTGAATTTTTGCAATGGGCGCTCTCAAAAGCGCTCTACAGAAGCGCTGTACGAACAGCGCCCATTGAGCGCTGTTCAGACCTGATCGATTTAATTCGGTCGCTGTTGGATCGCTGTACAGGCGCTGTACAAAGCGCTGTACAAAGCGCCGTATGTACAGCGCCACTCTGTTTTCCCGAGAGAACAGAGTTGGGGCGCTGTACAGAAGCGCTCTACGTACAGTGCCCAAGGCAAAATCAGGCCAACTTATTCAAAACGACCACACTTTGATTTGGCCCCCTATATATATGCCACTTTGACTTTAGGTCAATTAAAAGAGTTCATATTCAGATTTCATACTTAGGATATTTTTCGAAGAGAATAAAAATTCCAAGAACTCATTTTTAATTACTCAAACACCTTTTCATGATCATCAATCATCATCTAGCATCATCTTTGATCATCTAGATGTCTCTTTGCATGGATTCTTCATCATACTTTGCTTGGTAAGCTTTTCACTAATATTTTACATATTTTGTGTTTTTCTTAACAAGCAATCTCAATTTATTACTTGTATGATCTTTATATATATTTTGGACACAAGATTGAGATTAGTGTGTTGTATGTTTGAGAAGTTGTATTGTGATAGCTAATTAGGTTTTGTGCTTAATCTTGATTAGCTAAACTATTTGACATGTCATTTAGTTTTAATATCTAGGATTGTTCTAATTGCATATTCATCATCTTAGATAAGCATATAGGGTTTCCCTTGCTCTATGTTGCATTTGGATATTCATATATTCACTTAGGGTGTTATTCTCTTCATTGAGAAAGTAAGTCTTGTGTGTAGCTTCCGGGATTAGGTTACTTAGATCGCAAGCAAATTGGACTAGGTTCACTTTCACTTATACCGGGATTAGGTAGGTGTGTGATTACTTCCGGGATTAGGTTGTAATCGTTTTACACACTTAGTGGATTCGAGGTTCTAGTGTGGCTTACTTACTAGCCCGTGGTTTTTCCCTTGAGGGTTTCCACGTAAAAATCAAGTGTTATTTAATTTTCGCATTTTATACTTGATTTATTGCTTTATCTAGTTAGGGGTAATTTCGTAATATTGACTTCACATGAAAAATTGGGTAATAAGTTTAAAATCTATTCACCCCCCTCTAGATAGTTATATATACACCGTGCTATAATTTGTTTTAATTGGTATCAGAGCAGGTTCCTAGATATACATAGGTGATCCTTGCTTATTTTGGTGTGTTTTGCATTTTGTGTGATTTTTGATCATTCATACATTTGCATTAATTTCATTCATTCATAAACACTATGAGTGGAAATGGTGGAAATGGTGGTGGCAACGAAGGTGCTTCTAGCACAAGGCCTCCACTTCTTACCAGGTTGAACTATTCCCAATGGAAAGGGAAGATGGAATCCTACATATGTCAAATTCACGACCGTGCATGGATGGCGGTGGAAGATGGATATAATCTACCCAAGATGACTCCCAATGGTGGAGGAGAAGAAGTATTGAAGCCTAAGGCGCAATGGAGTCCGCAAGAGTTTGAGGCTTCAAAGTGGAATAGGAAGGCGATGCATGCCATCCTTTGTGCAATGGATGAAAATTAGTAAAAGCTTATTCAGAACACTCAAATCGCGAAAGTGGCTTGGGATATCTTACAAGTTGCACATGAAGGAACCGAGGTGGTGAAGGAATCCAAGCTTCAAGTCCTCCAAACTCAATTCGAGTTACTTAGGATGGGAGAGGATGAATGCTTCAATGATTTCGAAATCAAATTGATGGATATCGTTAATCAAAGTCACCAACTCGGAGACCCGTATTCGGATAGAAGAGTCGAGCAGAAAATCATGAGATCTCTCCCCGATAGGTTCGAATCAAAGGTGACGGCTATAGAAGAAAACAGTGGATATATGGACATGAAGCCGAGCGAGGTTATTGGAAGACTTCTCGCCTATAAGTCTAGGAAGGCTCCTAGCTCTACACCTCTTAAAAAGCAAAAAGGAATTGCTTTAAAAGCTTCCAAGGATGAAAAGGAGGCAAAGAAGATTGACTCGGATGAAGACCTTGCCTTGTTTGTAAAAAGGTTCAACAAGGTTATGAAGTTTAGGAGAAATGGCTTTGGATCAAAAGGTCAAGATTTGAAGAAAAATGGTCTTTTCAATAAGTTTGAACCTAGGCAAGAAAGGACTGAAAGGAAAAGGGTCTGATGCTTCGAGTGTGGTGGCATAGGTCACTTTGCCCCCGAATGCGCTAATCACAATGACAAGAAAAAGGGAAAAGTGATGGTCGCCACTTGGAGTAGAAATAGTGATGACTCCATTGAGAGAGATGAGTCTTCGGATGATGAAGAGCTCATGGCTAATCTCCTAGCTTTTGCCTCTTCCCATAAAAGCAAAAGTGCTAGTGAAAGAGAGGAAATGAGAGGAAAAGGACTCAAGTGGAGAAGAAAGTGATTCCTCTTCTAACTCCATAAATGGATTTGTGGAGAAAAATGTGCTTGCTAAATACCATGCCGAGTTTAATGATTTAGCAATCAAGAGCACAAGAAAGATCAAGATGTTGAGAGAAAAAAATCTTGAGCTTTCATCTCATAATGATCACTTAAGTGAACAAGTGGAAAAATTCAAGAAGATGGAAGATAAGCTAAGAGAGGAGTTAGTCTTATCTAAGAGGAATGAAGAAGGTTTGAAGAGGGAGCTTGATGAAGCTTTAGAATCTTTAGCTAGGATGGATTCTAGCACCAAGAAACTTGATCATATACTTGGTGTTGGAAAGAGTCCGTGTGACAAGAGGGGTCTTGGGTATGAAGATGGCAAGAAGATCTCAACCTCTAACAAGACCGTGTTTGTCAAGAGTTTGAGGAACGAATAAACTTCATTTGTGCAAGTTCCTGGGAAGAAGTTAGAACTAGGACAATGTTCAAATGCACAAGTGAAGATGGTGCCAAGAAGGCAACCTCAAGCTCAACCCTCTAGGGTCCCTCAAGCCAACATTCCTCCACAATTGGCTCACAAAGGAAAGAGACCAATCATGCAACCTCAAGCTAGGAAGCAATCTAGACCGGTTCAACAACGAAGATGGATTGAACCCTTTCATCCACAAAGACAAGGACAAGGTATGATTCCTTATTTTACTAATATATGTCACTTTTGTGGATTTGATGGTTATATTAGACCACATTGCTTTCGATATGTTAAAGTGTGCAAAACTAGAAGCATGATTAAGAAGAAAAAGAAAAGAGCCATGATGCATGTTCCTAGGAATGATGATATTGTTATGCATGATCCTAGAACATCTAGAGCCCATGTACCAAAGACCACTAAGAAAGCTAAGATTGTTTCTAGGTGGATTAGAAAGAATGAAAATGTTTGCCATGTTGCTCAAATAGCCTTGAAGGCAAATTCTTCTAATTTTTGGTATTTAGATAGTGGGTGCTCTAGGCACATGACGGGAAACAAGAGTTTCTTAGAGACTCTTGTTATGGAGGAAGGAGGATATGTCACTTTTGGTGATGGATCCAAAAAGAAAGTTGTAGGGAAAGGAACCATTTCCGTTCCCGGATTACCTTCCTTATCCGATGCTTTATTTGTTGATGGCTTAAAAGCCAATTTAATAAGCATTTCACATCTAAGTGATAAAGGATATTCCGTCTTGTTTAGTAAAAGTGATTGCTCGATCCTAAAGCCCGATGGACAAACCTTGTTGAAAGGTATGAGATCTAGTGACAATTGTTATTGTCTTAAAGCTAGAATAGTCTCAAACAATGTGTCCATGGATGAGCAAATAGAGTTGTGGCATGAAAGACTTGGCCATATGAACTTTAGGGATTTAAGAACCCTTGGAAAGTTCAATTGTGTGCGTGGCCTCTCTAAGCTTGGGAAGAAAGCCAATGGTATTTGTGGACCATGCCAACAAGGAAAACAAACCAAAAGCATGCATAAAAAGGGCAAGTATCTCTCCACCAAGGAGCCCTTAGAGCTTCTCCACATGGATCTCATGGGTCCTATGTAAACCGAGAGTTTAGGTGGAAAGAGATACATTTTTGTTTGTGTTGATGATTTCTCTAGATTTACATGGACATATTTTCTTAGAGAAAAATCCGAAACTTTTGATAAGTTTAAAATGCTTTGTACTAAAATACAAAATGAAATGAATTCTAACATTAAAAGCATTAAACGGATTAGAAGTGACCATGGGAGAGAATTTGAGAATGCCTCTTTTGAAAGTTATTGCAATAGCTTAGGCATCTCCCATGAGTTCTCGGCTCCTAAGACACCTCAACAAAATGGAGTTGTTGAGAGGAAGAATAGGGTCCTTCAAGAGATGGCTCGAGTGATGTTGCTTAGCAATAATGTCCCTAGGAACCTACGGGCCGAAGCTGTCAATACGGCTTGCTATATAGGGAATCGTGTTTTCCTAAGGCCCGGATCTAGAAACACCTCCTATGAGTTATGGAAGGGTAGGAAGCCAAATGTTAACTACTTCCACACATTTGGAAGCAAATGCTACATTTTAAATGACCGTGATCAACTTGGCAAATTTGATGCTAAGAGTGATGAGGGTATCTTTATTGGCTATGCCTTGAATAGTAGAGCCTATAGAGTTTTCAACTTGAAGACTCAAACCGTCATGGAATCATCCAATGTTGTCATTGATGATACTAGGCTCAAGTCTAATGACCATGAGGAGGAGGAAGTTTTAGATGATGACTCTCCTTTGGAGAGGGTTATGGTGACTCCCAATGTTAGGACGTCCAATGACAATAATGAGGTCATACAACCTCTTACTAGAGTCCCTCTCTTGGACTCTAATGAACCCGCTCCATGGGTTAGAAGACTCCATAACAAAGAGGATGTTATTGGAGATGTGAATGAGGGTGTTAGAACTAGGCGTCAAATAGCTAATCTCATTAGCTTTACATGCTACACCTCTCAAATTGAACCAAAAAAGGTTGATGAAGCCTTGAATGATGAATTTTGGGTTCTTGCCATGCAAGAAGAGCTAAACCAATTCGAAAGGAATGAGGTTTGGACTCTAGTTCCTAGGCCTAAAAGCTCACATGTGATAGGCACTAAGTGGATTTATAGGAACAAATTCGATGAGAATGACAACATAGTGCGGAACAAGGCTATGCTTGTAGCACAAGGGTACTCTCAAATTGAGGGTATCGACTTTGAGGAGACTTTTGCTCCCGTTGCCCGTTTAGAGTCCATTTTGCTTCTCTTGTCCATCTCTTGTGTGCACAAGTTCAAATTGCACCAAATGGACGTTAAGAGTGCCTTCCTCAATGGCTTCTTGCAAGAGGAAGTGTTTGTTGAACAACCCAAGGGGTTTGTGAATGCACACCACCCCAACCATGTCTATCGCCTCAAGAAGGCTCTATATGGGTTGAAACAAGCACCGATGGCTTGGTATGAGCACCTCACTCAATTTCTTGTTGACAATAACTACACAAGGGGTAGTGTTGACAAGACTATTCATCGAGAAAGACAATGATGAGCTTTTCATAGCTCAAATATATGTTGATGATATAGTTTTTTGCTCCACCAACAACACCAAGGTCCAACAATTTGTTGATGTCATGTCTCATGAATTTGAGATGAGTCTTGTTGGTGAGCTTAGTTACTTCCTAGGTTTGCAAATTAGGCAATTAGATGATGGGATTTTCATAACCCAAGCCAAATATGCTAAAAACCTAGTGAAGAAGTTTGGTCTTGAAAATGCCAAACATTGTGATACACCCATGAGAAGCTAAGCAAGGATGCTAGTGGTAAAAGTGTGGAACAAACGTTATATCGTGGCATGATTGGTAGCTTGCGTTATTTGACCGCAAGTAGGCCCGATATCTCTTTTAGTGTGGGTGTGTGTGCTAGGTACCAAGCGGATCCCAAGGAGTCCCATCTCTCTTCCGTAAAGAGAATCATTCGCTATGTGAATGGGACATCAAACTATGGGATTTGGTACTCTTTTGACACTAATGCTAGTCTTGTAGGCTTTAGTGATGCGGATTGGGCAGGAAATTGTGATGATAGGAAAAGCACATCGGGCGATTGCTTCTTCCTAGGCAACAACTTGGCGTCTTGGTTTTGTAAGAAGCAAAACTCAATTTCCTTGTCCACGGCCGAGGCCGAGTACATAGCCGCGGGGAGTGGATGCACACAACTCCTATGGATGAAGCAAATGCTAGTAGACTACGGATTCAACCAATGTACACTCACTCTCTTTTGTGATAATATGAGTGCCATTAATATTTCCAAGAATCCGGTACAACATTCTAGAACTAAGCATATTGACATCCGCCATCATTTCATTAGAGAGCTTGTTGAAAATAAATGCATAGTACTTGAACATGTAGGTACTAATAATCAGCTTGCGGACCTATTTACTAAACCCTTAGATGCTACTCGATTTAAAACACTAAGTAGATCTATTGGGATATGTCTTGTGGAGTGATGAGTTTTGTGATTGACCCCATATGGGGAACTCAAGCAAAGAGAGCTATTTTGCATTCTTGTAACTTGCAAAAAATTCGAAATAACTTATGCCTCTTCTTTTAATTGCTTGAGTAAGCTTGGTTGCACACACACACACACACACACACACACACACACACACACACACACACACACATATATATATATATATATATATATATATATATATATATATATATATATATGTTTTCAATTCAATAAGTGTGAACCTTGCTTGTTTACAATCCATGTTATATTTATGTTCAAACATGCATTTTTGGACTAGGAGATGTATATAGGAAGTATGATTTGAATGACCTATAGTTATCTCCATAACATGATGATTCTTTTATAACATGCTAATGTCAAACGAAAAAGCATGAAATTCATATAACATGCTCACATGAAAAGCATGAATTGATGATTGCATATTCTTAAAATGCAAAAATTGTGTGAAAGCTTATGAGACTCAAAATGAATAAAGGATCTTGTATCCGTTCAAAGGAATTTATATTCCAAATGTCTCTCTTTCTTTATTGGTTGAACATGGCTACTATCATACGGATATTTTATCCGGAAAAATCAAATAGGGTGCAAGTCGCTTATTCCATGTTTCGCTTATAAAGTTGGATATAGTTGCTCTTAAATTATAATCAATAAAATCTCTATATCCTTGCTTTTCTCATGACATTGGTGAAATTGGTTTGAATTCTTTTTAGAAACCTTTGTCATTTGCTTTGCCAAATTCCATTGTATTTTGGACTTGAATGCTATATGTCTTGTATGCAAAGCATGTTTGATTCACACATTTTCTCAAATAAATCTCCTTGTTTCTCTCCAATTAATTGAGGTGCATAAAGTGACTTATATTATTATGCAAATATCTTGCATGTTACTATCTCTCTTTGCTAAGAGTGACTCGGTTGGGGACTACTCATTTGCCTATATCATGACAAAAAGGGGGAGTAGGATATGGTAAGGGGAGTTGCAAATTGCAGTAGCAATTGTGCTTGTTGGGGAGAATATACATTGTGGGGGAGTAACCCATTGAGGGGGAGCATTGCATATACATACATTGCATAATGTTGTGCCTAATTTTTTAATATGCAAATGCTTGTTTTTTGTTCTCACTTGATTAATCTCACTCTTACTTGTTTTGGAAAATTTAGAAACTTTATTTTCAAGGATTGATTATTCTACAAGAGATTGAAGACTTGAAGTTTTATTTTCTTATCTCTTTATAACGTAGATAATCATTGTAGTCCCGTAGTTTCTATTTTTTTTTGTGAGGAATCAATGTGAGTGGTGGTTTTGTCACGAAATAGCCAAAGGGGGAGATTGTAAGGTTCCCATTTGTTTATTAGCTCATTTCGTGGACAAACCACATGTTGGGGTTCTTTGTAAGGGTAGCTTAAGTGTTGGTGTTATTGCTCAAAGCCCTTTGAAGACCTCGTCTTGATAAGCACCGAAGGTAAATTTCTATGTGCTTACTTGTCTTGAAGAGATAGTTGCACACACTCACAACTCATGCATATGTTTAATCCTTATATGTTGTGTGTCTTATTTTTGTGCATTAATGTTCATTAACATCTCTTCTTGCATGTTATTTTGATTGCATCTTGCATATCCAATTGCCTTGTCATGCTTAGACTTAGGAGTGCATTTTTGCAATGGGCGCTCTCAAAAGTGCTGTACGATCAACGCCCATCGAGCGCTGTTCAGACCTGATCGATTTAATTCGGTCGCTGTTGGGTCGCTGTACATGCGCTGTATAAAGCGCTGTACAAAGCGCTGTATGTATAGCGCCACTCTGTTTTCCCGAGAGAACAGAGTTGGGGCGCTGTACAGAAGCGCTCTATGTACAGTGCCCAAGGCAAAATCAGGCCAACTTATTCAAAACGACCACACTTTGATTTGGCCCCCTATATATATGCCACTTTGACTTTAGGTCAATTAAAAGAGTTCATATTCAGATTTCATACTTAGGATATTTTTCAAAGAGAAGAAAAATTCCAAGAACTCATTTTTAATTACTCAAACACCTTTTCATGATCATCAATCATCATCTAGCATCATCTTTGATCCTCTAGATGTCTCTTTGCATGGATTCTTCATCATACTTTGCTTGGTAAGCTTTTCACTAATATTTTACATATTTTGTGTTTTTCTTAACAAGCAATCTCAATTTATTACTTGTATGATCTTTATATATATTTTGGACACAAGATTGAGATTAGTGTGTTGTATGTTTGAGAAGTTGTATTGTGATAGCTAATTAGGTTTTGTGCTTAATCTTGATTAGCTAAACTATTTGACATGTCATTTAGTTTTAATATCTAGGATTGTTCTAATTGCATATTCATCATCTTAGATAAGCATATAGGGTTTCCCTTGCTCTATGTTGCATTTGGATATTCATATATTCACTTAGGGTGTTATTCTCTTCATTGAGAAAGTAAGTCTTGTGTGTAGCTTCCGGGATTAGGTTACTTAGATCGCAAGCAAATTGGACTAGGTTCACTTTCACTTATACCGGGATTAGGTAGGTGTGTGATTACTTCCGGGATTAGGTTGTAATCGTTTTACACACTTAGTGGATTCGAGGTTCCAGTGTGGCTTACTTACTAGCCCTTGGTTTTTCCCTTGGGGTTTCCACGTAAAAATCAAGTGTTATTTAATTTCCGCATTTTATACTTGATTTATTGCTTTATCTAGTTAGGGGTAATTTCGTAATATTGACTTCACACGAAAAATTGGGTAATAAGTTTAAAATCTATTCACCTGCCCCCCCTCTAGATAGTTATATACACACCGTGCTATAATTTGTTTCACTGACCCAGACATGGATTTCCTAGAATCCCTGTCTGCCTGAAAGTCAAAATCCGTATATCCTAACGGGATTAGACCATGTTCTGAATATACTAACATATAGTTTCTCGTTCTCCAAAGATACTTGAGAATAAGTTTCATAGGCACCCAATGATCCAATCATGGGTTAGACTGGAATCTACTGGCTACTCCCACTGCGAAGCAGATGTCAGGTCTCGTGCATAACATAGCATACATGAGATTGCCTACTGCTGATGCATATGGAACTCATCTCATATCCTTAATTTCTTGAGGTGTCTTCGGACATTGTTCCTTAGACAAGTGAACTCCATACCTATAAGGTAGATTACCTTTTTTGAAGTTCTCCATCGAGAATCGCACAAGAATCTTGTCGATATACGATGCTTGAGACAATGCTAACAATTTGTTCTTACAATCCCTTATTAATTGGATCCTTAGAACATAACTCGCCTCTCCCACATCTTGCATTTGGAATTGGTTTGCAAGCCAGTCATTTACTTCCGATAATACTCCCACATCATTCCCAATTAATAGGATATCATCTACGTAAAGGACCAGGAAAACTACTTTCTTGTCAACGATGCGCTTGTAGACACAAGGCTCATCGATGTTTTGCTCGAAGCCATAGGTTTTGATAGCAATATCAAACCTGATGTTCCATGATCTAGACACTTGCTTCAGTCCATAAACAGACATTTGCAACTTGTAAACGTTTTGCTCTTGATCTTGGGACACGAATCCCTCTGGTTGCTTCATGTAGATGCTCTCGTTAAGATTGCCATTCAAGAATGTAGTCTTGACGTCCATTTGCCAAATTTCATAATCGAAATGAGCAGCAATGGATAAAAGTATCCTAATAGACTTAAACATAGCTACTGGCGAGAAGGTATCGTCAAAATCGACCCTCTCCTTTTGGGTATAACCCTTTTGTCACTAGCCTTGCTTTGAAGGTCTCTACCTTTCCATCTACTCCCCTCTTTCTCTTGTAGATCCACTTAATCCTTATGGGTTTTACCCCATCAGGTAAGTCTACAAGTTCCCAAACTAAGTTAGAGTACATGGACTCCATCTCGAGATTCATGGCTTTAAGCCATTCCTATTTGTCAGAGTCTTCCATCGCATGTTTAAATGACAATGGATCATCCACACTATCATCAAAGACGACACCCTGTGCCTCTCTAATACCTAAGTAGTGATCAGGTTGTCGTACAACCCTCCCACTATGTTTAGGTGGTAGTGTGATCTGATTAGGAACCGTCTAACTATCAGACGTTAATGGAACAACAACATCGTCAACAACTCTTGTTGATTGTCTATTAGTCGAACCAGCTTTTAATTCATTTAATACAATCTTACTTCGAGACTTATGATCATTTATATAGTCATCCTCAAGAAATGTTACATTTGTTGACACAAACACTTTATTTTCTTGTGGAGTATCCTCATATAGTCTCTTTTGAATATCCTACAAATAGGCATACTTGTGAACGAGGATCTAACTTTCCAGATTTGTTCTTCAGTATATGTACTGGACACCCCCATATGCAAAAATGTCACAAACTAGCTTTACGACCATTCCACAACTCTAGAGGAGTCTTAGGAACATATTTGGATGGAACTACATTCAATATATAGGCCGCAGTTTGTAGTGCATATCCCCAAAAAGAGTTTGGTAATGATGAGAAACTAATCATAGATATCACAATTTCCATCATGGTTTTATTTCTCCTCTCCGTTACACCATTCTGTTGTGGTGTTTCTAGAGTTGTGAGTTGGGACACAATCTCATGCTCAACCAAATAGTCCTCAAACTCTTGGTCGAGATACTCACCTCCAAGATCTGATCGTAGAGCTTTGATAGTTTTACCTAATTGGTTCTTAACTTCAGCTCGGAATTCTTTGAACTTTTCAAATATTTCTGACTTTCGTTGCATTAGGTAAACATATCCGTATATAAAGTAATCATCACTAAAAGTGACATAATACTTATAACCACCCCTAGCTTTAACATTCATAGGTCCGCAGACGTCTAAATGTATAAGCTCTAGTGGTTGTATAGCTCTAAGCCCTTTTCCACTAAAAGGTCTATTGGTTATTTTACCTTCTAGACAAAACTCACAGACAGGTAAAGTGCTGATCTCCAACTGACTTTAAGATCCGCCTTTTACTAGTCTATCTATCCTGTCAAGGTTGATATGGCCAAGTCTTAAATGCCACAAATACGTTTCATTATTTAGAGAAATCTTTTGTCGCTTTGTTTTAGGTTTTTCAACTTTAAACAAATTCAGTATTAAGCAGTGATGTATGTAATGATGGTTTCAAAACATACAAGTTGTTTTCAATCAAACCAGAACAAATATTCAAACGGTTTCTAGAAACAATAACTGATTTATTATTAAAAGAAACTGAATATAAATGTTCCAATAATCTGGATACAGAAATTAAATTCTTTGTAAATCCAGGAATGTAATAAACATTGTCTAATGAAAGAAAACAATTATTATTAAAAGCTAGTTTAACTGCTCCCACAGCTCTTGCTGAAATGACATTCCCTGTTCCAATGCCCATTGAGAAGGCCCCCTCCTCAATCTCTGTCCAAGAATCAGTCCATTGTAAAGAAGAACAAGCATGGTTAGTTGCCCATGAATCAACTATCCAAGGTGAAGACTTATCTTTCACTAAACACGATTCAATGACAAATAAATCAGATTTACCATTCACTTTCTTCTTCTTAGAGAGCTCCTCGAGGTACTGCGAACAGTTCCTCTTCCAATGAACAACCTTATCGCAATGGAAACACTTCCCTTTTGCTTTGTCAGTCATTGTGCTCTTCTTCTTATTTTGAACTTGTTTCTTCTTGGGCTTAGCCTTTGTCTTGCCAGCAGACCTCTTCCATTACTTTAATCCAGAGGAAGATGGTTCAGCAACATTGGCCTCACCGGTCTTACTTTTGTTGTCCTTAATCATGGACTCAAAAATTATGAGCTCATTAAGCAACTGAGTCAGATTGAACTTAAACTTGTTCATGCCATAGTTGCTTTTGAACTGATCAAAGCTATTTGGAAGAGTTGTCAGTATGATGCTCACCTAGCAAGCCTCATCTATGGTCCCACCATTGACTTCATTAGTATTGAAATGGGACATCATACCTAGGACATGTTCCCGGACTGATGATCCTTCCTTCATACGAGCATTCATGAGGAATGAACAGCTTCGTGCCGTTTTTGCTCAGAAGGTTGCCTAAACATGGCCTGCAATGACTCCATCATCTCATATGCTGTTGTCATTGCTTCATGTTTTGTATAAATCACTTCTGTCATGCTAGCTAGCAAGTAAATGCGGGCCTTTTCATTTTCTTAAATTCATTTTTCGTAGGCTTCACGAACAGTTCGTGCTCCGTTGGTTGCAAGCTGTGGAGGACATTCCTCCGTAAGCACAAATTTTAGGTCTTTGGTGACCAGGATTGCATTAATGTTGTTTTTCTATTTTGTATAGTTATCCTCGGTTAATTTGTCATTGGCAAGTATTGAAAGTAAAGCAAAAGACAATGCTGAAATAAACATAAATAAAAACTTATTCATTCATTCATACATTTAAATCATATATAAAATTATTCGGCATATAATTAGACATGATGCATGAAACATATTTAATGAACAATAAAAATCCCTAAAAAAGTTACAATGCCACGATAATCCAACATGCCACAAGTAAGTGCCGCCTTAGGGTAGGTCAAGTGCTTGTTTGTCGGATCGAGACATTCTCAATTAAATGATACTCCAGAATAACTCTTTATTCTTATATAATTTAATCAGCGTTTATTTTAGTCAGGATTATAATTAACTATTTAATTAAATCCTTGTGAGTGTAACCCATCATTTCAGATTTCTAAAACTTAACTTGAGAGTTGCTGCCTTAGGGTCAGTCAATCCCAAAATACATCCAGAAATCTTATCCGTTAGGAAGTTAACCTTGGTATTGACTCTTATGGAGACCTTCCTTAGGGAGGACGAAAACAAAACCGTCTTTAGGCCCCACTTGAATCTCACGGTGTTTCTACTAATGATGGAGACTGCGAGATATAATGTTATATATCCTTCTCCCACTCACTATTTGCTTGTTAGGGTTTTCTAGTGTTTTCTAGATGAACCTAGATTAAACGGCTAAGAAAAATATAGTTTTTTTAGGTTACGTTACTAGAATCTCATCCTATTAACATTAAATAATAAACCGGATTTTTAACTATTAAAAACTAATTTATTATTCGAATTCTAATCTATGCAAACTACTTTAAATAGACTAGAATTAAATGTGAAAATTACCAAGTTTTAACTATTAAAACTAAATCACATTATTTGGTCCAATTATTATTAAGGTCTTAATCATATTAATCTTAATAATGGATTGGGCTTTACTAATCTATTTAATTAAACTCTTTAATGAAAGATAAGTAATTAATGAGTATTACCAAGTTCTTACTCCTAAAAACTAATCTCATTATTAATAGCCATTTATGTGATTATTCAATTTTAATCATATTAAAAAAATAAACATCATATAAAATAAATGAGCTATTAATCATGTATAATATATTATAATGCAAGTGTAGGCACTTCTAATCTATATGGTATAAGCATGCATGACAATGTTTTAATCATCTTATAAATAAAACATACATGAGTTGACCGAGTACAATGAGCTATCTAACTTTAAAAAAATATATATAATTACAAAATATTAATCCAAAGCATTCCTTGGTCTTCTTGTAATTCCCTTTTCTTCAAGTCCATCTTTTGCATCTAATGGGCTTTTAACCAAGTCCAACTTGATTAACCTTAATATTTTTAATGGTGATCCATCTCATGAATCATAAACTAAGGCCCATATGTTACACTTAACATTTATAGGAGGCCCAAGTTATTAAAAAATATTCCGGCCCATTTATGTTTCCGAATACGTAAACCCTAGCGTCAAGAACACTCGGCCTTGTGCTTTCGCGCGTAGATGTCGTTCGCACGAGAGGGTGGCTGTTCGTAGCCATACGCGACACTCACAACTGCTGTAGCCTCGCGCAAATCAGCCAGTGCGCAACACATGCGCGTGGCTGCCTTGCGCAGCACAAGACCTGCGTATAGGTGCACTGCACAACCAGGTGTGCGCGGCAGCCCAACTTGGCACTGCACCATGCGCACGGCAGCTTGCGCTGCCTGGCCTTGGCATGCGGCGGGCCTTGCGCAAGCAACATAGCAATGATGCTCGTGCTTCGTGCGCATGCAACTGCTGTGCCCAGGCTGTCTTTGCGGGCAACAACGTTTGCTTCATGCGCAACAACCCTTTTTTTTTTCTCGTTCTTCGTTCATTCTCGAATCTTCTTCTTCGTACAAGGTTACATAATCATATTACAAAATATTGATTTACAAAGAACGATTACATCGAAAGAAAAAAATTAATATCTAATTATTACAACCCGAAATGAATTTAACTAAACTCATCGTTAATTGTATTGTACGATGAGTTTAGTTAAATTCATTTCGGGTTGTAATAATTAGATATTAATTTTTTTCTTTCGATGTAATCGTTCTTTGTAAATCAATACTTTGTAATATGATTATATATATATTACATCATAAAATAGAGATGTAAACATTATATATATATATATATATAAACATCATAAAACCCTAGATTGTGCATACACATATGATACATATCGAAAAGACTTTGAAAACAAATATAATACATTCGTGTATTACAAAATTGGCTTTGATACCAATTGCAAGTCACGCAGTGGAAAATAGAGAAGTTTTATTTGAAATTAATCAATAAATAAATTAAGAACGATAGGTTTCAAAAACTTTCTATCGTCTTCTTGGAACCTTTTGTATATACACGAATATGAGGAAGAAATTTGTTTTTATACCTTTGAAGAACACTCATTCGTTTTCTTTTCGATCCTTCTCTACGAACCAATACCACTAAGCCTTCCTAGCTATGTCCCGCGATCTAGCAACTGTGTGTGTGGGCACGTCACGGATTCAGGGAGCAGTAGAATGGAGGCTTAAGAGAACCGAAAGACAACACCTTGCTCCTCTTGATGAATTCGGCCAACCTTTGTATGAGAGATTTTTTTTCTTCTTTTTCCTCTATAATTGCCGCCCACCTTAGTTCTCCTTAGGGTTCCGAATAGCTTCTTTTTCCTGACAAGCATATCTTATATACTAGGAACCTAGGGTTTAATAATCCAAGTTAAAATAGGATTTCAAATCCTTTTTTAATTATTACTTTTTACTAGGGCTTAAATTTGTGACCTATTTAGAGTAGATAAAAATAATCACTTATTTTTTTATTTGCTCTTGTCAAGGTTAGAAACTGAAACCTCCATATGACAATTTAATAATTCTGAATTATTAATATGTCAATTAAATAATATATTAATTAAATAATCACATCATTTAATTAATTCCCAAAATATATTTAAGTTACTTTAGTAACCCAATTAATTGGACCATCCAATTCCCTGTGAGTCTTTGCTACTATCAATCATATAGGGCTAGCAAGGAGACTTATGGCTTGTTTGGTTGGGCTTTTGAAAAACATCTATTCGTAAAAGGTCTACTTATAGTAGATCTAATTGAAATAGAGTTTTTGAAAAATAAATTATAGTTGTTTGGTTGGTAATTAAAAAAACACTTTTATAGCAGTAGACCGTTTGGTTATAAAATCTCAAAAAGGTCTACTGAGATATTAAATTACTAAAAAGGACATATTATTTATTCACTCTATAAAAAAAAAAAAAAAGAACTTCAAAGATTTTCTACATGTTAACTACATTTTCTATTGCACAATAATAATAAAATTCAATAGAAAATGTAGTGTGTTTTCTGCTGGCAGTGTGTTTTCTGGGGTTGTTGGCAGTGTGTTGTCTGTTGTGTTGTGGCCTTTGTGCCTTGGCCTTTTTGGCCTCTTCAATAAAATTGTGCAGTTCAAAAATATATATATATATTCAAAACTTTCACCATATAAACTTAAAAGATTAAAAAAAATTCTAGAAAATATTAAATTTTCAACAAAGTTGAAGCATTGTCAAAGATTAAACAAAAGGAAAATAATCAATATCTCATACTAAGGTAAAACGTTAAATGGAAAAAAATTCAAAATTAAATAAGTTATCATCGAAGCATGAGAAAAGTCGCAATACTATCACGTTCTTTGTCCATTTTACGATTAGGCTGTCGCTCCTCGTAAACATCTTGAGTAGCATTCTCTTCTTCATCATCACTTGGTAGTTTATCCTCATCGTCATTATATGGCTTAAAATCTTGATCTATATCAGCATTAACTCTTATTAAATTATGAAAAACCATTGAAGCAATCACAATTTTTACTTGTTTAGTAAATGGGAATCTAGGTATGTGATGTAATATTTTCCATATATTTTTCAAACACCAAATGTCATTTCAATAGTGCATCTCAAAGAAGAATGTGCATGATTAAATATTTCTTTTTTCTACTAGGCTGCCTTCCACCTTGAAATTTCGGGAGATGATATCGCTCACCTTTATTTTCATGTTAGTTTTAAGTACAAAAGAAAACATAAGTCTCAAAAACTCAAGCTACTATGTGATAAACCCTAATAAAAAAATCCAAAAAAAAAAAAACTGAAAAGGAATTTCAAAGCTCAAAACTTCATGGGATAAATTTGATCGTGAAAAATAATAACAAAACATGAAATATAAAAAAACAAAATCATGAAAAAAAGTGTGGTCTTTGTGTCTATAAATTTGAGGCCTATGTTTTATCATTTAGACAAACTTTTATTGTTGAATTAAATTGAGTTTTGATTTCTAATTGTGGTTCATAATTTAAAAACCCCATGATCTTTTCACAATAATATTCAAAGGACTACCCAACAAACCTCCAAAGTTGTAATTTTTATCATTAATTCTTGTTCACCATCATCATTGCTTCGCTATCTTGTCAGTGTGGATTTTACTATAAAGAAGAACAGTGATGATGAGTCTATAGACTTGTAATGATTTGCAGATATAATCGCAAATCATTTTGAACATCTAAGGGACTGAGTTTGTTTTTTTCATTAAACAATTTTTTGTTTTTTGGTTTTTGTTTGTGATATCGTCAAATAGATGGAGATTTGGAAGGACTTCAGGTTTTATATAACTTGTTTTGATGTAGATGTTACGTAAATGGCCCCTTCACTATCAACAATAAAATCCAAGTTTTGTAGTATCTGTTTGCTTGTTTAAAGTTTTATTTTCAGTCTCTGCCACAACTTAGAGATTGATTAAGTTTTCTTGATCACTTTTATTGATTTACATTTATAAATTAAACTTGGAATATGCAAGTAGATTGTTGATTGATTGTGAATGGATTAAAAAAGCTCGACTGCAGAGCTAATATTTAAAGTGAAGACTGATGTTGATTATTATTACGATTAATAATAAACATACAATCAAATAACAAGTATTATTCAGATTAATACCTTTCACCGTTGGAAATCTGAATCATATGGCTGAAGCGGGATCGTGAGCGGGCTGTATCACTGGTCGGAGAACGATCATAGATTCTGATCACGGATTCCGAAAAGTTCACTCAACTTACCTAGCAATTCGCTATCATCGGAAAAGACCTGCAAAAAATAGAAACTCTCTATATATATCACTCTTTGATATAATACGCTCTGATAAACTCAGATGAGATGTTTTTAATCAATAGCACACTATGCTATTTATAGGGTCCAGAATCCTATCTGGGTGGATTATGATATTCACATTTAAATGTAATTTAAATTTAATATCTTATTTATCCATTTAACCCTTTAACTGATCAGTTTGAATTTAACCCAATTATCACTATCTTTGATAATTTAAATTCAAACTATCAGGTGGTTTAATCCATGTCAGTAATTTTCAATTAAATAACTGATATAACCACTTGAGCGTATTTTTCCAACATCTCCCACTCGCACAAGTGGAACAATGCAAACTTTACAGAGTCATGTTTCTCAAACTTTTGGGTCTAATCACAGATCGTTTATACAAGCAAACGCACAATGTGACCAATGAACAATTTTTCTAATTATATTGGAGCATGTATTTTGATATCTCATATATCAACTTTATTGTTCATGCGTGTCCCAGATTTAATTTTCATTCATTAGTCCAAGCATACTTAACCCCTCTGTATACAAAGCTATGCTTGACTATTTCAAATTTCTATGTACTCACAATTGTATTCTTGTCTATCATAGACAATACAATTGGTCAACCGGTGAATACAAAAATTTATGAAGAAACATTAAATCTTCCCCTCAAACACTTGTATCTTAGTTTCAAAACAACTACTATCCTAGTCGTGTCTCATAAGCCGAATAGTACCATAGCCATAGAAAAACACTCTAAAGAAGCTAACATTATTCTATTAATCCTCAGAGAACTTATACAATCCTCATAAGTCAATGGTCATAAGGACATCATTTGAGGTTTTATCAATCCTCAGAGAACTTACACAATGAGGAAGTAGGGATTTATTCACTCATTTTCCTTAATTGTCACATAGCACACGTTGTATGAAGCACGTCCTACAGTGAATTTCATTCTTTACAAAGAATGCACATGTCTTAATCAATATTCACTGTACAGATCTTAGTTCAGTCGCTATCGAGCGCCTAACTTGAGTCCTTAAAAGCTCGCTTACTATAAGCACCAATTAAGATCTCACATCTGGCTTAATCAGGTTTCATGATTATGGGGTATATCATGATCGGTTTTGAAATTATGAAAATTTAAAACGAACCTCATCTTGACCTAGTCAAGGCGACATACTCATATATATAAGCTCCATGATAATAAAACATCCACTTTATTCTCTTATATATATGTGTCTCATCTTAGCATGCTAAGGCGACCGCACGTGTAAGAATGCCGGTCTTAACCTGACGACATATTTTCATCATCTTATGTGTGTAATTATGCTAGCATAATGAGTTGTTTGCCGTACTTTTAAGGTATGTCATAATCCTCTTGACAACATTTTGATGTTTCAATCTAGGATTATATTGGTATCCACTCACCAATCTTACGGCATAACTGATATAGGCCTTGTACACATCACAATGTATATGAGACTCTGTATGGTACCAACATGAGAAATATCATCGATTTCTTGATCTCGTGGAGTTTCAAGGCACATATCGAGGCTAAGAGTTTGTGATTTTGCAATAGGAGTATCTATAAGCTTATAATTGCTCATTTTAAATCACTTAAGAATTTTTCTAATATATAACTCTTGTGACAGAGGTAGAAATTTTCTTAAGTAATTTAATCAACTTTTACTCTTAATATATAAGCAACTTTGCTGATATATCAAATTTCAATGAAATTTGAGAATAACGCTTTCATTATGGTTTTACAAACTCTTTATTATTTCTAGCCAAAACATATCATCCACATATAAAGATAATATCAAAAAGATTATCTTCAACCTTTTGATGTACATATGGCTTTCTTCAGTCATAATGAATCTGTAAGACATTACAGCTCGATGAAATCAAAGATGCCAATTTCTAGAGGATTGTTTCAAACCATATATTAACCATTTAAGCAAGCATACTTATGCGCTTCTAGCCTTTTGAAACAAAAATTTACAGGCTGTTCCATGTAAATTTCTCCCTTTTGTTCTCCATCGAGAAATACAATCATTACATCCATTTGATGAAATTTCAGGTTTATATGTGCGACGAGTGCTAGAATAAGGCATATGGAAGAAAACTTTACTTCAAGAGAAAAAGTTTCTTCATTTGCAACTAATCGCACCTTATAACTCTCAATAGTGTTATTCGCCTTACGTATGATATGTGGAACCCATTTGTTCACATTGGTCTAACGACCAGGCGGTTAGTCAATCAAGTCCCAGACATGATTACTTTTTCTAGACTCCATCTCTTCTTCCATTGCTTTCATTCATAATTTCTTAGTAGATGAAGTAATAGCCTAATTAAAAAAATCCTTGGCTCATCACTATCAAGTGAAGCAATCATAAAATCCTCAATTTCAATCTCCAAAAGATGACATGGGATAACTTTACGATTATTTCGACGAGTTGGTAAATTATCGCGATGGCTTATTTAACAGTCGTTCCACTCCCACTAGGGATGGAGGATCCAAGTAGGCTTCCACTCCCATTAGGGATGGAAGATCCCAATTTACTTGGTAAATTATCATGGTGGCTGATTCAACAGCTGTTCCACTCCCACTAGGGATGGATGATCCAATTAGATCTAAATTTACCTCTACTCGTGTATTAACACAGATCATCTAATTCATGAAATCTTATATTTATATCAATTCCATTTCTACTAGGAAATTCATTCTCTAAAATAATGACATCTTGTGATTCTAATTTAGTCACACTTCCATCTGATTGTACACCAGTGTTTATATGTCCTTTGGAATGCATAAAGTATACAATAAAGATACACTTTCTCTTCTTGCATCCATTTTCTCATTTCTATGAGATAGATTATAAACATAATCTGTATACCCCCATGGTCACAGATTAATCAGACCAGGTTATATGCCTATCCAAAGCTCATAGGGTGTGGAAGTGTCTGATTTAGTGGAACAAGATTAAGTATATATGCAGCATTCAATTAACATATCCTCTACTAAGATACTGGAAGATTTACTTGCGCCATCATAGACCTAACCATTTTCAACAATGTTTTATTCCTTCTTTCCGCCACACCATTTTGCTGCGGAGTCCTAGGAATAATTAAATATCTTTCTACACCTTTCTTTGTTAAACAGTTCCTCGAACCGTTCAGAAAGATATTTACGTCCTTGGTTTATTCTTAAGATTTAACTTTATCATCTAATTGATTCTCAACCAAACTCAAAAAAATCTAAAGCAATCCGATGCTTTTGATTTATGGGAGATCAAATAGACACAACTGAGACGTCTAAAGATATTAATGAATGTTACTAGATATGACGTTTCATGTCTAGGCTTTACATTCATTCGATCATAAATGTCATAATGAATTAATTTGCAATGGAATTTTAGATCTAGTTCCCTTACTAAATGGTTTTCAAGTTGTTTTTCTTTCTAGATAATTTGCATGACTTTTAGACTAATAAGCTTATTTAGCCCTCTCTGGCCAATCTACTCATTCTATCTAGTCCAACATGACTTAGTCTAGCATGCCAATATACCAGCATCATCATCATTATCATAAGATAGAATGATTGAAAAACAAACATAATTATAATTGACGTATAATATTATAAAACCATTCAACAAATATCAAGTTCCTTATGAATATAATTAGCTAAAATAATATTCATATAATCTCATGATTATTAATGATAACCTGAATCAAGGATGACATCCGCAAAGACTAAATTAAGTTAGATCGCAAGTGTATATTAGAACAGTATGGGATAAAAATTTAAGCTACCATGCAAACCCAGTTTGTAGGTATTTAGTTTCAAAAATGTTCCCACATATACACATTATTTCTATTAATCTAATTTTACTCTATATATGCTTCGTAGTTTCTTGTTAATGGTCTATTTTCACTTATCTACAGTCCACAAAGGACGAGATTCAAAAAGAAAATACATAGCTAGAAACTTAAGCATAACTTAAGAGATTCAAGAGTTTGGGTTTTACTCTTTTCGACTCAATGCATTCACGAGCGAAAATGACCCAGCTTGTCACAATTGTAACAAGTTATTTTAGTCTTGTCCTTCCTCAATTTTGAACCCATGTCCCTCTAGCATATTCTGATCTAAGATTTATTGTGGCTATGACTAGATCATCTTCCCTTTTGGAAATATCTATTTCCACTAATTCGCTCAAAACTAAAAGTTTTGTGCAAGTTGGAATATGTCATATAAAATTGGCTTGAAGCCTAAGCCGTCTCTAAGCGCTCATAATATGTCATATAAAACTGGCTAGAAGTCTAAGCCGCCTCTAGGCGCTCATCTTCTACCGCTAAAGTGACGCAATACATTAATATCGGTATGCGTCAAATTAATTTCTATATGTTCCAACAATCTAGAAGAGATCAAATCATTTAGTTCACGCATCATGTTTTATATCCTTATTAGAGGCTGCCACCTATTGTGATTTTGGCGATTCCTATAAGTACTCAACACTCGACGCTGAAACTACTAAATTTTGGTATTAAAAAAACTACCAAAATTGCCCTTCAAGCCAAACCCTTGAAGGAAAGCCACATCACTTAAACCCTTATGTACTTATCAAACATACATATGAGGTCACTATTCAAGCTACTCAGCAACATAATGCGAGTAATTTAATTTCTAGCTTGATAAACCTTCACATCTTGTATGTCAAGCAAAAAGTACTATGCCAAGGTTCAATCATGGTTCATGTTATAGTCTCAAGAGCCTCTTGCTCTTTAAAGATATACTGAATCTTATTGTGTCAAATCTCATAGATTACACAATTCAGTTTATCACTTCCAATTTGGCCACAATAATTTAGATATAAAAGCTATATCTTATATTAATCTATGCAGAGACATACAATCTACTATGCAAACATATTAATTTCCAAAAATACACACATTTAATTTTGCCGCAAACACAAATCGAAAATATGATAAAATAATTTAAGGAGTAGAATCGAAAAGTTGTCAAGGCTTCTAATCATCATCCGTTTCCAAAAATTTAATTATCATAAATTTAGTACTTTGTGCAAAATTCTAATTCTAACATTGTACTTAACAATTTAGAATTCTCATTGTTTGGTGATCATATAAATAACAGAAGAATACAATGCACAAGTCCCAAAAAATATTTTAAGGATCAAGCCGGTTTTTCCAAAAATATTTACTAAGAAACGAGTTTAAAAATATTTTCTAAAAAATAGGACTTTGCATGTTGTTCTTTCTTCTCTTTCATATTCATATGCATCACCATCAAGAAAGACTTTCTTAGTCTTCATAACTCATCTAATTGCCTACTTTCTCGTACTTTGGTCCTCTTTCACATGAGCAATAATTCATGTGCCTAGCACTACGAATATTCGAATGCAAATGCTTAATGCAGTAGATTGCCTCATATTCGTGAGAATGCAGCGCTCCACTGCAATTTCAAGCTCACACGCTATTTGACCAAAAGACATCGTGGTACTCTATTACAGCTTTTCCAACCTTATAGATCTAGTCAGACTTAACTCTTTGGGAAATTTCTTTAAAAGACTACCCACTGCATCTCTCCACATAAAAAGCACAAGTCCAATTTGACTACGGCTATATGTCATTAATAAGGTTCATAAAATCTTCTATATTAAGACATATGAGACGATGATGGATTAATCTTAAAATTTCAAAGTCACTTAGAAATATTTGCTTTAATGACCTTATACATTTACAAGGTACAAGAAATCTTTCATTCCCGATCACATAATTGATTAGACGGAGAGTTCTGATCGAAGTCATTTTAATTCAGCTCCAACTAAAGCTAAATTTCATTGAATTCCTAGCACTTGATTTAAAATATATATTTTCCATACTCAAAATAGCTGGAAGTATATTTTACTTGTTTTTCAAATATATTTTCCAAACTCAAAATAGCTGGAAAAATATTTTTCTTGTTTTTCAAAATATTCCTTTAAAAAAAAAATAAACAGTTAAAAAATGAAAGGAAGCCAATATTGACATCCATAAATATGATAAGCACACCCATATTTTAATAAAAATTTTAATTACAAAAATATCGCAATAGGAATTTACCAATAAGGACAAATTAGTTTAATTAAAAATAAACAAAATACTATTTACACCCATTAATTACACCTATATCTTCAACTATACCACTTTATAAAAATTTAAAAAAATCCCTAATTCAACTTTAATTCTATTTTTTTTTCTTTTTTAAAAGAAAGAGAAAAACAGAAGTCTAACGGAGCTAAAAATTCACAGAGCAGTCTCCAGGATTGAGTCACCACCAAAACTGGTGGTATATATATATATTTACCTATTTTCATGAAACCGCAGGATTATGAAACCAAATTCAAAAGCTGAACTTTTGAACAGGTGCTCGTTGAGATGTTTTTTTTATTTTTTATTTTTTTTAGTGCGGATAGGTCTTGATATTTACTGTTGGAGGGAGGGTAGGAATGTTCGTTCTCCTTTTCTCAATTCTAGGTTTGAAATTAGAATCATTACATTTTTACTTGGAAAGAAAATGCATTTCATAACAGTATTTTTGTCGAACCCCTCGGCGGGTTGTTTGTAATCAATCTACAGTTCACTGTAGTAATTGTTGAATATTTAACATCTTGTAAGATGTTTTCCAACAACATTAGTGATTTAGCAGGTGTAATGTTGTGTTGGTTCAAAGAAAAATCCATCTTCTTCAAGGTCAAAGAGTGTAACTGAGTGATTGAAAACATTTTTGCCAAACAAATAGAAAGAAAACAGTTTCTGAAACATATATAGCCTAATCACCGGTAAATAAACTTGTCAAACACAAAGATCTGTTCTTTTTATAAATAAATGACTGCAGAAGATGAAGAACAATGGAAAGTCTGTGATTTAAATATTAGTAAGTAGTAATTGTAAGATCCTTGTAGTTCGAGACTTCTGTTGATTACATCACATTTTTTTCACAACGCATTCCATAAACCTGTTGGGTCCCAATTTTTTAGTAGGATCTATTTGGGTATTCACAGGACCTAGAAGTCGGAGAATTTAAAAATTTATCATTTGTAAAATTGGGTGTATTAATAACTTATGAGAGTTTATAAATAAATTGTATTATAATGAAAACATTTATTTAAATAAGGTTAATATTGACATTAAGATGGGTGTTTATAGTAATGTTTTAATTTTAAATTTTAGACATGGGTGCGCTTATCATATTTATGGATGTTAATATCCGTATCTAAAATGAAATTGTTTTACTAGATATTTATATTTATTATTATTATTTTTTTGTAAAAGGATTTTTTTAAAAAAATATGAATCGGCCGCCAAAAAACAAAAACGGCATCCGAAAATAAAAAACAAACCTAGGAATGCGTGGAAGGTGGACCAAGGAGTGGGATGCATTGGCCCACATGCGCAAGCAAGAACGTGCCAAACATGCGCAATGCATGCACTAGAATATGCGCTGGCAGGAGCTGCAATCATGTGCGATGCATGCACTTCTAGGCGCGAGTACAAACGCACTTGGTACTTGCTGTGATGCTTGCAACGTCCTATGCATTCACTGGTAGGCGCATGCGCTCTACGCGCCATCCATTCTTTGCTAGGCACGTGAGACTCACGCATGTTGGAAAAATATGCTCAAAGTGATTATATCAGTTAATTAATTGAAAATTACTGACATGAATTAAACCACCTGATAGTTTGAATTTAAATTATCAGAGATAGTGATAATTGGGTTAAATTCAAACTGATCAGTTAAAGGGTTAAATGGATAAATAAGATATTAAATTTAAATTACATTTAAATTTGAATATCATAATCCACCTAGATAGGATTCTGGACCCTATAAATAGCATAGTGTGCTATTGATTAAAAACATCTCATCTGAGTTTATAAGAGCTTATTATATCAGAGAGTGATATATACAAAGAGTTTCTATTTTTTGCAGGTCTTTTCCGATGACAGCAAATTGCATGGTGAGTTGAGTGAACTTTTCGGAATCTGTGATCGTTCTCCGACCAGTAATACAACCCGCTCACGAACCCGCTCACGATCCCGCTTCTGCCATATGATTCGGATTTCCAACGGTGAAAGGTATTAATCCGAATAATACTTGTTATTTTATTGTATGTTTATTATTAATCGTAATAATAATCAACATCACCCATACATTCCAGAAAATAAATTCAAAACATGTGTGTGGTGATATGCCAATTTTGTGTTAATTTATCTACCAAAAATAAAAATAAATAAACAACCTAACATGGCAATTCTATCAGAATACAAACCCAAACAGGCTCTGATACCAGTGTTGATTATTATTATGATTAATAATAAACATACAATCAAATAACAAGTATTATTCGGATTAATACCTTTCACCATTGGAAATCCGAATCATATGAATGAAGCGGGATCGTGAGCGGGTTGTATCACTGGTCGGATTCCGATCACGGATTCCGAAAAGTTCACTCAACTCACCGTGCAATTTGCTGTCATCGGAAAAGACCTGCAAAAAATAGAAACTCTATGTATATATCAGAATAGAAACTCTATGTATATATCACTCTCTGATATAATACGCTTTGATAAACTCAGATGAGATGTTTTTAATCAATAGCACACTATGCTATTTATAGGGTCCAGAATCCTATCTGGGTGGATTATGATATTCAAATTTAAATGTAATTTAAATTTAATATCTTATTTATCAATTTAACCCTTTAACGGATCAGTTTGAATTTAACCAAATTATCACTATCTCTGATAATTTAAATTCAAACTATCAGGTGGTTTAATCCATGTCAGTAATTTTCAATTAATTAATTAACTGATATAACCACTTGAGCGTATTTTTCCAACAACTGCAAATTCTGCATTTTGGGTTCATTTGTTGTTGTTGTTGCAGCTTCTGGGAATTGAAGTATTAAAAGATGATATGTTTCAAAAAAAAAAAAAAAAAACAATAAAAATAATAATGAAGAAAAATTATACATATCGTTCTTCTACTATGTGTAGAGCAAAAAAATAGCATATCTGTAGAGAGCAAAGAATAAAGAATAGAGTGATGTTATTGACAATCCACTAAATATCTTTCTACACTCTATTTTAAAAATTTTATTTTATTACAATTTTATCCTAATTAAAATTGCTAAAAAGGACAAAAAATTTCTAAACACACTACAAAACCATTTTGCCACCAACATTTGTTTTTTAATCTTTCTACATTTTACAAACCCTAAAACATTTTTTGTCAATATGATTAAATTTTTAATTGATTCCAAAATTATGATAATGATTTACAACAAGAAACTAACAAAAAAAAAAAAAATTAAAGCGATGATTTTTACAGATTTTTTTACCTATAAAACCAATAATTTTTTTTATTTTTTATTTTACAGAGATTTGGAATATTGAAAAAGATAAGGAAGTGAAAGCTTATATTCATAGACATTGGCATTTGAAATTGGGTTGTCAGTTGTCACCCCAAAGGCCCAAAGCTGCTGGTACTGCCTAATAGTGAAATCCAAATACCTTTAATTCATATAATTATTTAATTTTTGTTCCTTATTAATTTTTCTTTTCCTAGTTATATAAGGTATTAAGGTCTATTGAGAACCGGGAAGAGGTGTAGCCTTTGACGCTTCTTCGTTGGATGAATTACTTAGGACTAGGTAACACTGGCACACCAACTTGAAGAAATATTGTTTAAGAACAACCTGCTGCAAGAACTACAGTGGACCAAAAAAATATGATTCTTCAAACTTTAATGCTAGTTAAAAAGATTAAATTTTTTTTTTTTTTTTGTCAATTATAGTATTCAATAAAAAATAATTGAAATAAGTTTTTATGATAGAGTGTTCAAAAGAGGAGTGTCAACAGATAAAAAGAATAATTTTGGAATAAAATATAGTGTCTTTAGAATTATTTAAAATTTAAGTTTTTAGAATGAAGTGTATTTAGAAATGAAGTGTAAAAAGATAAAATTGGATCGTAAGGAGAAAATCTCTAAAGAATATAAAAAGGCTCCATGGTATTATTTTAATAAAGGTATTCCATATCAATAATAATAAATTAGGGATATATAAGTCATATACTTCTTTTTTTAAAAGGTCTATTTCGAAAAGCTCATAGGGAGGAGCTTTTGACTAGTAGAGGTTTAAACTCTACTAGCGTCTACTGAATTTAAAATAGACAATTTCAAAAATCTAACCAAACAACTTTAAAAAACTCAAGTAGAGGTTCGTAGACCTTTTGAGCCAGTAGAAAGCTCAACCAAACAAGCACTTAATGGACCCACAGTTTTGAGCTCCAATAATTCTTTGAAAAAATTAATTAAACTTTTTAATTAATATTTCACAATTATTAATCTTGGAGTTATTCTATTAAAAACCCAAAGTTGTACTCTCATAACTGTAGATGTTTTACACAACCAATTTTATCGGTGTCCATTGGTATAACTATTACATATGGCATAATCCTCCACAAGTAGTTAATAATTAGAGTTAGGTCATAAAGTCCGTTATACCTCTCTAATTATATATTTTCCTTTAAGTACCATTGATTCTCTTGAATGATTATATCCTTCATTCTTTTACGGAAGAAGGAGAACGCTCTTAATCTTTCAAGCCTCAAATTAACCCTTAAAGGAACTACTTATCTACTTCTCGCAAGAAGAAGTGGATTCCACTATTGCGTACATACCTTCCCAGCCATAAGCCAAACCGTGATTCCAAGATACGAAGATATTGACCAAGAATGATATTCTGTTCTCACCCATGGTAAATCAAAAACCAAGATCTAACCTGAAGGAGTCAGTAAGACACTCAGGATTTAGATTACCCATATATAGCCATCATTAGTCAATATATATATATGAATATTTTCAACTAACGGATCTTAGTGATAGATTCATATAGATAGTGACCCAGTCCTATATGATCACATCATATAAGATGCCTCTATTCTCATAACATCATATGAGTAGTCTAGGATAAAAGCACTGTACAATATGGAATGAACCGCAGCTGTAGACTAATCACAAATATAATACCCATTAGAAACCTGATTAGAAATCGCAGTGCCTCGTCCATTGCTGGATTAGAAACCGGCCTCCTCTGGCTATTTCGGTGTCGCCGGTGGAAGCTAGCTCTCCTTCGACTTCCATTGTCGGTGGTGGCCACTGCCAGCAAGCACCACCGTAAGATTCTTCAAAAAATAAAATTTTAATTTTTAAAATTTTTTAGTTTTTCAATGTTTTTTTTTAAATATTATTAATTCATAAAAAATATCATTATTAAATATAAGGGTATTATTGTCTTTATATTAAAATAGTAAGAGTATTATAGATATTTCGAGTATAAGGGGCCAACTTCTTTGATAATTAGCTTCCAAAAGCAACCCCCAACCAACTTCTCAAAAGTTGATTATTGGAGGAGCAAATTATAAAAGAAGCTGTTTTTGGGAAGTTTACCAAACACTCATTTGCTCAAAACTTGAGAAATAATCACTTATTTCTCAAGTAAAAGCAACCCCAAGCATAGCCTAAGGGCTAGTTTGGTATTGCTTTTGAAAAGTTAAAATCAGATTATTTTATAATTTTGACATAAAATGATATTTGGTAAAACTTCCAAAAGTGATTAATTGATAATCTGGTAAGTTTTGATAGTGATTTTGAAAAGTAGGTGAGGGGCTACTTTTTGAAAGTGATTATGGAATAATCTATTTTAGTATTTAATGCATCTTTTAAAATATCATTATTATCCTAATGAAATCAAATTAAAATCATTTATATACCTTATTTCATCTCAAAATTAAATATTTTATTTAAATATTGATTTGATTTATAGAATCTTTAAAAATATATTTTTATTGTTCTTATGATTTTTTTTTTCCAATTTAAATATTCTACTTAAATATTGATTTAATATATATAATTAATAAATAAAAAAATAGGATCCTAAACTCATGTGTATTTTAGTCATTGTAACTAATCTCAGCACTTTTGCAATAAAATTACCAAACATATGTATACTGCTTTTAAGTTGTACAGTAGTTTTAAAAATACAATTAACCAAATATCTGCTGATTAATTTCACAGCTGATTATTCCTTTAGCACAGCTAACAGTGATTATTATAAAAGTTACAGTGAAAACCTTGCTCTGATACCACTTGACGAAACGGAAAGCGATAAATAAAGAAAACACACAATTGTTTTGAAGAACTTTTATTTATTTATGATAAACTGCATGAGAAAACAATAGAATTCGGGTCTTATTTATAGGAGATTCCTAGCTTGACTTGGACTCCAAGTTTAGCTATATTAGGAAAATCCAATAATCTAAATAAATCATAATTGACTTAGACTTCAAGTTACTTGACGTATAGTATAAGTAACTGAATTAATAAAAATCCTAGAGATCATTATGAAAGATCTTAGTTCCTGACAAAGAAAATAAATACTGAAATGACAATAACTAACCTGAAAGAAAAATAAAATTGCACAAATGGCCTCTCCCAACGGCCCCAATAAAGATGTCCTACATCAAGATACCACACACTTGGAATCTCAATCAATACAAATGTTTCTCATTAGTATTCGTAGGTGATTCTCACACTCAAATACAATTAAATGATTAAGTAATTACAATAATGAACTCTCACAATAGTAAATTTAACAATGGTGCTCAAAACTCTACTCAAGAGATTTGAAGGTTAAGACATAAGCTAAGAAATAGATTGAAACTCAACTAATTCTCTCAAGAAAGATTATATATGTTGATGCCAAATTTTGCAATATGTACGTATGAGGTCATCACCCGCGAGATATTGATTTGTTCTTAAGAGCCCCCGTGAGGTTAAGACTAATATTGCTTATTTATACCACAAACCATCATTGACTAGGGGTTGTTGTTAGGGGTTTTTCTTCCACATTGATTGAAGTCAAAACTAATATTTTGATATAAATAAGTGAATGTTAGCTTTAACTCCACGAGGACCCTTTTAAAAATAAGACCGTGAGGCACAATGGACCAAAGCAGACAATATATACCTCATGCGTGGTGGCTTCATACGTAAACAGTATGAAATTTTGGTGTCAACAATACCCATCAATAAAGATTTGTTGATAGTCATTCAAGGTTCTTCAAGCTTGTTATATACTAAGAGGTGAAAAAATAGTTGTTTATTACCGTTTCAGAATCCTTATGTTCATTTGACAACTACCAGATTATGTGCCGGATGATGTGTCGTATTATGACAACTAGCCGTTATAAAATTCGAGCACTGGACTGTGAGGCAAATCATGTGTCATGATCTCATCACTTATAAAACTTGGATTCAAGCCTATTTCATACTTATTAAAAAAAAAAAAAAAAAAAAAAAAGCCTATTTCATAGTATTTTACGAAACATTAAAACTTTAAGCATATTTTAAAGACTTATGGTTATCAATGAAATTTAGAAACTTGGTTTTGGATAGGTCAAGCTTAAAGAAAATAGGTCAATTCTCTTGAGTAAGGCTAAGCAAATATTGCACATCAATTACATAAAAAAAACAATCCCAAAAAGCTTCACAATTTGGTTTGTGCAAATTGTTGATCCTTACTTTTTTGACACTGAAACTTTGTCATATACATGCATGTGAATCACAATTTGTGGAGGATCTCCCTCGTGGAAGAGATCATCTCCTCCATCGGGGATTCAAGAGGATACAATCTCCTTCATCGATGATGAATAAGACAATCTCTAATCTAATTGATGGAGGAGAGTGCTCCTCAATTAAATCTGATTAGCTGGATGAGATCTCTCCTCTATCAAATCTAATATGATCTTTTTAGACGGAGGAGATCTATCATCCATCGGATCATTCGATTTGATGATTAGATGGAGGAGAGATTCTCAGATATGATATCCATTTTTTTTAATTATTTATTTTAAATATTAAAATACTAATTTTAAGGTTATAAAATAAAAATGATTAACTAGGTGTATTTTAGTCGATTCATACTAAAAATGTGCTCAACGATTGTTGGTAGAAGTCAAATAACTGCGGGATGTTTGAGTAATTTTATACAATAGTTTCATATTTGTGCAATTAAACCTAAAATTGAGAGTACCTTCGCAATTTACTCATCTATTTAAATATGATGATGAGATTCAGTGTATAAGCATGTCAAAGGATATACAGCCAACTAGCTAACAGACAGATAGCATCCAACTACTGTATGCTTAATAATTGGGAAAGAGAGAGATCAGCGCCATACAAGGACAAGCATCGATATCATGGTCCCGATCCCGCCCCCGCCCCGCATATTCGACACTGTAGACAAAGAAAGATGTTTACATAAGGAAGTTGTTTGTTTGTTTGTTTTTTCTCAACATTTGCTGAGAGACGATAATTGTTATTGGGACTAATTACACAAACGTCCTCTAAGTGTAGACATAATCGCATGAATATGGAACTTTTACCCATAATTATACAAACATCCCATGCCGTTAGTTAACTTCCGTTAACTTTAACCGTTGACCACAATTTTAACCCACAATGACTAAAGTGCCCCTAGTTACCTATTTTAGTATTTAAATTGATAATTAAAAAATGAAATAGAAAAGACTAAGAAAACAAAAAAACAAAATCAACCATTTTTTTCTCTTTCATTTTTTCAACCCCAAAACACAATCCAAAAATAAACTTAACAAACAAAAACCAAAACACAAATCAACAAACAAAAACCAAAACTCAAATCCTCAAACAACAACCAAAAATCAAATCCATAAATAAAAACCCAAATCCATCAATTTCACAACCAGTTAACCACATCCATTTTTTTTTTTAAATAAAAAATTAGAACTTCAACCTAGAAAGTTAAAATCCACCATTGAAGTTATAAATTTTTTTCTTATTTTTTTTAAATGGATGTGGTTAACTGGTTGTGGAATTGATGGATTTTAGTTTTTATTTGTGGATTTGATTTTTGGTTGTTATTTGAGGATTTGAGTTTTGGTTTTGATTTGTGGGATTGAGTTTTGGTTTTTGTTTGTTAAGTTTATTTTTGGATTGTGTTTGGGGTTGAGAAAATGAAAGAGAAAAAAAATGATTGATTTTTTTTTTTTGTTTGTCTTTTTTGTTTCGTTTTTTAATTATTAATTCAAATAATAAAATATGTAACTAGGGGCACTTTAGTTACTGTGGGTTAAAATTGTGGTCAATGGTTAGAGTTAGTGGAAATCAATTAACGGCAGGGGACATTTGTATAATTATGGGTAAAAGTTCCATATGCATGCAATTATACCTAAACTTAGTGGACGTTTGTGCAATTAGTCCTTGTTATTGCCACCAGACTGTCTATGGGAACAAACAGACTAGGACTCTAGGAGCATTATAAATTTGTTCTCTTTCTCACCACATCTTATCGCAAAGACAATGGCAGCTGTGGTGGAAACCAAGCCTGTTCTGGTGGAAGCAAAGCCAAATGGATCGGCTGCAGAGCTTCCAGTTTTTAATCTAGGAAGTCATACACCAACACCCATCACTGTAGAGACATCAAACATATCTTCACCTCCACAGTCACTGTTTATCATTTCACCAATTGAACAAGGCTCTTACCCTGTTATCTTGTTCTTTCCCGGCACCTCTATCAGCAACAATGCCTATTCTCAGCTCTTCCAACACATTTCTTCCCATGGATTCATCGTTGTCTCTCCTCAGGTAAACTTACACTTTCTCTTCTCTACAATCTTAGTTAAATAGTTGATATATATGATTTTGGTTTTCAGTTATACTCGTTTATGCCACCGTCCGGAAACTGGTTACCCGAAGGCTTGAAATCCAATCTCCCAGAAAACGTTGAAGCCGACCTAAACAAGCTTGTTCTTTCAGGCCACAGCCGTGGGGGAACAATAGCATTTGCTCTATCACTTGGATATGCCACGAACCCTGAAACCCGTCTCGGTCAATTTTCAGCACTAGTAGCTGTAGACCCTGTTGGTGGCACAAGCAAATGCACAGAACTCAATCCCAGCGTCCTCTCTAATAACACCTTCGATTTATCCTTTCCTGTTACGGTGATTGGCACTGGGCTTGGTGGGGTGGCAAAATGCATGATACCTTGCGCACCGGAAAGTGCAAACCATGAGAAGTTTTACGAGAGAAGCAAGGCTCCTAAAGCTCATTTTGTGACCAAAGAGTATGGTCATATGGACGTTTTAGATGATTCTCCATCGAATTTGCGTTCCTGGGTTATGTCAAAGTGTATGTGCGCTAATGGGAAGGGTCCTAGAGAAGCCGTGAGGAGGACTGTTGGTGGGATCGCGGTGGCGTTCTTGGAGGACCTTTTTTCAGGTAATCTGAAAAATGGAGTTTTGATGAAAATCGTGCAAGACCCTTCTGTTGCTCCTGCATTGCTTGATGATGTTGACTTCGTTCAAGCATGAAATTATGTGGATTTTGGATTGCTTTCACTGATTTCCTGTACTTTAAGGAAAGATACAAGCTAGGCCTTTTCATGATTTATATAGTATTAATAATTGTCTTATGGAAATAATTAATAAATTGATAGCCATCTGAAGATGTAACAATGATTTCACGTTCTTTATTTTTGTTATATGTTTTCTTTATTTAATTTCCTTTTCAAATACTTGTCTTCATAGTTTCTCTAATTTTTAATATTATTAAATCAAGAGGTTAGGCACATCCATAGGCCTTCGACATATCTAGTTTTATCGCCATAGAACCGTGCTTCCTTTTTCTTCTCTTTATACGGTGCATACATTCAAAACTAATCAAAACATTATCCGAAATAAGCCTCCCTGGAATAAACGCACTCTGGGCTTCCGAAATTACCCCATCCAGAGCAAGACGAAACCTATTAGCAATAGTCTTAGCTACTATTTTGTAAATGACATTACATAGGCTAATAGGCCTAAACTCTGAAATTCTAATAGAAACTTTCTTTTTCAGAATGAGCGTAATTAAAGTTTCATTCATTTTATCCATTGACGCCCCGTTATTCAGACAATCCAAACAAGCCCTTACCACACTTGAACCAACCTTACACCAAATTCTCTGATAGAATAGTGCCGGGAAACCATCCTTTCCTGGTGCCTTTCATGGTACCCAATTCAAAAACAGCCTTTTTGATTTCCTCCCCTGTAAAGGCTAAGTCCAGAAAATTACACATTGAAGAAGATAATTTTGGCTGAACATCCTTCAAAATAACCCCTATATCAGTCGGGGAAGGCTTACTAGAAAGAAAAAGATTTCCAAAATAATCCAAGATAACACTCTCTATATCACGCTTAGAGGTAAACCACTAGCCATTCCTACCCAATAGACCCTTAATTCTATTGCGAGCAGTCCTAACCGTCGCTTTCATATGAAAATACCGAGTATTTTGATCACCACACTTGAGCCATTCAACTCTTGATCTTTGCTTCCAATAACGCTCCTCGATTTCCAATGCATCATCTAATTGAGACTCAATCAATTGAATGGTTTTCCATGAACTTGAACTAATGTTATTATACGCAAACTGAAGCTCCCTATTTTTCCTAAAAATAACCTCTTTTAGAAGACGGCCTATTTTGGCAATTCCAACGCTCCAAACTACTGCCACAGATTCGAATATTATTCAAAACACCCTCTATGACCGACGGACCTCTATTCTCAATCCACTCCTTCTCAATTAACTCTTTACACTCCCTATTATCAATCCACTATTCCTCAAAAAAGAAACGTTTATTACTCTGAACCTCACCATTATCCACAGAATTATTAGAAACTTCCAATAAAATCGGCCGGTGATCAGACCGCCAGTAATGTAATCAAGATGATAAACATAAGAATTTGGGAATAAACTTTTCCAATTCAAATTGACAACGCACATATCCAACCTTTCAAAAATCAGTGCAGCACCATCTCTTTTATTGCTCCAAGTAAAAGGAGGACCAATAAAACCTAAATCTTCTAACCCGCTATCGTCAAGAGCTTCACGAAAATCAGCCAGAGCCCTCCACTCTTTCGGTAAACCTCCTTTTTTTTTCCGAAACAGACACCACTTTATTAAAATCCCCCATGCAAACCCATGGAAGAGAAAACATAACAGCCAATCTTCTCAAGAGATTCCAAGAATGAGCCCTCTGTTTGCCATCCGGGGTTTCCATAGAAACCTGTAAATCTCCACCCCACTTTCCTTGGTTGCTCTATATGCACATCAATATGTGCTATTGAATAGCTCAAGAGAACCACCGTAAAATCAGCATTCCAAAATAAACCCAAACCACCTGAATTACCTTTACTATTAACAACAAGTTTACCTGAAAAGCCAAGCTTCAGCTTCAATTTTTCCATCCTAGCTTGATCAATTTTCGTCTCCATCAAGAACAAAATATCTGACTTTACCACCTGCTTTTGTGATAGTAGGGAATTGAATGCTCGGGGACTGCCCAAACCCCGAGCATTCCACGCCATTATCTTTATTGTGAGCGTCGGGCCATCGAAAGACAGCCGGCCGATACATTATCTTCAAGATCATTCCCTTCTGCTGACAAACCAAGAGCACTAGTAACCTCAACAGAATTCACAAATGGACGACTTACTTCTTCCTCAAACCGATTCTCTCCAAATCGTCTAAATTTTGTACACTTTTTGTAAGGTTCCCATTTGTTGATTGGCTCATTTCATGGACAAACCACATGTTGAGGGTTCTTTGTAAGGGTAGCCTAGATATCGTGTTATTGCTCAAGCCCTTTGAAGACCTCGTCTTGATAAACACCGAAGGTAAATTTCTTTGTGCTTACTTTTCTTTAAAGAGATTAGTTGCACACACACACTTAACATACATTGCATATGTGTGCATTCTCTTCACTTGTCAAATTTCACACTTGCACTTATTTGTTATACTTTGTTGTGTGTAATTGTGTCTTGTTGTCTTGTAATTTGTTTCCCGATAGTTTTCAGAAACGTCCGCGCATGCACTAGAATGTGCTTGGTTTAGCGCGAGGACTGCCTACGGAGAATGCCCTTGGCTTCTCCTTGGTTTTCACCTTTATTGGTGATTGGCGGTTATGATCGGTGGCCTGGCCGCTGATTGAAACCGCCGTTTGCTTCCAGTAGTGTATGGAGCAATTCTGCGGTTATGATCGGCGGTCTCGACCGCCGTTCGAAACCGCCGTTCAAGACCTGATTGATTTTATCTCTCGGTCTAATTCGACGGTTGAAACGGCGGTCGAAACGGCGGTCACGAATGAAACTGCCGTTTTCATACCTGATTGATTTTTAATCTCAGGTTTGATTCGGCGGTTAGATCGGCAGTCACGAAACCGCCGTTGGTCCCCTGTTCCTCTCTGGCCAATTCGGCGGTTATGATCGGCGGCCTGGCCGTCGATTGAAACCACCGATCGGTGCGTTTCAGGGGCAAACTTGTCTTTTCACATGCTCTGTTTTTCATGCCTATAAATACATCACTTTCTCTTGTTCTGAATGTGACTCTTTAATCATCAAGAACCCTACTTTCAAAAGAGAGATTTTTAAGAGAGAAAGCAATCAAGTTTGCTCATTAAACACTCAAATCAAAATCCATTTGCATCAAAGTTCATCTAGCATTCTCTAGCATATCTAGGATGCTTGCTTGCATGGGTCTTTCATCATCACACTTGCTTTGGTAAGTTTTTCACTATTATCATACATAATTAGTGTTTAATTTATTATGGCATCTCTTTTATTACTTGATTGATCTTAGATTATATTCTTATATTCAAGATAGAGATTGTTGTGTTGATTTGATTGAGTGTTGTTTTTATGATAGATATCTAGGTTTCTATAATCTATGATTATCTAAGCTAATTGACATGTCATTTAGCTTTAATATCTAGGATTGTTTTTAATTGCAAATTCATCATCTTAGATAAGCATATAGGGTTTCCCTTGCTCTATGTTGCATTTGAATATTCATATATTCACTTAGGGTGTTAATCTCTTTTTAGAGAATTAAGTCTTGTGTTGTGACCGGGATTAGGTTGCTTAATTCGCAAGCAATAGGACTAGGTTCACTCATACCGGGATTATGTAAGTGTGTGATTACTTCCGGGATTATGTTGTAATCGTTTTACACATTTAGTGGCCGGATTCGAGATTCGAGGTTCGAGTGTGGCTTACTTACTAGCCCGTGGTTTTTCCCGTGAGGGTTTCCACGTAACAATCAAGTGTTATTTAATTTCCGCATTTTATACTTGATTTATTGCTTTATCTATTTAGGGGTAATTTCGTAATTTTGACTAACACGAAAAATTGGGTAAAAAGCTTAAAATCTATTCACCCCCCCTCTAGATAGTTTTATACACACCGTGCTATAATTTGTTTCAATTGGTATCAGAGCGGGTTCCTAGACATACGTAGGTAATCCTTGCTTATTTTGGTGTGTTTTGCATTTTGTGTGATTTTTGATCATTCATACACTTGCATTCATTTCATTCATTCATAAACACTATGAGTGGAAACGGTGGAAATGGTGGTGGCAATGAAGGTGCTTCTAGCGCAAGGCCTCCACTTCTTACCGGATTGAACTATTCCTAATGGAAAGGGAAGATGGAATCCTACATATGCCAAATTCATGACCGTGCATGGGTGGCGGTGGAAGACGGATATGATCTACCCAAGATGACTCCCGATGGTGGAGGAGAAGAAGTATTGAAGCCTAAGGCGCAATGGAATGCGCAAGAGTTTGAGGCTTCAAAGTGGAATAGAAAGGCGATGCATGCCATCTTATGTGCTATGGACGAAAATCAATACAAATTGATTCAAAATACTAGGATAGCTAAGGAGGCTTGGGACATCCTAGAGATTGCACATGAGGGAACCGAAGTGGTGAAGGACTCTAAGCTTCAAGTCCTCCAAACTCAATTCGAGATGCTTAAGATGGAGGAGAATGAGTGCTTCAACGACTTCGAGATCAAGTTGATGGATATAGTCAACCAAAGCCATTAACTTGGTGATCCATATTCGGATAGGAGAATCAAGCAAAAGATTATGAGATCTCTACCCAATAGGTTTGAATCGAAAGTGACGGCCTTAGAAGAAAATAGTGGATATAAGGATATGAAGCCGAGTGAGGTGATTGGGAGACTTCTAGCTTATGAGTCTAGGAAAGGGCCTATCTCCACACCCATTAAAAAGCAAAAAGGAATTGCTTTAAAAACCTCCAAGGATGAAAAGGAGGCAAAGAAGGTTGACTCGGATGAAGAACTTGCCTTGTTTGTAAAAAGATTCAACAAGGTTATGAAGTTTAGAATAAAGGGCTTTGGATCAAAAGGTCAAGATTTGAAGAAAGTCTAAAGAGGGAGCTTGAAGAAGTTAGAAATTCTATGACTAGGATGGATTCTAGCACCAAGAAGCTTGACCATATGCTTGGTGTTGGAAAGAGTCCATGTGACAAGAGGGGTCTTGGGTATGAAGATGACAAGAAGATCTCAACCTCTAACAAGACTGTGTTTGTCAAGGGTTTGAAGAACGAAGAAACTTCATTTGTGCAAATTCCTAGGAAGAAGTTAGAAGTAGGACAATGTTCAAATGCACAAGTGAAGATGGGGCCAAAAAGGCAAACTCAAGCTCAACCCCCTAGGGTCCCTCAAGCCAACATTCCTCCACAATTGGCTCACAAAGGAAAAAGACCTATCATGCAACCTCAAGCTAGGAAGCAATCTAGACCGGTTCAACAACGAAAACGGATTGAACCCTTTCATCCACAAAGACAAGGACAAGGACAAGGTATGATTCCTTATTTTACTCCTATATGTCACTTTTGTGGATTTGATGGTCATATTAGACCACATTGCTTTCGATATATAAAAATGTGCAAAACTAGAAGCATGATAGAGAAGAAAAAGAAAAGAGCCATGATGCATGTTCCTAGGAATGATAATATGATTATGCATGATCCTAGAACATCTAGAGCCCATGTACCAAAGACCACTAAGAAAGCTAAGATTGTTTCTAGGTGGATTAGAAAGAATGAAAATGTTTGCCATGTTGCTCAAATAGCCTTGAAGGTAAATTCTTCTAATTTTTGGTATTTAGATAGTGGGTGCTCTAGGCACATGACGGGAAACAAGAGTTTCTTCGAGACTTTTGTTATGGAGGAAGGAGGATGTGTCACTTTTGGTGATGGATCCAAAAAGAAGGTTGTAGGGAAAGGAATCATTTCCGTTCCCGGATTACCCTCCTTATCCGATGCTTTATTTGTTGATGGCTTGAAAGCCAATTTAATAAGCATTTCACATCTAAGTGATGAAGGATATTCCGTCTTGTTTTGTAAAGATGATTGCTCAATCCTAAAGCCCGATGGACAAACCTTGTTGAAAGGTATGAGATCTAGTGACAATTGTTATTGTCTTCAAGCTAGAATAGTCTCAAACAATATGTCCATGGATGAGCAAATAGAGTTGTGGCATGAAAGACTTAGCCACATGAACTTTAGGGATTTGAGAACCCTTGGAAAGTTCAATTGTGTGCGTGGCCTCCCTAAGCTTGGGAAGAAAGCCAATGGTATTTGTGGACCTTGCCAACAAGGAAAACAAACCAAAAGCATGCACAAAAAGGGCAAGTATCTCTCCACAAAGGAGCCCCTAGAGCTTCTCCACATGGATCTCATGGGTCCTATGCAAACCGAGAGTTTAGGTGGAAAGAGATACATTTTTGTTTGTGTTGATGATTTCTCTAGATTTACATGGACATATTTTCTTAGAGAAAATCCAAAACTTTTGATAAGTTTAAAATGCTTTGTACTAAAATACAAAATGAAATGAATTCTAACATTAAAAGCATTAAGCGGATTAGAAGTGACCATGGGAGGGAATTTGAGAATGCCTCTTTTGAAAGCTATTGCAATAGTTTAGGCATCTCCAATGAGTTCTCGGCTCCTAGGACACCTCAACAAAATGGAGTTGTTGAGAGGAAGAATATGGTGCTTCAAGAGATGGCCCGAGTGATGTTGCTTAGCAACAATGTCCCTAGGAACCTATGGGCCGAAGCTGTCAATACGGCTTGCTATATAGGGAATCGTGTTTTTCTAAAGCCCGGATCTAGAAACACCTCTTATGAGTTATGGAAGGGTAGGAAGCCAAATGTTAGCTACTTCCACACATTTGGAAGCAAATGCTACATTTTAAATGACCGTGATCAACTTGGCAAGTTTGATGCTAAGAGTGATGAGGGTATCTTTATTGGCTATGCCTTGAATAGTAGAGCCTATAGAGTTTTCAACTTGAAGACTCGAACCGTCATGGAATCATCGAATGTTGTTATTGATGATACAAGGCTCAAGTCTCATGACCATGAGGAGAAGGAAGTTTTAGATGATGACTCTCCTTTGGAGAGGGTTGTGGTGACTCCCAATGTTGGGACATCCAATGACATTAATGAAGTCACACAACCTATTACATTACTAGAGTCGCTCTCTTGGACTCTAATGAACCCGCTCCATGGGTTAGAAGGCTCCATAACAAAGAGGATGTTATTGGAGATGTGAATGAGGGTGTTAGAACTAGGCGTCAAATAGCTAATCTAATTAGCTACACATGCTACACCTCTCAAATTGAACCCAAAAAGGTTGATGAAGCCTTAAATGATGAATTTTGGGTTCTAGCCATGCAAGAAGAGCTAAACCAATTCGAAAGGAATGAGGTTTGGACTCTAGTTCCTAGGCCTAAAAACACTCATGTGATAGGCACTAAGTGGATTTATAGGAACAAATCCGATGAGGATGGCAACATAGTGTGGAACAAGGCCAGACTTGTAGCATAAGGGTACTCTCAAATTGAAGGTATCGACTTTGAGGAGACTTTTGCTCCCGTTGCCCGTTTAGAGTCCATTAGGCTTCTCTTGTCCATTTCTTGTGTGCACAAGTTCAAATTGCACCAAATGGATGTCAAGAGTGCCTTCCTCAATGGCTTCTTGCAAGAGGAAGTGTTTGTTGAACAACCCAAGGGCTTTGTGGATGCACACCACCCCAACCATGTCTATCGCCTCAAGAAGGCACTATATGGGTTGAAACAAGCACCGAGGGCTTGGTATGAGCGCCTCACTCAATTTCTTGTTGACAATGACTACACAAGAGGTAGTGTTGACAAGACCTTGTTTATCAAGAGAAACAAAGATGAGTTATTTATAGCTCAAATCTATGTTGATGACATTGTATTTGGCTCCACCAACAACACCAAGGTCCAACAATCTGTTGATGTCATGTCTCATGAATTTGAGATGAGTCTTGTTGGTGAGCTTAGTTACTTCCTAGGTTTGCAAATTAGGCAATTAGATGATGGGATTTTCATAACCCAAGCCAAATATGCCAAAAACCTAGTGAAGAAGTTTGGTATAGAGAATGCCAAACATTGTGATACATCCATGAGTACCACTTTGAAGCTAAGCAAGGATGCTAGTGGTAAAAGTGTGGAACAAACGTTATATCGTGGCATGATAGGTAGCTTGCTTTATTTGACCGCAAGTAGGCCCGATATCTCCTTTAGTGTGGGTGTGTGTGCTAGGTACCAAGCGGATCCTAAAGAGTCCCATCTCTCTTCCGTAAAGAGAATCATTCGCTATGTGAATGGGACATCCAACTATGGGATTTGGTACTCTTTTGACACTAATGCTAGTCTTGTAGGCTTTAGTGATGCGGATTGGGCAGGAAATTGTGATGATAGGAAAAGCATATCGGGCGGTTGCTTCTTCCTAGGCAACAACTTGGTGTCTTGGTTTTGCAAGAAGCAAAACTCGATTTCCTTGTCCACGGCCGAGGCCGAGTACATAGCAGCGGGGAGTGGATGCACACAACTCCTATGGATGAAGCAAATACTAGTAGACTACGGATTCAACCAAGGTACTCTCACTCTCTTTTGTGATAACATGAGTGCCATTAATATTTCCAAGAATCCGGTGCAACATTCTAGAACTAAGCATATTGACATCCGCCATCATTTCATTAGAGAGCTTGTTGAAAATAAATGCATAGTACTTGAACATGTAGGTACTAATGATCAACTTGTGGACCTATTTACTAAACCCTTAGATTCTACTCGATTTAAAACACTAAGTAGATCTATTGGGATATGTCTTATGGAGTGATGTGTTTTGTTATTTGACCCCAAATGGGGAACTCAAGCAAAGAGAGCTATTTTGCATTCTTGTATCTTGCAAAAAATTCTAAATAACTTATGCCTCTTCTTTTAATTGTTTGAGTAAGCTTGGTTGCACATATGTATATATGTTTTCAATTCTATAAGTGTGAACCTTGCTTGTTTACAATCCATGTCATATTTATGTTCAAACATGCATTTTTGGACTAGGAGATGTATGTAGGAAGTATGATTTGAATGACCTATGATTATCTCCATGACATGATGATTCTTAAATAACATGCTAATGTCAAATGAAAAAGCATGAAGTTTATATAACATGCTCACATGAAAAGCATGAATTGATGATTGCATACTTTTAAAATGCAAAACCTTGTGTGAAAGCTTATGAGACTCAAAATGAATAAAGGATCTTGTATCCGTTCAAAAGAATTTACATTCCAAATGTCTCTCCTTCTTTATTGGTTGACCATGGCTACTATCATACGGATATTTTATCCGGAAAAATCAAATAGGGTGCAAAGTCGCTCATGCCATGTTTCGCTTATAAAGTTGGATATAGTTGTTCTTAAATTGAAATCAATATATTCTATATCCTTGCTTTACTCATGACTTTGGTGAAATTGGTTTGAATTCTTATTAGAAACCTTTGCCATTTGCTTTGCCAAATACCATTGTATTTTGGACTTGAATGCTACATGTCTTGTATGCAAAGCATGTTTGATTCACACATTTTTTTTCTAATAAATCTCCTTGTTTCTCTCCAATTAATTGGGATGCATAAAGTGACTTATATTAATTATGCAAATCTTGCATGCTACTATCTCTCGTTGTTATGAGTGACCCGGTTGGGGACTACTCCTTTGCCTATATCATGACAAAAAGGGGGAGTAGTATATGGTAAGGGGAGTTGCAAAATATAGAAGCAACTGTGCATATTGGGGAGAACATTCATTGAGGGGGAGTAACCCATTGAGGGGGAGCATTGCATACACATACATTTCATAATGTTGTGCCTAAACTTTTAAAATGCAAATGCTTGTTTTTGTTCTCACTTGATTCATCTCACTTTTTACTTGTATTGGAAATGTTAGAAACTTTCTTTTCAGGGCTTGATTATTCTACAAGAGATTGAAGACTTGAAGTTTTATTTTCTTATCTCTTTGTACTATAGAATATCATAGTTATCCCGTTGTTTCTATTTTAATGTGAGGAATCAATGTGAGTGGTGGTTTTGTCACGAAATAGCCAAAGGGGGAGATTGTAAGGTTCCCATTTGTTGATTGGCTCATTTCGTGGACAAACCACATGTTGGGGGTTCTTTGTAAGGGTAGCCTAGATATCGTGTTATTGCTCAAGCCCTTTGAAGACCTCGTCTTGATAATCACCGAAGGTAAATTTCTTTGTGCTTACTTTTCTTTAAAGAGATTAGTTGCACACACACACTTAACATACATTGCATATGTGTGCATTCTCTTCACTTGTCACATTTCACACTTGCACTTATTTGTTATACTTTGTTGTGTGTAATTGTGTCTTGTTGTCTTGTAATTTGTTTCCCGATAGTTTTCAGAAACGTTCGCACATGCACTAGAATGTGCTTGGTTTAGCGCGAGGACCGCCTATGGAGAATGCCCTTGCTTCTCCTTGGTTTTCACCTTTATTGGTGATTGGTGGTTATGATCGGCGGCCTGGCCACCGACTGAAACCGCCGTTTGCTTCCAGTAGTGTATGGAGTAATTCTGCGGTTATGATCAGTGGTCTCGACCGTCGTTCGAAACCGCCGTTCGAAACCGCCGTTCAAGACCTGATTGATTTTATCTCTCGGCCTAATTCGGCGGTTGAAACGGCGGTCACGAATGAAACCACTGTTTTCATACCTGATTGATTTTTAATCTCAGGTTTGATTCGGCGGTTAGATCGGCGGTCACGAAACCGCCGAATGAAACCGCCGTTGGTCCCCTGTTCCTCTCGGGCCAATTCGGTGGTTATGATCGGCGGCCTGGCCACCGATTGAAACCGCCGATCGGTGCGTTTCAGGGGCAAACTTGTCTTTTCACATGCTCTGTTTTTCATGCCTATAAATATATCACTTTCTCTTGTTCTGAATGTGACTCTTTAATCATCAAGAACCCTACTTTCAAAAGAGAGATTTTTAAGAGAGAAAGCAATCAAGTTTGCTCATTAAACACTCAAACCAAAATCCATTTGCATCAAAGTTCATCTAGCATTCTCTAGCATATCTAGGATGCTTGCTTGCATGGGTCTTTCATCATCACACTTGCTTTGGTAAGTTTTTCACTATTATCATACATAATTAGTGTTTAATTTATTATGGCATCTCTTTTATTACTTGATTGATCTTAGATTATATTCTTATATTCAAGATAGAGATTGTTGTGTTGATTTGATTGAGTGTTGTTTTTATGATAGATATCTAGGTTTCTATATTCTATGATTATCTAAGCTAATTGATATGTCATTTAGCTTTAATATCTAGAATTGTTTTTAATTGCAAATTCATCATCTTAGATAAGCATATAGGGTTTCCCTTGCTTTATATTGCATTTGAATATTAATATATTCACTTAGGGTGTTAATCTCTTTTTAGAGAATTAAGTCTTGTGTTGTGACCGGGATTAGGTTGCTTAATTCGCAAGCAATAGGACTATGTTCACTCATACCAGGATTAGGTAGGTGTGTGATTACTTCCGGGATTAGGTTGTAATCGTTTTACACATTTAGTGGATTCGAGGTTCGAGTGTGGCTTACTTACTAGCCCGTGGTTTTTCCCGTGAGGGTTTCCACATAAAAATCAAGTGTTATTTAATTTCCGCATTTTATACTTGATTTATTGCTTTATCTATTTAGGGGTAATTTCGTAATTTTGACTAACACGAAAAATTGGGTAAAAAGCTTAAAATCTATTCACACCCCCCCTCTAGATAGTTTTATACACACCGTGCTATAATTTGTTTCACTTTTGGTCAACTAAACAATCCCCATCTTCAATCTTTCTTTTTCCTCTTTTATGACCAGAAAATTTCTGCACATTACTCGACTTCCCAATATTGAGAGACCTAAAATTACGATCCCCAATTTTCCTCCTTCTAACCTGATTATTCGTAGGATCTGGGTCTTTGGTAATATCCTCATCAACCACCAAGTGAGATGCTTTAATAAAAGAGGGCCTGATATCAACTTTAACTAGGTTCTCAATAGGCCTAATAGCAGCATTGGGCTTACCATGAAGGCGGTCAAAAGAATCCGACCCATTTTCTTGGTAAATATCTTCTTTACCCATCATTAATGATCCATTATCACTTACACTAATCCCCACCTCGCTTGGCTTACACCCCACCTCCAACATCTCTCCAGCATAAAAAACTTCCTTCTCTGTGTCATTTCTCATTAATATTTCATCCACCTCACCTTGCTTTTGTGTGACACTGACTGCCGGCTCTTCTCTTTTCCTTACTTCCATCAGGTCTTCTTTCATATTTTGCTTTTGATCATTACTTGTTACTGCCATCGAGGAGCTAGCATCATGCATGACATCCTCTCCACCAACTCCCTTCTCTTGCATCTTCATCTTCATCTTCTCCTTCGTTTCTCTATCAATTTCCCAGAAGCCTTCCTTTTCTTTCGGATTCGGATAAAAAGACAATCTCTTAGAAGTTTGAAAGTTGAGATTTCTTAGATAACCTGTAGCTCTAAGCCAAAGACCAAACGGGAGAACTTCCTTTCCATCCACTATAGGGACTGGTTCAAAATCAGTACACTCAGAAGTTATATGTGAAACAAATTATAGCATGGTGTGTATAAAACTATCTAGAGGGGGTGAATAGATTTTAAGCTTTTTACCCAATTTTTCGTGTTAGTCAAAATTACGAATTTACCCCTAAATAGATAAAGCAATAAATCAAGTATAAAATGCGGAAATTAAATAAGACTTGATTTTTACGTGGAAACCCTCACGGGAAAAACCACGGGCTAGTAAGTAAGCCACACTCGAACCTCGAATCCACTAAATGTGTAAAACGATTACAACCTAATCCCGGAAGTAATCACACACCTACCTAATCCCGGTATGAGTGAACCTAGTCCAATTTTGCTTGCGATCTAAGCAACCTAATCCCGGATGCTACACACAAGACTTAATTTCTCTATGAAGAGAATAACAACCCTAAGTGAATATATGAATATTCAAAATGCAACATAGAGCAAGGGAAACCCTATATGCTTATCTAAGATGATTAATATGCAATTAGAGCAATCCTAGATATCAAAACTAAATGACATGTTCAATCAAATAGTTTAGCTAATCAAGATTAAGCACAAAACCTAATTAGCTATCACAATACAACTTCTCAAACATACATCATACTAATCTCAAACTTGTATTCAAAATATATAAAATAACATACAAGTAATTAAATGAGATTGCTTGTTAAGAGAAACACAAAATATGTAAGATATTAGTGAAAAGCTTACCAAGCAAAGTATGATGAAGAATCCATGCAAGATGTCATCTAGATGATCAAGGATGATGCTAGATGATGATTGATGATCATGGAAAAGTGTTTGAGTGAACTAAAATTGAGTTCTTTGGAATTTTTCTTCTCTTTGAAAAATCTCCTAAGTATGGAATCTGAATATGAACTCTTGTGATTGACCTAAAGTCAAAGAGGCATATATATAGGAGGCCAAAACAAAGTGTGGTCGTTTTGATAAGTTTGCCTCAATATTGCCTTGGGCGCTGTACGTAGAGCGCCTCTTGTACAGTGCTTGTACAGCTCCCCAACTCTGTTCTCACGGGAAAACAGAGTGGCGCTGTACGTAGAGCGCTTTGTACAGCACCTGTATAGCGACCCAACAGCGACCGAATTAAATCGATCAGGTCTGAACAGCGCTCAATGGGCGCTGTTCGTACAGCGCTTCTGTAGAGCGCTTTTGGGAACGCCCAATGCAAAAATGCAATCCTAAGTCTAAGCATGACAATGCAATTGGATATGCAAGATGCAATCAAACTAACATGCAAGAAGAGATGTTAATGAACATTAATGCACAAAAAAATAAGACACACAACATACAAGTATTAAACATATGCATGAGTTGTGAGTGTGTGCAACTATCTCTTCAAGACAAGTAAGCACAAAGAAATATACCTTCGGTGCTTATCAACACGAGGTCTTCAAAGGGCTTCGAACACTAAACCCGATACCTAGGCTACCCTTACAAAGAACCCCAATATGTGGTTTGTCCACGAAATGAGCCAATCAACAAATGGGAACCTTACAATATGATTCACCATACCACATTTAAAACAATGATTCGGAAGTCTTTGGAGAGAATGATGCTTTCTTTGGGTTTTTTATAGAGATGGGTCAGCCTTATTATTCGATGTATTTCATCGGTTTCGTACTCTTTCGTGATTAACAGTGCGATTTCCGGTAATATTAGGCCCTCTAGAGGTCTAAGGCAGGGAGATCCGATCTCTCCATATTTATTTCTGGTTTGTGGTGAGGGCTTTTCAAGTATGATTAATGAGGCAGTTTTAAAAGGGGATTTACAAGGTTTTCAGTGCAGTCGTAACGGTCTGGTTATCTCTCATCTCCTCTTTACCGATGACTGTCTTTTATTTGCCAAGGCTTCGGCTTCTAATTGTCTTCAAATCCAAAAAAATTTGGACTGTTATGCAAAGGCTTCTGGTCAGATTATTAACGTTGAAAAATCTGCTCTGTGTGTTAGTCCATTTGTTTCTTATTAGCAGAGTTTACAGCTGGCTGCACTTATGGGAATTAGGGTGGTGGATTGCCACGAAAGTTATTTAGGCCTCCCTTGTTTATCTGGTCGAAAAAAAAGGAGTTGTTTGCGGGCATTGTCTCCAGAATTTGGGACAAGTTGAAGGGTTGGCGCGATAAATTTTTATCTTCCGGTGGTAAAGAAATTTTAATAAAAGCCGTTATACAGGCCATTCCCACTTATTCGATGAATCTATTCAAGCTTCCTAAGAGTGTCATTAATGAGGTCTATCGTTTATGTGCACATTTTTGGTGGGGTAGTAATGGGAATGCAAGGAAGATGCATTGGTGTAGTTGGTTGAATTTATGTGAAGCCAAAGAGAAATGAGGGCTGGGGTTTAGAAATTTGGAGATGTTTAATAAGTCACTTCTGGCTTCTCAATGTTGGAGAATTATGTTGAGGAAAAATTCTTTGGCTGCACATGTATTAAAAGATTACTACTATCCAGATAATGAGTTTATTGATGCTGCTTCTATGTCTTCGGCTTCTTTCTTATGGAAGAGTATGATGTGGGGAAAGGAGATTATTTTGGCAGGAATCCGCTGGAAAGTAGGTGATGGAACCAACTGTTAGGATTATGCTCAATAGCAAGAGTGTAATAGTGTTTTTGACAATCTATTCATATTAATAATTTGATTTCTGGTTTAACAAATCTTATAGCATTTATAGTTTAATTATTATAATTGTCAAAAGTACAAAATCATAAGGTCAAAAGACTATGAGAAAAGAAGAATTGTTCGTACATCTGGATATGTATGAGGTAGACACAATTCTTTAGTTAGTCTTGAATAAATGTTCACAACTTAAGTTAAAGGTCGGGCACCTTTATCTTGTTAAAGTTGTAGAATTCTTTTGCTAGCATTTGAGTGGGATCAAATGAGATATGATGAGTCTAAAATCATCGGAGTGTCTTCGAGTAAAAGAATCTAGTGCACTGGGTGCATTGAACATGATCACAATGAAAAGCTTTATCTAGAACCGTCAATAGATAATAGTCTTTTCATTATCAGGACAATCGGAGAGTCTATCTTAATCCTGAGATAAATGATGGACTTATGGTTGCAAGTGATATCATTTGAGTTATCAATGAGTACGATTATATAGCATAGTCTATCCTCGATAGTTTGGTGATATTCATTTGTTAATCCATAGAGGACTTCATTTATAGATATGGACATCGTGGCTCCATTTATTAAATGAGAGTATAATATCATCATATGGATGTTTTGAGGTAATTGTATATTAAATCTCAACGTTGAGTTTTCGATAGTGACTATTGAAAACATGGCTTCTGGACAAGTCAAAATATCCAAGTTCAAAATGTGGTCATATGAGTAAATATGGTAACTTGGAGAGTTATATGCGGTCTATGAACTCTTGGCGTTTACTGATATTAATCACGAGGATACACTATCTCCAACATGATTGTCTAGGGTATGAATGAGGAACATCTTCTTATTCTATCTTTATTTGAGAGTTCAATTTTAGCTCTTTAGTGGAATGAGTTAAAATTAATGGATCGGACCTAAGTGAATTATTTGTTGATTGTGATTAGGTTATGTCTATTGAAGCTTAAATTTAGATAGCCCGCCAAGATCCCCAATCCACTCGGACTTGCATGGATCACTTGATATATTCTACCGGACCAATTTATGGGTCCATGTAGAATTGCATTTAATATATTAAGAATATAATTTGCACATTATTTGTTTAATGGGCTGATCAATTATATTAATATATTAATGAAAGGCATGTGGGCTTGTTTCTTTTAGTAAGAATGGGTTTGGTTCACATGTGGGCTTTTTATTTAAAGTCCAATGGATTAAATAAAATAAGGAAATAATATTTGGCCCATATATATGATGTGGGGCGGCAAGGCTATGTAATTAGTCAAAAATATTATTTTATTTTATTGTTTGATTAAATGAGAATTAATTAATTAATTAATTAATTATTTAATTAAGAAACAAAATCTTTTTCTGATCAGGAAATATATTTCCTAGAGTTATACTATTGGTAGTAGTATACTAAAAGTAAAAGACTTATTTAATAAGAAAATAAATAATAAGTTTTATTTATTTAATCAAATAGGAAAGTCTTTTATTAAGTCAATTAAAAGAATAAAAACACTTATGAGTTGGATTAGGGTTAGGAGTCTAAAGTTGATGGGAATTAGGGTAAAGCACAAATCCTTTTTTGTAGAGGATTTTCAGCCAACCCTAATAGAATCACATGTAGATTTCGGCAACCCTAAAGGAAAGGAGAAGTAAAATTCGGCCACCCTATATAATACAAGCTATAGGGTTCGGCCACCCCCTAGTGTTTACTGGATCAATTTCTTCTTCTTCTCATACTCATAGAAAAGTGTTTGATTATTCTGCCAAGACAAAAAAAGAGAAGAGATTATTCTTTTGATAGTACACTAATTGCTTGTTCATCAATAAGCTTGTGTGTACAACATCGAATTAGGTTCACGCGAGTTTCGATCATTAGATTGAGAACTCAAAAGTGACCGGAATAATCTTTGTAGTCTTTTGGTTGTTTTGTGACTAACAAAAAGAAAAAGAAAGTTTGTTTATCCATTCTCAGGTATGCAATTCAAAGAAAAGGGAGACCACGCTCCTAGGTGATTCACGTTCGTGCTAGGATTGAAGATCTTGCGGATTACCATTGACGTAAGTCAATTGGATCACGCGACAAAAGGTATTCTACTTTTTGTTACTTTATATGTATGTTTAATTAATTTAAAGGGTTAAGGTTCATCAAAGAAAATTTTTTTAAACATACTAAATCCCTTTTTAGTCTCGCTTCCATTGCGTATACTATGATTTTTCCCTACACCAACATTCGTATTTACCAGGATCGATGGATTTCGAGACCCTCTACCTTCAAACCTTTATCTTGTCCTGTGATTGATGATATTGTCACTGTCAACCAGTTGATGATTGCTTCGGGTATATGGAATGTGGGTCTTATTAAATCTATTTTTTGTGAAGAAGATGTTAATAATATTTTAAGCATCCCGTTAGCTAGGAGTCAGGCTAAAGACTCCATTCAATGGCACTATGATCAGAAAAGGATCATACACGGCAAAAAGTGGATATCAGGTGGGCTGCTCCCTTCTTTCAGAATCAGGTTCTTCAAATTCTAGTGTTTTCTCTCTTTCTTCTTTTGCTTGGTGGAGATCTCTCTGGAAATTGAAACTTCCTGTTAAAATTAAATTTTTTGTGTGGAAAGCATGCAATAATATGATTCCATCTAATGATACGTTGGCTAGGGGGAAAATTTCAGTTAACAAGCTGTGCCCTATACGTAATTGTGGTGTTGAAACTACTCTCCACAGCCTTTGGAGTTGTCGCGGCTTGAAGTTGGTTTGGACTGATTGGTATGCTAAGCTGCAGGATAATCATAAAAGTAAAGTTCATTTTTTTGAATTTATTTTAGATTGTAATGCTAGATTGGATGAGGAGGATCTGCGTTTGCTTCGTGTGTGTTTGTGGAAAATTTGGTCCATCCGTAATGCTATAGTCCACAATTCCCCTTTTGATAAGGAGGTGAAGGTGTTGGAATGGGCAAGAGGTTATGTTGTTGAAATCGAAGATGCTTATTCGGTGAAAGCTTGCTTACCTAGTATAGCTCGGTTCCAAAATCCCATTTGGATTCCTCCCGATCCTGGATGCTATAAAATTAATTGTGATGCTGCGATTAATGGGGTTGATAAACTGGTGGGTTTTGGCATAGTGATCCGTAATTCGGAGGGTTTGGTTATGGCTTCCAGTTCTCAGAGAATTGAAGCTACTTATTCTCCACAAGTGGCGGAAGCAGGAGCTATCCTCCGAGGCCTTCAGCTTGCCAGGGATTCTGGTTTATTTCCGTGCAGAATTGATTCAGATGCCAAAGTGGTAGTGGGGTGGATCAATTCCAAAACTTACTTCTGCTCTGAGGTTGGGACTTTTATTAGTATTATTCAATTACTTTTAGAGCGAATGCGTTGTATTTCGGTTAACTTCGTTCCCAGAAAGGCTAATCAGGTAGCCCATATATTAACTAAAAACGGTCTCTCCTGTGTTAAGGACATGTTTTGGCTGGAGGATTATCCTCCTTGTGTTAGTTACTATGTTTCGGCTGAATGCCGGGTGCGTTTGTAGTTTGTTGTTTGGTTTTCAAAAAAAAAAAAAAAAAAAAAAAAGGGTTAGGCACATCAACTCTTTGTTGATTTTTTTTTTTTTTTGAAGTATTAAATTATAAATTCGGGGTTTTTTTTTTTTTTTTTTTTGGGAGGGAGATGATTCGAACCCGTAACCTCATTGTGCATGTGTGAGGGGTTTACCATCGAACCAATCTCATCTCGTCAACTCTTTGTTGAGTTGGTGAGGGAAATTCGAGTATCACATTACGCATAAAATACAAATGTTACATCTTTTTCATGTTATTTGAAATGTGACATCTTTCATATTATATGAAAGTAACTATCCAAGACACGGTTGCAGTGTTTGATAAATATTAATATTAAGATTCTTGATGATATGAGGTTGGTTCGGTGGTAAAACCCTTCACACATGTACCACGAGATTGCGGGTTCGAGTCCTCCACCCTCCCAAAAAAAACCCTGAATTTATATAATTGGTTAATACTTCAAAAAAAAAAAAAAAAATTCTGTAAGATTCTTGTTGAACTGATTCAACCCCTAAAAAATTAAATTATGGAAGATCAATTTTGAATTATATATATCTAATATTCAACTTTACTGCACAGTATTAAATTAACCACCAATAATTTTCTCTATAATTTGATCATCTCTTTTATGGTTAAGCTAATCTATAGCAATTCAATGATTCAAAAAGTTCAATAATTTTTAAAATAAAATTTGAAAACTTTAAAATGTTACAACACGTGTGTGTGGGGCTTTCCACCACCTTCACTTCTCACTTTCTTGACTTCTTAGACACACCAACACACGTGGAAGCATGGCTTCCTTTGCTTTGTCCCAAAGTACATATATGTGTCGATTTAGATGGAGAATTGCAATAAGCACCCCTCATGTATTGCCTATATATATGGCTTCTATTGTAAATATTGAGGGTTGTTGTTATCCACCTGATACTCACTTGAAATAAAAAAGAAGGCAATATATTCTCTCAGATCTCTCTCGCATCTCTCATCTCTCATCTCTTCTTCTATTTTATTTATTTTTGTTTATCTATTATTTAATTAATCCTTGTTTTTTTTTTTTTTGAAAGCAAACTAGCCAATTACAAAGAACCATGGCAATCCGCCGAAACTAACAAACCAACACATTAAGGATACTCCTCCAGCCAAAACAAATCCTCCACACAAGAGAGGCTGTTTTTAGCTAAACCATGGGCTACCTGATTAGCCAATCTAGGGACGAAACAAATAGAAGAACACTGTGCCTGGTTAAGCAAAACACGAATGTCAGCAATAACCACTTCTGAAACAAATATTACACGGTGTGTATAAAACTATCTAGAGGGGGGTGAATAGATTTTAAACGTATTACCCAATTTTTTCGTGAAGTCAATATTACGAAATTACCCCTGACTAGATAAAGCAATAAAGCAATAAATCAAGTATAAAATGCGGAAATTAAAAAAATACTTAATTTTTACGTGGAAACCCTCACGGGAAAAACCATAGGCTAATAAGTGAGCCACACCCGAACCTCGAATCCACTAAGTGATAAAGATTACAACCTAATCCCGGAAGTAATCACACACCTACCTAATCTCGGTATAAGTGAACCTAGTTCGAATGCTTGCGATCTAAGCAACCTAATCCCAGATGCTACACACAAGACTTATGTTCTCAATGAAGAGATTAACACCCTAAGTGAATATATGAATATCCAAATGCAACATAGAGCAAGGGAAACCCTATATGCTTATCTAAGATGATGAATTTGCAATTAGAACAATCCTAGATATTAAAACTAAATGACATATCAAATAGTTTAGCTAATCAAGATTAAGCACAAACCTAATTAGCTATCACAATACAACTTCTCAAACATTCAATACACTAATCTCAATCTTGCATCCAAAATATATATAAATAACATACAAGTAATAAATTGAGATTGCTTGTTAAGAAAAACATAAAATATGTAAGATATTAGTGAAAAGCTTACCAAGCAAAGTGTGATGAAGAATCCATGCAAAAAGACATCTAGATGATCAAAGATGATGCTAGATGATGATTGATGATCACGAAATGGTGTTTGAGTAATCAAAAATGAGTTTTTGGAATTTTTCTTGTCTTTGAAAAATATCCTAAGTATGAAACCTGAATATGAACTCTCTTTATTGACCTAAATTCAAAGTGGCATATATATAGGGGGCCAAAACAAAGTGTGGTCGTTTTGAATAAGTTGCTCTGTTTTTGCCTTGGGCGCTGTTCGTAGGGCACCTTTGAACAGCGCCACAACTATGTTCTCTAGGGAAAATAGAGCGGCGCTGTACGTACAACGCTTTGTACAGCGCCCGTAAAGCGACCGAATTAAATCGATCAGGTTTGTACAACGCTTGATGGGCGCTGTACGAACAGCGCCTTTCACTATGTATGAATCCTAAGTCTATGCATGGAGATAAAATCAAAATAAACATGCAAGAAGAGATGTTAATGAACATTAATGCACAACAATAAGAAGCACAACATACAAGATTTAACCATATGCATGAGTTGTGAGTGTGTGCAACTATCTCTTCAAGACAAGTAAGTACTTAGAATTTTACCTTTGGTGCTTATCAAAATGAGGTCTTCAAAGAGCTTTGAGCAAAAACACCAACACCTAAGCTACCCTTACAAAGAACCCTAACATGTGGTTTGACTACGAAATAAGCCAATCAACAAATGGGAACCTTACAATCTCCCCTTTGGCTATTTCGTGACAAAACCACCACTCACATTGATTCCTCACAAAAAATAGAAACTACGGGACAACAATGATTTTCTACATTACAAAGAGATAAGAAAATAAAAACTTCAAGTCTTCAACCTCTTGTAGAATAATCAAACCCTGAAAATAAGATTTTTATATTTTCCAATACAAGTGAAATGTGAGATTAATCAAGTGAGAACAAAAACAAGCATTTGCATTTTAAAAATTTAGGCACAACATTATGCAATGTATGTGAATGCAATGCTCCCCCTCAACCGGTTACTCCCCCTCAACGTATGTTCTCCCCAATCATGCACAATTGCTACTACAATTTGCATCTCCCCTTACCATATCCTACTCCCCCTTTTTGTTATGATATAGGCAAAGGAGAAGTCTCCAACTGGGTCACTCTTAGCAAAGAGAGATAGTAGCATGCAAGATATTTGCATAATAATATAAGTCACTTTATGCATCTCAATTAATTGAAGAGAAACAAGGAGATTTATTTGAAGGAAATGTGTGAATCAAACATGCTTTGCATACAAGACATGTAGCATTCAAGTCCAAAATACAATGGTATTTGGCAAAGCAAATGACAAAAGTTTCTAATAAGAATTCAAACCAATTTCACCATTGTCATGAGAAAAGCAAGGATATAGAGATTTCATTGATTTTAAAGAGCACTATATCCAACTTTATAAGCAAAACATGGCATGAGCAACTTTGCACCCTATTTGATTTTTCCAGATAGGATATCCGTATGATAGTAGCCATGTTCAACCAATAAAGAAAGAGAGACATTTGGAGTTTTTAGATCCTTTGAACGGATACAAGTTCGTTTATTCATTTTGAGTCTCATAAGCTTTCACACAAGTTTTGCATTTTAAGAATATGCAATCATTAATTCATGCTTTTCATGTGAGCATGTAATATGAATTTCATGCTTTTTCATTTGTCATTAGCATGTTATAAAAGAATCATCTTGTCATGGAGATAACTATAGGTCATTCAAATCATATTTCCTATGAACATCTCATAGTCCAAAAATGCATGTTTGAATATAAATATGACACGGATTGTAAACAAGCAAAGTTCACACTTATTGAATTGAAAACATATATACATATGTGCAACCAAGTTTACTCAAGCAATTAAAAGAAGAAGCATAAGATATTTCAAATTTTTGGCAAGTGACAAGAATGCAAAATAGCTCTCTTTGCTTGAGTTCCCCATATGGTGTCAATCACAAATCACAAATCACATCACTGCACAAGACATATCCCAATAGATCTACTAAATGTTTTAAATCGAGTAGCATCTAAGGGTTTAGTAAATAAGTCCGCAAGTTGATCATTAGTACCTACATGTTCAAGTACTATGCATTTATTTTCAACAAGCTCTCTAATGAAATGATGGCGGATGACAATATGCTTAGTTCTAGAGTGTTGTACCGGATTCTTAGAAATATTTATAGCACTCATATTATCACAAAAGAGAGTGAGTGTACCTTGGTTGAATTCGTAGTCAACTAGCATTTGCTTCATCCATAGGAGTTGTTTGCATCCACTCCCCGCGGCTATGTACTCGGCCTCGGCCGTGGACAAGGAAATCGAGTTTTGCTTCTTGCAAAACCAAGACACCAAGTTGTTGCCTAGAAAGAAGCAACCGCCCGATGTGCTCTTCCTATCATCGTAATTTCCTGCCCAATCCGCATCACTAAAGCCTACAAGACTAGCATTAGTGTCAAAAGAGTACCAAATCCCATAGTTGGAAGTCCCATTCACATAGCGAATGATTCTCTTTACGGAAGAGAGATGGGACTCCTTAGGATCCGCTTGGTACCTAGCACACACACCTATACTAAAAGAGATATCGGGCCTACTTGCGGTCAAATAAAGCAACCTTCTTGTCATGCCACGATATAGCGTTTGTTCCACACTTTTACCACTAGCATCCTTGCTTAGCTTCAAAGTGGTACTCATGGGTGTATCACAATGTTTGACATTTTCTAAACCAAACTTCTTCACTAGGTTCTTAGCATATTTGGCTTGGGTTATAAAAATCCCATCATTCATTTGCCTAATTTGCAAACCTAGGAAGTAACTAAGCTCACCAACAAGACTCATCTCAAATTCATGAGACATGACATCAACAAATTGTTGGACTTTGGTGTTGTTGATTGAGCCAAATACAATGTCATTAACATAGATTTGAGCTATAAATAACTCATCTTTGTTTCTCTTGATGAATAAGGTCTTGTCAACACTACCTCTTGTGTAGTCATTGTCAACAAGAAATTGAGTGAGGCGCTCATACCAAGCCCTCGGTGCTTGTTTCAACCCATATAGTGTCTTTTTGAGGCGATAGACATGGTTGGGGTGGTGTGCATCCACAAACCCCTTGGGTTGTTCAACAAACACTTCCTCTTGCAAGAAGCCATTGAGGAAGGCACTCTTGACGTCCATTTGGTGCAATTTGAACTTGTGCACACAAGAAATGGACAAGAGAAGCCTAATAGACTCTAGACGGGCAACGGGAGCAAAAGTCTCCTCAAAGTCGATACCCTCAATTTGAGAGTACCCTTGTGCTACAAGTCTAGCCTTGTTCCGCACTATGTTGCCATCCTCATCGGATTTGTTCCTATAAATCCACTTAGTGCCTATAACATGTGTGCTTTTAGGCCTAGGAACTAGAGTCCAAACCTCATTCCTTTCGAATTGGTTTAGCTCTTCTTGCATGGCAAGAACCCAAAATTCATCATTTAAGGCTTCATCAACCTTTTTGGGTTCAATTTGAGAGGTGTAGCATGAGTAGCTAATTAGATTAGCTATTTGATGCCTAGTCCTAACACCCTCATTCACATCTCCAATAACATCTCCAATAACATCCTCTTTGTTATGGAGTCTTCTAACCCATGTAGCGGGTTCATTAGAGTCCACATGAGGAACTCTATCAAGAGGTTGTGTGTCCTCATTATTACAATTGGACGTCCCAATATTGGGAGTCTCCACAACCTTTTCCAAAGGAGAGTCATCATCTAAAACATCATCCTCCTCATGGTCATTAGACTTGAGCCCTGTATCATCAATGACAACATTGGATGATTCCATAACGGTTCGAGTCTTCAAGTTGAAAACTCTATAGGCTCTACTATTTAAGGCATAGCTAATAAAGATACCCTCATCACTTTTAGCATCAAATTTGCCAAGTTGATCACGGTAATTTCAAATGTAGCATTTGCTTCCAAATGTGTGGAAGTAGCTAACATTTGGCTTCCTACCCTTCCATAACTAATAGGAGGTATTTCTAGATTCGGGCCTTAGGAAAACTCTATTCCCTATATAGCAAGCCATATTGACGGCTTCGACCCATAGGTTCCTAGGGACATTGTTGCTAAGCATCATCACACGGGCCATCTCTTGGAGGACCCTATTCTTCCTCTTAACAACTCCATTTTGTTGAGGTGTCCTAGGAGCCGAAAACTCATAGGAGATGCCTAAGCTATTGCAATAGCTTTCAAAAGAGGCATTCTCAAATTCCCTCCCATGGTCACTTCTAATCCGTTTAATGCTTTTAATGTTAGAAGTCATTTCATTTTGTATTTTAGTACAAAGCATTTTAAACTTATCAAAAGTTTCAGATTTTTCTCTAAAAAAATATATCCATGTAAATCTAGAGAAATCATCAACATAAACAAAAATGTATCTCTTTCCACCTAAACTCTCGATTTGCATCGGACCCATTAGATCCATATGGAGAAGCTCTAGGGGCTCCTTGGTGGAGAGATACTTGCCCTTTTTGTGCATGCTTTTGGTTTGTTTTCCTTGTTGGCAAGGTCCACAAATACCATTGGCTTTCTTCCCAAGCTTAGGGAGGCCACGCACACAATTGAACTTTCCAAGAGTTCGTAAATCCCTAAAGTTCATGTGGCCAAGTTTTTCATGCCACAACTCTATTTGCTCATCCATGGACACATTGTTTGAGACTATTCTAGCTTCAAGACAATAGCAATTGTCACTAAATCTCATACCTTTCAACAAGGTTTGTCCATCGGGCTTTAGGATAGAACAATCACTTTTACTAAACAAGATGGAATATCCTTCATCACTAAGATGAGAAATGCTTATCAAATTGGCTTTCAAGCCATCAATAAACAAAGCATTAGATAAGGAGGGTTATCCGGGAACAGAAATGGTTCCTTTCCCTACAACTTTCTTTTTGGATCTGTTAGGTTTATAGTTTGTGTTGGCATAAATTCCATATCAAAACGTGTTTCTCTTGTAGTGTTTAGTGGTTCTTATATTGAAGATTTAAGAAGATGAAGAATGTCTCGATCACAAATCATGCAAGAAGCCGGCTTTAAAATGATTTGTACATCATTGATCATCAAAGGTAATATAAGACCTCATATCTCTTACAAGGCTAGGCACACACACACACACATGGAATTCTTGTGTGTTCCTTCATGATTAAACATCACTTACGTATCACTTTCACACACTTGACAAAATATGCTCATGCATTCATACTATATTGGTAAAACTTTGTTTATTGCATTTTCTAGGACTATGTCTGGAAATTAGCATATGTGTGTGTATTTGTGTTTGTATGTTTTCATATTTTTTATACTTAGACTTGAACATGTTCTTATTTGATGTCTTATTGAGTTCCGGTCATTTTGGTTACTCATTCATTTAGTTTCGAGTCCAAACGATGTAGCTACGCTACTTTTCGTTCTCATTCGTTGAGTTGACTTCATCATCATTTTCCGAGATGATTTCTCAACCATTTTTCAAAGTTGTTAGTCTTTGTCGTGCGTAAGAGAGTCACGGTTCGTAATCCAAAAACGGATTCAAAATCGGAGTTCGGATGCCCAAGATACGGCTGAAGAACCGAGGGAGCGAGTGAGAGAGTGGGTGGCCGTGAGGCCACTTGGCCCACGCAGTGAGGGAGGCCGTGGGCCCCACGGCTAGAGGGGCTCTCTGCCCCAGTGAGGCCCACACGCCCCCCACGGCCTGGGGTGATGTGGCCTCACCTGATTGGCCCGGAATCCCTTCTCTCTCCTCATTTTATTTCCCTCCTCTCTCTCTATTTGATTTTTTGAAGAATAAAATTGCAAAGAATCCCGTCAGTTTTTCTCTTTAGATTTTCTCATCTTCCAAACATCATATCTCCCTCATCCGGAGTCGGATTTTAGTGATTCGAATTGGAGAACATTCGTAATTGAGTCCTCTATCATTTCTAAGTGGTTTGGTAGCTGATTGATCGAGTTTTCTGGTGGTTCCACACTGAAATCCGAACCAGCTGTTGAATCAAAGGTATTGGACTTATCTTTGGGATTTCTTCTTCTATATGTTTGTTTATGTTTGGTAAAAGCTATTGAGAAAGGTAGCTTCATAATCATTCTAATTGAAAGTCAATTTATAGACAAATGTGGACTAGTTTCTATGATTCTAGGTTTTTCACATGTTTGTGAGTTGTATTGTGATTAGAATGATATCTTAGGTTGTTTGTGACTTGATTGAATCAATTTTGTGATAAATGACCTTGAGATTTGTTTTGATCCTTTGATTGATGAAATCAAGGATTTTGTATTTGTATGTGTTTTAGAGCAATCTAGGTTTTAATTGATTTATATCTTAATTCCCTGCTCTATATTTTTGGCTAGAATATTGATTGATTAAATCTCATGTATCTAGCATTTTTGTTGTATTTTGATTGCATCTTGAACTTGTACTTCATGAATATACTTTGTTCAAGTGTTGTATGTGTGAATGAAACTTTGAGCTTATGTGTTTGATGTTTGCACATGCTTAGGTTTTATTCTTGTATTTTGCATCTAGACTTTTATTAAATGTGTTATCACATGTTTAGGTCTATTTGTACCATAGAATGTATTGATCACATGTTCTATGTTGATTTGATTGTTTGCATCATTTGCATTCACATGATCACACTAGGAAGTCCTTGTAAAAGGCATGAAGTCTTGGTTAGAGTCGGGATGACTCGGATAGCCAAGCAAGAAGACTTGCCTAGAGTCGGGATGACTCGGATAGGTAAGCAAGAAGTCATGGCTAGAGTCAGGAGGACTCGGATAGTCATGCATGAGAGGCTCCCTAGAGGCAAGAGTGCCTTGGATAGGGAGTTGGCTATTGTATTGGTAGGCCTAGGTGTATGGTTAGACATAGACTCCGATAGAGCGGGGTACACGGGAGGTGTATACACTCTTGAGGAATTTCTTATCTACCATCGATGTTGGTTTTGTGTGGTGTCCAATATATGGTGGTTTCGCATCATTGAGGGATTTCACACTTTTCAATAGGGTTAGGTAGGCTTAGACTTCACTAGGTTGGGTGAGCAAAAGATTGGTCACTTTGTGAATGTTCTATGTTTACTTTCCAATAATATAGTACCCAATGGTTGTAGTTCAACCCGTGGATGTTTCCTCCTTGGAGGTGTTATCACGTTAAAAAATCTCTTGTGTTAATTCTTCCTATCTCTATCTCTTATATTTTATTTGTATATTTTTATTATCTTGTTTCATAGTATTCACTTATGAAGTATTGTGAAGCAAGACTTTGTATAGTGTGATTAGTGAACTCATTTTATTGATCAATTTTATTTCTATGATTCTTTTGTTTATTGTATTTGTGTATAGTGATATTTGATCACTCTTGTAACTCATTGAACATATAGTGAAATACAAGTATTCTTTGTTATTATACTTATTTGTTTGTTTACCTCATACAGCTTGATGATGTATGTAGACCATGCTTATATGATTACCTATTCATATTGTCTATGTATGTTGTCCTTTCTTAGTATATTTGTTGTATGTAAGGCAACCTTGATGGACAAACGAAAGTTTGTTCAAGGGATTGAAAAAGGCATAAAAACCTATTCACCCCCCCCCCCCCTCTAGGTATGCCCTAAGCAATTTAACTACGTTTGTATACTTTTAATTAGTATCAGAGCGGGTCGTCGGATGGCACTCGACGAGATCCGGTTTATACTTACGTGTAAATTGCTTAGGTTTTTATGTCATAGTTGTCCTCCTTTATTTGTTGTGGAAAAGGTTATTCTTGTTTTTCATTGCATTTGTCTACTAACAACTTTGTTGATAAGCTTGAAAGAGTGTTAGTTACAAAAGCAAAGAAGAAGATGTTCTTGTGTTCCAAAGGTTGATCAATTTAGATTTGATCACTTACTCAAGCAACATAATGAAGAAATCCACATGGAGTGATGATGTCTCTAGTGATGAGGAGAGCTTAAGTGATGAGTCTTCTAGTGAAGAAGAGCTAGTGAGCAACTTTGTTGCATTCATGGCTTCTCACTCTATCCCAGAGGATGTATGTCAAGATTCGTTGGATGAGGAGGTTGATCCAAATCATTAAGAGTGCTTAAGATGTGATCAAGCTACAAGTGGATGAGTTGGTCTCAACAACTCGGAGGCTCTTGGGTGAAAAGAATGCTCTTGTTAAAAAGCTTAGAGAAGCTGAAGGGTTTGTTCTTGAAAGGGATAGGATCATCTCTAGTTTGACTCTAGGAGGCTCAAGCAACTTGGTAGTTGAGGAGAAGCTCTTAGTAGTATCACTTCCTACAAGTAAGGTCGTTGTTGATAAGAAAGCTCCTAAGAAGAGACGTTCCAAGTTGAAGAACAAGGTACCCCTTGAAACTCCCATTTGTGCTTCTCCAACTTCGGAAGGTAAAATCTCTCCTTTTGTTCCCATATGTCACTTTTGCAATACCTTAGGCCATATCAAGCCCAAGTGCTATAAATTCATTAAATATTGCAACATGGAAAATGCATCTAGGAATAGAGAGATTGGACCTCATTTTATGCATGCTAAGGCTTTTGAATATGGAAAGCATGATAACCTCTCAAAGCATGATAACCTCTCAAAGCATGATAAGAATGTCCGGAAGGTGAAGAATGCATATCCTTCTACATTTGACAATGCTTGTGTTGCTAATAATGTTGAGAAAAAGAGTATTAATGATATTATTGTGAATCAAGTTGTGGAAGAACTTTACTCTAGGTTCAACATTATGGTCAAAGAGAATCTTGATGATGTTCGTGTTTGTCCACCCAAGACAAAGTTTGTCAAGGGTGAGTGCTCTTACCATTAGTGTAAGTTGCACGTGTGAGTTAGCTTTAAGACTAGTGTTGTTGTTAAGAAGCTTAGCTTGTTTGCTTTGTATCTTTACAACTTGACATGAACTTAGCTATCTCACATTGTTTGTTATGATAGTCAAAATTTGTTGATCAACTTTTAAGAAGTTTTTCTTTTGGTATCTATATGGTGACATTAATGTTAAGGCTTTTAGAGAAAGTCATTTTTTTTGTTTGTTTGAGTTGGATTACATTGTCTTTAGTCTCTTGGAATCGACACACCTATTACTTGTAGTCATGAGGACTTACAAGCCAAGATGACTCATAAAAAGGGTGAAGACATTGTATTTGGTGAAAATAGCTTGCGAAGGTATCTCTATATCATATTGCTTGCTTACTTGATTTTTCATCTATCAACTCATTGTTTGTATCACATTCATGAAGCATGTCATAATTGAGAACTAGTATAGTGTTTATATGGTCCTCTTTGACATTTGCTAGTTTAAGATCTTTTGGTGATAAATGTTCACATTGATCTTATTTCATGAAGTGTGTTGTTATTTGTATGATTGTTGAGTGGCTATTTTTTTGAATAATGTGAGCTTCATATTCTTTGATAGCTACTCTCTTGAGAAGTAGAGATCTTAAGTAAGTCTCTTTACTTGCTTCTTGATCATGTGCTTTTAAGCCTTAAATTTTGGTTTCAAAAATGCACTTTGCTTCTCTTGTATGTCTTGTTAAGTAAGTTGAGCTTGATTGATGTTAGCTTTGGATACACCTTGAAGTCCTAAGGACTAGTACATTTAAAAATGATCAATGGTTGGTATCCATTTGCTTCGGCAACATAGAACTCAACGGGCACCCTCATGGAAAGGGCTACACACCTTGGTTGTGAAGCCACCCAATGTAGAAAAGGGCTACGCCATTGTGATGAGTGAAAGCCGCCATGAGGAGTATATGTTTTTTGTTAGAAAAATCAAAGAAGTGTTGAATTGAATCATAAAATATATATATATATATATATATATATATATATATATATATATATATATTTGATTCTAGCCTAAATAAAAAAAAAAAGGGGGGGGCTTTTGGAGTATAGTTGAATAATCAAATGAGCTCGGGTTGACAAATAGAAATGGGTTGACGAGCCACATGCACACACACGCTCACATGTTGAAATCTATTCTCTTTATAAGCAAAATTTCGGATGATAACCGGTTTGACCTTTTCATGGAAAGGCCTAAGATGAATAGATGTTGAAATTGTTTGCATGCTTGATTATCAAACTACTTCTTTTCATATGCTTGAAGCAAAATCTTCACACACTCACTTTTGCTTAATTAGTATTTTGATACTTTAGCAATTTTCGATGACATATGAGAGTGATTGAAAATCTTGATGTAACTCTCTTAGATATGTGAAGCTTATTTGCAAATCTAATAAAATTGCTTGTGATGTGATTGTGTGGTGATTTTTGTGAACATTTGTCTATCTTGATTTTAGATAAGGCACTTGTCAAGGGGGAGCATAATATGCTAGATTCTTGTTCTCTTTTATGACATGTTCACATGTTCTTCAAGGTTGTTATTTGTTGGCATTATTCTTATTTTTGATAAATCATGGAGATGCTATGATAAATTGTTTACATGCATGATGATTTGTTCAATATAATGTTTTGCCTTTGTACATGTTTACTGGTTACTAATTTGTTTCTATGTTTCCTCTCACCTTTTTGTTTTTATTGTTTTGTGTTACAAGATCATGGGTAAAGCGAAGAAGGTTGGTGGTAACGTTTCTTCTATTCCCATTGACAAGTCTAAACCTTCATTTTCTTCCAAGGTTTCCAAAGTCAACAATGTGAAGGATTTGGGAATATTTGGTTGCAAGAAGATCATTCAAGAAAGAGGTATAGATTTGAACTCTTGTGATGGTTCTTATGTTTATAAGGTGCTTGTGGATAGAAATTGGGGTTCTTGGATTGACATGTTAGGAGTTTCTAATGATACCATGGTTAGAGAATTTTATCATGCTTATAAAGAAAGTTCTACCGTTACTAGTGCCATTTTGAACATGAGGAAAGTTGTTTTTAGAGCTTGTGCTAGGAAGTTGAATGAATTTCTAGACTTGCCCTATGATATTGAGTCGGATTTCCTTGATGTTAATGTCTTGGAAAACTTTGATTTAATGGGTAGAACTCTATGTGATGATATTAATTTTGTGTGGGGGAAACTTGCTTATATTAAACAAGGTGAGTTAACAAAAATTAGTGCATTTTGGCATTTGTTTGTTTGCTCCAATCTTGTTGGCTCTACTAATGCTTCGGAGCTTAATAGAGACAAAATCAAGATTGTATATGCCTTGGTGACTAACAAACCTATAAATCTTGGTGAATTGCTTGTGGAACAAATTGAGATTGCGGCTCGTACTAGTCGTTTGGATAAGAAATTGGCATTTCCGGGATTTATAACTCAATTATGCTTAGCTAAAGGAGTGAGGAATCTTGATGGTGATATTATGCTTCCTCCCTTAGAGAAGTTGAGTGAGAAACGTGTGGCAACCATGTCATACAAGGACAAGGGAAAGTCTAGTGATGTGTTTAGGCTTTTTGGTGAATCTCTTGATTCTAGCCATGTCCCTAGCTCACCCGCTCTTCCTAGTTGGGCTTTAAAATTGAGGAATGAGGTTGAGGAGTCACGTAGGTTGATTGAGGCGTCACAAAGGAAGATTGAAGACCTTAGTGCTAAGCTTGTTGTTCAAGATGAAAGGATCAAAGAGTTGGAAGGCAAATCAACTACAACAAAGCAATATGTGAGATCCTCACACCGCACTTCTTTCCTTGGTGGCACAAGTGGCTAGAGAGCTTCATGAGGTATATTTTCTTACTCTTTCCCTTTGGCTTCATATCATGTCAAAAAGGGGGAGAAATATGAGAAACACATGGGAGAAATCTAGCTTACTTAGTCTCTTTTTAGTTTTTGTGTTATTTTACTTTTAGTATATTTGGTATCAAGCTTCAACTATATGGCATGTAATATTTTGTTGTTGTTGAATCTTGGCTTAGAATATTTTGATGGATAGTATGTATTAAGGGGGAGCATACTTGATCCACTTGAACTTATATGTTACTATTTTCTTGCCTAAGATTGGATATTGCCATATTTGTTATCTCTTAGATATTCTTATGCTTTCAAGTTCATTTTAGGTGATATCAAGAGAAGACCAAGTTGAAGTTCAAGACTTGTTTTGGTTGTTAATTTGTGTCTATATGTGTAACTCATTGTACTCATTGTGACCAAATTTTCTTTGTAATTGTTTTAGTGTTTGTTTAGGGGTTTTGTCATGGAATTTGCCAAAGGGGGAGATTGTTAGGTTTATAGTTTGTGTTGGCATAAATTCCATATCAAAACGCGTTTCTCTTGTAATGTTTAGTGGTTCTTATATTGAAGATTTAAGAAGACGAAGAATGTCTCGACCACAAATCATGCAAGAAGCCGGCTTTAAAGAGATTTGTACATCATTGATCATCAAAGGTAATATAAGACCTCATATCTCTTACAAGGCTAGGCACACACACACACACACACACATGGCATTCTTGTGTGTTCCTTCATGATTAAACATCACTTATGTATCACTTTCACACACTTGACAAAATATGCTCATGCATTCATACTATATTGGTAAAACTGTGTTTATTGCATTTTCTAAGACTATGTCTGAAAATTAGCATATGTGTGTGTATTTGTGTTTGTATGTTTTCGTATTTTTTATACTTGGACTTGAACATGTTCTTATTTGATGTCTTATTGAGTTCCGGTCATTTCGGTTACTCATTCATTTAGTTTCGAGTCTAAACGATGTAGCTACGCTACTTTTCGTTCTCATTCATTGAGTTGACTTCATCGTCGTTTTTCGAGATGATTTCTCAACCATTTTTCAAAGTTGTGTAGTCTTCGTCGTGCGTAAGAGAGTCACGGTTCGTAATCCGAAAACGGATTCAAAATCGGAGTTCGGATGCCCAAGATACGGTTGAAGAACCGAGGGAGCGCACGAGAGAGTGGGTGGCCGTGAGGCCACTTGGCCCACGCCGTGAGGTAGGCCGTGGGCCCCACGGCTAGAGGGGCTCTCTGCCCCCATGAAGCCCACGCGCCCCCCACGGCCTGGGGTGATGTGGCCTCACCTGATTGGCCCGAAATCCCTTCTCTCTCCTCCTTTTATTTCCCTCCTCTCTCTCTATTTGATTTTTTGAAGAAGAAAATTGCAAAGAATCCCGTCAGTTTTTCTCTCTAGATTTTCTCATCTTCCAAACATCATATCTCCCTCATCCGAAGTCGGATTTGAGTGATTTGAATTGGAGAACGTTCGTAATTGAGTCCTCTATCATTTCTAAGTAGTTTGGTAGCTGATTGATCGAGTTTTCTGGTGGTTCCACACTGAAATCTGAACCAGCTGTTGAATCAAAGGTATTGGACTTATCTTTGGGATTTGTTTCTTTTCAACCTTCAATTTGCTTGGGGTTTCTTCTTCTATATGTTTGTTTATGTTTGGTAAAAGCTATTGAGAAAGGTAGCTTCATAATTATTCTAATTGAAAGTCAATTTATAGACAAATGTGGACTAGTTTCTATGATTCTAGGTTTTTCACATGTTTGTGAGTTGTATTGTGATTAGAATGATATCTTAGGTTGTTTGTGACTTGATTGAATCAATTTTGTGATAAATGACCTTGAGATTTGTTTTGATCCTTTGATTGATGAAATCAAGGATTTTGTATTTGTATGTGTTTTAGAGCAATCTAGTTTTTAATTGATTTATATCTTAATTCCTTGCTCTATATTTTTGGCTAGAATATTGATTGATTAAATCTCATGTATCTAGCATTTTTGTTGCATTTTGATTGCATCTTGAACTTGTACTTCATGAATATACTTTGTTCAAGTGTTGTATATGTGAATGAAACTTTGAGCTTATGTGTTTGATGTTTGCACATGCTTAGGTTTTATTCTTGTATTTTGCATCTAAACTTTTATTAAATGTGTTATCACATGTTTAGGTCTATTTGTACCATATAATGTATTGATCACATGTTCTATGTTGATTTGATTGTTTGCATCATTTGTATTCACATGATCACACTAGGAAGTCCTTGTAAAAGGCATGAAGTCTTGGTTAGAGTCGGGATGACTCGGATAGCCAAGCAAGAAGACTTGCCTAGAGTCGGGATGACTCGGATAGGTAAGCAAGAAGTCATGGCTAGAGTCGGGAGGACTCGGATAGTCATGCATGGGAGGCTCCCTAGAGGCAAGAGTGCCTTGGATAGGGAGTTGGCTATTGTATTGGTAGGCCTAGGTGTATGGTTAGACATAGACTCCGATAGAGCGGGGTACACGGGAGGTGTATGCACTCTTGAGGAATTTCTTATCTACCATCGATGTTGGTTTTGTGTGGTATCCAATATATGGTGGTTTCGCATCATTGAGGGGTTTCACACTTTCCAATAGGGTTAGGTAGGCTTAGACTTCACTAGGTTGGGTGAGCTAAAGATTGGTCACTTTGTGAATGTTCTATGTTTACTTTCCAATAATATAGTACCCAGTGGTTGTAGTTCAACCCGTGGATGTTTCCTCCTTGGAGGTTTTATCACGTTAAAAAATCTCTTGTGTTAATTCTTCCTATCTCAATCTCTTATATTTTATTTGTATATTTTTATTATCTTGTTTCATAGTATTCACTTATGAAGTATTATGAAGCAAGACTTTGTATAGTGTGATTAGTGAACTCATTTTATTGATCAATTTTATTTCTATGATTCTTTTGTTTATTGTATTTGTGTATAGTGATATTTGATCACTCTTGTAACTCATTGAACATATAGTGAAATACAAGTATTCTTTGTTATTATACTTATTTGTTTGTTTACCTCATACAACTTGATGATGTATGTAGACCATGCTTATATGATTACCTATTCATATTGTCTATGTATGTTGTCCTTTCTTAGTATATTTGTTGTATGTAAGGCAACCTTGATAGACAAACGAAAGTTTGTTCAAGGGATTGAAAAAGGCATAAAAACCTATTCCCCCCCCCCCCCCCCCCCCCCCCCCCCCCCCCCCCTCCTAGGTATGCCTTAAGCAATTTAACTACGTTTGTATACTTTCAGGATCCATCACCAAAAGTGACATATCCTCCTTCCTCTATAACAAGAGTCTCGAAGAAACTCTTGTTTCCTGTCATGTGCCTAGAGCACCCACTATCTAAATACCAAAAATTAGAAGAATTTGCCTTCAAGGCTATTTGAGCAACATGACAAACATTTTCATTCTTTCTAATCCACCTAGAAACAATCTTAACTTTCTTAGTGGTCTTTGGTACATGGGTTCTAGATGTCCTAGGATTATGCACATCAATATTATCATTCCTAGGAGTATGCATCTTGGCTCTATTCTTTCTCTTTTCAATCATGCTTCATGTTTTACACATTTTAATATATCGAAAGCAATTTGGTCTAATATGACCATCAAATCCACAAAAATGACATGTAGGAATAAAATAAGGAATCATACCTTGTCCTTGAGCATGCATGTGAGCTTGTCTATGTCTTTGTGGTTGAGTGGGTTCAATCCATCTTCGTTGTTGAATCGGTCTAGCTTGCTTCCTAGCATGAGGTTGCATGATTGGTCTCTTTCCTTTGTGAGCCAATTGTTGAGAAATGTTAACTTGAGGGACCGTAGAAGGTTGAGCTTGAGGTTGCCTTCTTGGCACCATCTTCACTTGTGCATTTGAACATTGTCCTAGTTCTAACCTCTTCCTAGGAGTTTGCACTAATGAAGCTTCTTCGTTCCCCAAACTCTTGACAAACACGGTCTTGTTAGAGGTTAAGATCTTCTTGCCATCTTTATACCCAAGACCCCTCTTGTCACACGGACTCTTTCCAACACCAAGTATATGGTCAAGCTTCTTGGTGCTAGAATCCATCCTAACTAATGATTCTAAAGCTTCATCAAGCTCCCTCTTCAAACCTTTTTCATTCCTCTTAGATAAGACTAACTCCTCTCTTAGCTTATCTTCCATCTTCTTGAGTTTTTCCACTTGTTCACTTAAGTGGTCATTATGAGATAAAAGCTCAAGATTCTTTTCTCTCAACATCTTGATCTTTCTTGCGCTCTTGATTGCTAAATCATTGAACTCAGCATGGTATTTAGCAAGCACCTTTTTCTCCACAAATCCATTTATAGAGTTGGATGAGGAATCACTTTCTTCTTCACTTGAGTCATTTTCCTCTTGACTAATTTCCTCTCTTTCACTAGCACTTTTGCTCTTATGGGAGGAGGCAAAAGCTAGGAGGTTAGCCATGAGCTCTTCATCATCCGAAGACTCATCTCCCTCATTGGAGTCATCACTACTTCCACTCCAAGTGGCGGCCATCACTTTTCCCTTTTTCTTCTCATTGTGATTTGCACATTCGGGGGCAAAGTGACCTATCCCACCACATTCAAAACAATGGACCCCTTTCCTTTCGGTCCTCTCTTGCCTAGGCTCAAACTTCTTGAAAGAACTTTTTTTCTTGAAGTTATGACCTTTGGAACCAATGTCCTTTTTCCCGAACTTCATAACCTTCTTAAATCTCTTCACAAATAATGCAAGGTCTTCGTCCGAGTCATTCTTTGCCTCTTTTTCATCCTTGGAGGCTTTCAAAGCAATTCCTTTTTGCTTTTTAGGAGGAGTGGAGGTAGGACCCTTCCTAGACTCATAAGCTAGAAGCCTCTCTATCACCTCACTTGGCTTCATATCCTTTGTAAGGTTCCCATTTGTTGATTGGCTTATTTCGTGGACAAACCACATGTTGGGGTTCTTTGTAAGGGTAGCCTAGGTATCGGGTTTATTGTTCGAAGCCCTTTGAAGACCTCGTATTGATAAAGCACCGAAGGTATATTTCTTTGTGCTTACTTGTCTTGAAGAGACAGTTGCACACACTCACAACTCATGCATATGTTTAATACTTGTATGTTATGTGTCTTATTTTTGTGCATTAATGTTCATTAACATCTCTTCTTGCATGTTAGTTTGATTGCATCTTGCATATCCAATTGCCTTGTCATGCTTAGACTTAGGATTGCATTTTTGCATTGGGCGCTCCCAAAAGCGCTCTACAGAAGCGCTGTACGAACAGCGCCCATTGAGCGCTGTTCAGACCTGATCGATTTAATTCGGTCGCTGTACATGCGCTGTACAAAGCGCTCTACGTACAGCGCCACTCTATTTTCCCTTGAGAACAAAGTTGGGGCGCTGTACAAGAGGCGCTCTACGTACAGTGCCCAAGGCAAATATGAGGCCAACTTATCAAAATGACCACACCTTGTTTTGGCCCCCTATATATATGTCACTTTGACTTTAGGTCAATCACATGAGTTCATATTCAGATTCTATACTTAGGATATTTTTCAAAGAGAAGAAAAATTTCAAAGAACTCATTTTTAGTTTACTCAAACACTTTTTCATGATCATCAATCATCATCTAGCATCATCCTTGGTCATCTAGATGTCTCTTTGCATGGATTCTTCATCATACTTTGCTTGGTAAGCTTTTCACTAATATCTTACATATTTTGTGTTTTTCTTAACAAGCAATCTCAATTTATTACTTGTATGATTTTCATATATCTTTTGATATAAGATTGAGATTAGTGTGATGTATGTTTGAGAAGTTGTATTGTGATAGCTAATTAGGTTTTGTGCTTAATCTTGATTAGCTAAACTATTTGACATGTCATTTAGTTTTTAATATCTAGGATTGTTCTAATTGCATATTAATCATCTTAGATAAGCATATAGGGTTTCCCTTGCTCTATGTTGCATTTTGGATATTCATATATTCACTTAGGGTTGTTATTCTCTTCATAGAGAAAGTAAGTCTTGTGTGTAGCATCCGGGATTAGGTTGCTTAGATCGCAAGCAAATTGGACTAGGTTCACTCATACCGGGATTAGGTAGGTGTGTGATTACTTCCGGGATTAGGTTGTAATCGTTTTACACATTTAGCGGATTCGAGGTTCGAGTGTGGCTTACTTACTAGCCCGTGGTTTTTCCCGTGAGGGTTTCCACGTAAAAATCAAGTCTTATTTAATTTCCGCATTTTATACTTGATGCTTTATCTAGTTAGGGGTAAATTCATAATTTTGACTTAATACGAAAAATTGGGTAATAAGCTTAAAATCTATTCACACCCCCCCCCCCCCCCCCCTCTAGATAGTTTTATACACACCGTGCTATAATTTGTTTCATCCTTATATGTGCTATTCTCCTCTAAAGCCATCACCTTAAACTAAAATCTATCGGGGAGAGATCTCATAATCTTTTGCTTGATCCTCCTATCCGAATACGGGTCACCAAGTTGATGACTTTGGTTGACTATGTCCATCAACTTGATCTCGAAGTCGTTGAAGCACTCATTCTCCTCCATCTTAAGCATCTCAAATTGAGTTTGGAGAACTTGAAGCTTAGAGTCATTCACCACTTCGGTTCCTTCATGTGCAATCTCTAGGATGTCCCATGCCTCCTTAGCTATCCTAGTATTTTTAATCAATTTATATTGATTTTCGTCCATTGCACATAGGATGGCATGCATCGCCTTCCTATTCCACTTTGAAGCCTCAAACTCTTGCGTGTTCCATTGTGCCTTAGGCTTCAATACATCTACTCCTCCACCCGTAGGAGTCATCATGGGTAGATCATATCCATCTTCCACCGCCATCCACGCACGGTCGTGAATTTGACATATGTAGGATTCCATCTTTCCTTTCCATTGGGAATAGTTCAATCCGGTGAGAAGCGGAGGCCTTGTGCTAGAAGCACCCTCGTTGCCACCACCATTTCCACCGTTTCCACTCATAGTGTTTATGAATGAATGAAATGAATGCAAATGTATGAATGATAAAAAAATTACTCAAAATGCAAAACACACCAAAGTGAACAAGGATCACCTAAGTATATCTAGGAACCCGCTCTTATACCAATTAAAACAAATATTACACGGTGTGTATAAAACTATCAAGAGGGGGGGTAAATAGATTTTAAACGTATTACCCAATTTTTTTGTGAAGTCAATATTACGAAATTACCCCTAACTAGATAAAGCAATAAAGTAATAAATCAAGTATAAAATGCGGAAATTAAAAAAACACTTGATTTTTATGTGGAAACCCTCACGGGAAAAACCACGGGCTAATAAGTGAGCCACACCCGAACCTCGAATCCACTAAGTGATAAAGATTACAACCTAATCCCGGAAGTAATCACACACCTACCTAATCCCGGTATGAGTGAAGTAAGTTCGAATGCTTGCGATCTAAGCAACCTAATCCCGAATGCTACACACAAGACTTATGTTCTCAATGAAGAGATTAACACCCTAAGTGAATATATGAATATCCAAATGCAACATAGAGCAAGGGAAACCCTATATGCTTATCTAAGATGATGAATTTGCAATTAGAACAATCCTAGATATTAAAACTAAATGACATGTCAAATAATTTAGCTAATCAAGATTAAGCACAGACCTAATTAGCTATCACAATACAACTTCTCAAACATTCAATACACTAATCTCAATCTTGCATCCAAAATATATATAAATAACATACAAGTAATAAATTGAGATTGCTTGTTAAGAAAAACACAAAATATGTAAGATATTAGTGAAAAGCTTACCAAGCAAAGTGTGATGAAGAATCCATGCAAAAAGACATCTAGATGATCAAAGATGATGCTAGATGATGATTGATGATCACGAAATGGTGTTTGAGTAATCAAAAATGAGTTATTGGAATTTTTCTTGTCTTTGAAAAATATCCTAAGTATGAAATCTGAATATGAACTCTCTTTATTGACCTAAAGTCAAAGTGGCATATATATAGGGGGCCAAAACAAAGTGTGGTCGTTTTGAATAAGTTGCCCTGTTCTTGGCTTGGGTGCTGTTCGTAGGGCGCCTTTGAACAACGTCTGAACAACGCCCCAACTCTGTTCTCTCAGGAAAACAGAGCGGCGATGTACGTACAACGCTTTGTACAGCGCTTCGTACAGCGCCTGTACAGCGACCAAATTAAATCGATCAGGTCTGTACATCACTTGATGGACGTTGTACGAACAACGCTTTGTACAGCGCCTTTCACTATGTATGAATCCTAAGTCTATGCATGGCATGGCATTGGACATACAAGATGAAATCAAAATAAACATGCAAGAAGAGATGTTAATGAACATTAATGCACAATAATAAGAAACACAACATACAAGATTTAACCATATGCATGAGTTGTGAGTGTGTGCAACTATCTCTTCAAGACAAGTAAGCACTTAGAATTTTACCTTTGGTGCTTATCAAAATGAGGTCTTCAAAGGGCTTTGAGCAAAAACACCAACACCTAAGCTACCCTTACAAAGAACCCCAACATGTGGTTTGACTACGAAATAAGCCAATCAACAAATGGGAACCTTACAACTCCCATTTCTGAAAACAGAGGCAAACAACTATTAATCCAGCCCACCACCACTTCCGCATCCGACTCAATCATACATGGAAACAAGCCAGTATCAATAGCCAGTTGAAGTCCTTGAAGAATAGCTACTGCTTCAGCAACTTGCGAAGAGAAAGTAGCATTGATCTTTTACGAGCTTGAGGCCATAACCAAACCAACAGAGTCTCAGATAACGATTCCCACCCCCACCAGGCGACTCTCCACATTAAGCGCAGCATCACAATTTATCTTATAAACACCTGGGTCAGGAGGTTTCCACAATTGAATCCTGGAACAACCACTACTAACCACACAAACACCACCAGGGTTGGCTGAAATAAACTCCTTCAAAAAAAAAAAGATGCCCACTCTACCATATCCACCTCCCTCAAAGCCTTCGGATCATGAACTGTAACATTACGAAGGGACCAAACTTTCCACAAACAAATACAAAACAATCCCAGTTCCTCTCCATCCAAAACCGCAACACTAGCCAACAAAAAATCAAAAAAAAATGATATTTGTTTTTGTGAATACCTGCCAGCTTTGGATACCACCAAGCACGCAGAGGTTTCAGAAGGCTGCAACACCAGAACCCATGGAGAGTCGATTCGCTGCCGCTATTGCATCTTGGGCAAGCTTTGTCAACTGTGATCCTATGACAAGCGAGGTTCTCAAGAGAGGGGAGCATGTTATTACATGCCCTCCACACAAAAATCTTGACTTTATTAGGAATCTGCAGCTTCCAAAGAGACTTCCACCAAGCAGAAGAACTGCCGGAAAAAGAGCTGGAATTTGAGGAGGACGGGTCAGCTTGGAGGGAACAACCTACCCAATAGCCACTTTTAGCCGTATAGGATCCTTTGAGATCGAAATGCCATTGTAGAGAGTCCAGACTTCGGTTCCTCCCAACCGGAATTGTCAAAATCGCAATAACATCCTCTTCAACAAAATTTCTATTTAACAGCTCCAAACCCCATGAACCAACGGGAGAAATAAGCTGGCTCACGGTAGCATTACTGCCCAAAACCTAAGGAGAAATAGGCATGAAGGTGGTTGATCTCGGAATCCATTTGTCTTGGTAAATACGGATATTTGCCCCATCACCTACTCTCTATCTCGTACCAGCTACGATGATTTCCTTACCCCACATTAGACTTCTCCAAATGAAAGAAGCCGAAGGTTTCATTTCAACTTCAATGAAATCAACATCCTGGAAGTAGCAGCCTTTTAGAACACGTGCAGCCAGGGACTTCTCGTTAGACAAAATACGCTAGCACTGATTTGCAAGAAGTGCTTTGTTAAACATTTCTAAGTCTTTAAAACCTAGCCCACCTCTATCTTTAGCCATACACAGACGAGACCAAGTGCACCAATGAATATTTCTCGAGGATCCATTACTTCCCCACCAAAATCTAGCGCACAGTCTGTAAATCTCATTCAAAGGACACTTAGGGAGCTGAAAGAGATTCATTGAATAGGTGGGAATTGCTTGAATAACCGCCTTAATTAACACCTCCTTACCTCCAGCAGAGAGAAACTTATCCCTCCACCCTTTTAACTTATCCCACACCCTACTAATAATGTCTGCAAAGATCTCCTTTTTCTTCCTCCCAGTGAAGCAAGGCAAACCTAAATACTTTTCATGACAAACTACAATCCCAATGCCTAGAATTCCCGCTAAAAGACCACACTCCTGACCGGCCATAGAAGGGCTAAAACATACAGCAAACTTGTCTAAATTGATCACCTGACCTGAAGCCTTAGCATAGGTGTCTAGAATTCGTTTAATCACTACACAATTAGAAACAGAGGCCTTACTGAAAAGGAGGCTATCGTCTGCGAAAAAAAGGTGAGAGATTGCCGGACCATTCCGACTACACTTAAACCCCTGAAAAACACCTTCGGAAACAGCTTGACTAATCAACGATGAGAAGCCTTCCACACATAATAGGAATAAATACGGGGAAAGTGGGTCCCCTTGGCGCAGCCCACGCGATGGTTTAATAAAGCCACACACTTCGCCATTAAGCACAAAGGAATACGAAACCGAAGAGATACACTGTGAAATCAGATTAATCCACCTCACAGAAAACCCCAAAGATTGCAGCATTTTCTCTATAAAGATCCATTCTACACGATCGTAAGCCTTCGACATGTCTAATTTAACCGCCATTGAACACCCCTTCCTCTTTCTCCTCTTAATCCTATGAATACATTCAAACCCCGCTATAATATTATCTGAAATCAGTCTCCCCGGGATAAAAGCCCCTTGCATCTCCGAAATTACCCCATCAAGAACCTGTCGGAACTGATTAGCAATAGTTTTCGCCACTATCTTATAAATTACATTACATAGGCTAATTGGCCTGAAATCAGTAATCTTCTCAGCAATTTTCTTTTTAGGAATGAGAACTATCAGAGTCTCATTCATTCTCTCCATCGAACCTCCCTCTAATTAATCCTCGTTCATCTATTGTTTTAATTTTATTATAACATAAAAATGTTTATTGGGTTATCCCTTTTTAAAATTGCGTTACATGTATGATGGATCTCAATATATATAATAGCAAAACTTAAGAATTTTAATAAAAATCTTTGCATGGATCAGGTTGACAAGAAGAATGAAATATTTAAACTTGGAAGCAAAATTGAAAATTTTAAGAGTATGATTTGTCAAATTATTTTTCGACTTTTTAAAGATTAAGCATTAAGAAAATGGGGATACATCGGAAAAAAGAAGTTTCTACATCCAAAAACAATTTTTTTTTTTTTTCCAGATGTATATATAGTTCAATTTTCTTATCTTAGCGTACAAAAAATCTTATTATAATATATTTCATGAAATTTCATTAATTAAAGTAATAGGGATATATCACTACTAGAAAAACCTTAATAGATGACAGTTTTTTTTTTTTATAGGTTTTTTTTTTTTCTTGACAGTTTTTTTTTTACAGTTAAAAACTGTCATAAATTATAATTTTTTTTTTCTTGACAGTTAAAAACTGTCAAGAAATGTTAATATATATTTTTTAAAATTTTCATTATTTAATATATAATAATAATATTTAATTAAATAACATTTTTTATATTTATAATAACCACCTCCCTTACGTCGGACCACCGCCTGCTGCCGCCACCGACCGCCGGCGGCCACCCACCGTTGACGTCCGTCCATTCCAAAAATACCCTCCTTTCCAAAAATAATATATGATTATTATATATTATATTAATGATATATTATATCATATATATTATATATATTATTATTATATATTATATTATTATAATAATATATCAAATATATTATATTATTATATAAATTATATATATTATACTATTATATATGTTATATAGTTGCAATTATATATTCTATATATCGCTGCACGACTTTAACATGCATATATATAATATGTAATCTGCATGAATTCAACTTGCATTTATATATGATATCTAATCCTGCATGAATTCAAATTGCGTATATATATAATATATATTGCTGCTTGAATTAAACTTGCATATATGAAAATATATATTGCTGCCCGAAATCTTGCCTAAATATAATTAGGGTGACCGAATTCCTCTACCAAATAAGATTTATGCCTTTTGACCTAAATCCTAACTCTAGGTAGATTTTCTTAGATTTCCAAACCCTAATCCAACTCTTTAGTGTATTTGTGACTATATAAAAGACTTCCTTATTTGACTAGATAAATAAATCCTTTATTTATCTACTTACTAAATAAAGTCTTTTATTTTATTTATACTACCACAATAGTATACTACTAAGAAACATATTTCCTAGTCAGAAAAAGATTTTGATTTTTAATTAAATAATTAATTAATCAATCAATTAATTTCCATTTAATCAAATAATGAAACAAAATAATATATTAGACTTTTATGCAAGCCTTGCCGCCCATACATATATATATGGCCCATATATTATTTTCTTATTTCATTTAATCCATTGGACTTTAATTAAAAAGCCCACATGTGAACCAGACTCATTCTTACTAAAAGAAACAAGTCCACATGCCTTTCATTAATATATTAATATAATTAATCAGCCCATTAAATAAATAATGTGCAAATTATATTCTTAATATACTAAATATAATTCTAGACGGACCCATAAATTGGTCCGGTAGAATATATCAAGTGATCCATGCAAGTCCGTGTGGATTGTGAATCTTGGCGGGCTATCTAAATTTAAGCTTCAATAGACATAATCTAATCACAATCAATAAATGATTCACTTAGGTCCGATCTATTAATTTTAACTCATTCCACTAAATAGCTAAAATTGAACTCTTAAATAAAGATAGAATAAGTAAATATTTCTCATTTGTACCCTAGACAATCTTATTGGAGATGGTGTATCCTCATGAAGAATATCAATAATCGCCAAGAGCTCATAGACCGCCTATAGCTCTCCAAGTTACCATATTTACTCATATGACCACATTTTGAACTTGGATATTTTGACTTGTCCAGAAGCCATGTTTCAATAGACTCTATCGAAAACTTAACGTTAAGATTCAATATCTAATACCTCAAAACATCCATATGATGATATTCTACTCTCATTTAATAAATGGACCCACAATGTCCATATCTATAAATGAAGTCCTTTATCGATTAACAAATGAATACCACCAAACTATTGAGGATAGACTATGCTATATAATCGTACTCATTGATAACTCAAATGATAACACTTGCAACCATAAGTCCATCATTTATCTCAGGATTAAGATAGACTCTCCGATTGTCTTGATAATGAAAAAACTTTTATCTACTGACGGTTCTAGATAAAGTATTTCATTGTGATCCTATTCAATGCACCCAGTGCACTATATTCTTTTACTCGAAGACCCTTCGATGATTTCAGACTCATCATAACTCACTTGATCCCACTCAAATGTTAGCAAAAGAATTCTACAACTTTAACAAGATAAAGGTGCCCAACATTTAACTTAAGTTGTGAACATTATTCAAGATTAACTAAAGAATTGTGTCTACCTCATACATAACCAGATGTACGAACAATTCTTCTTTTCTCATAGTCTTTTGACCTTATGATTATTTATTTTGACAATTATAATATTAAACTATAAATGCTATAAGATTTGTTAAACCAGAAATCACTTTATTAATATGATAAGATTGTCAATTACAATATTACACTCTTGTTATTGAGCATAATCCTAACACGATCTCCTCGACCGGAGAAGATCGTCCCATCGTAGGGTGGTGGCATCGATTGAGATATGATGGTGGCATCAATCGGCGCATCAATTGATAGATTTTCTTACCCAAAAAAAAAAAAAAAAAGAGTGTTTGGTAGCAGAGAAAAATGACGAAGAGAAACTTCAAGAAGAGGAGAAAAAACAAAGTAAAGTTGCTAAGAATATCTTTTATTAGTTTTAATATTTAATTATTTTAATATTACTTTTTACTTATTTTTAATATTAATAAAAACTGAATTAAACTTTATAAGAATAAATTCTACCAGACGCATTTTTTATGTTTATATTCTTATAATATCATTTTCCATAATTACTACCAGACGTGTTTTCAAACTCGAAAAACAAAAAACAGAAACAGAAAACGAAAATAGAAAACAAAAATAGAAAACAGGAAACGTAAACGTTACCGAACGTGCCCTTAGTTTTCCTTTCCTTTCCTTTCCTTTCCTTTCCTTTCTCATTATCATTCTCATTACCATTCTGATTACCATTCCAACATGTAACCAAACGTGACCATAGAGTATTGACCAATAACTCGACTATATTTTTAAAAAAATATAATTTTATTAAAAGTTTCAATAAATATTTTTTAATATATGTTTGTCGTAAAAATTAGAATTTTGATTAGTTGAATAAATTTAAATTTATCTTAAAATGTTTTTTTTTTATTTGTAATAACTCATATAGGTTATATATAAATATTGTTTAATTGTTAACACATCAAAGGTTGTAGTCAAGTGGTAAAGACTTATAACATTTGAACTTGAGGTCACAAGTTCAACTCCCACTAATGGCAATTAATTGTCATTATTATCAAAGGTGGCCGGCCGGCGGGGGCCGGTTGCCGGATTGTGTATAAATATTAAAAAAAATTTATTCTTGACAGTTATAAGTTTTTAACTGAGGAGCTATTTCATTAAAAAAAAAAAAATTGAGAGAGAGAGAGTAATAATTTTTGTTTGGAGGAGCCATTGCATTAAAATAAAATATTTGTGTGTATATATATATATATGTAATATTTGTCAGATTTCTTATGGTCATAGCGATGAGGACCATGGATGAAATTCAATCAATTTTAATAAATTTTGATGTGACTTTTTTATGAATGTTAAGAAAATAAAATATTTTTGTAAAAAATGTTAGACATTTTTTTCCAACAATAGATAGGTTTTTCCATTCTTTTTAATATGATGCATTATGAAAAGAAAAAAAAGAGTCCAATCATAGGAAAATTTGAAAAAAAAAAAAAATTGTTGTAGTGATAAAAACAATTAAATTATTTTTTTAATTATATTTTATTTTTTTATGTCTATTAAAAAAAAACCACATTAAAATTCATTGAATTGATTCACACGGTGCATTTTCTTTTTCATTTTTCAAGTAAATGTGTCTGCGTTCAACTTCTTTAATTGAGAAGTAACAAATGCTCCATGAGCATCTCTCAATTCTGATCAAATCTTTTTTTTTTTTAAACTGAGAAGTATCCAATGTCCAAGCATACATGATAACATTGGATAAGATAATATGTTAGATGAGAAATGCAACGAGATTAATGTGAGGCCTATATTTGGTGGTACAACTGTATTTTCGAAACATTTATTAGCTTTGGTCCCGTGTAAAATGTGAGTCTGCATGTAGCAGGATGCAGCACGTGGTAAATATGCTATAGGATTAATTGCAAGAATACCCATGAGTTTAGGTTTAATTACACTCATATTCATTTTCTTCTTTTATTATACAAACCTACTCTTTCAAAATGGACTAATAGTTTGACTGACATCAAATTCAACAGTCAAGGATAGTCCAAGGGTAAACTCATCTTTCTACACATAATAATAATCAAACAACGAAGGAAGGACCCCATATATTTCACTAATTATCTGCCCATAATATCGGCTCGTTTGGAATTACTTTTATTTTTAACTTTTGAGAGTAGATGAAGAGAAGTGAAAGCTTGAGCTTTTCTGTTATTGTTTGGATAGTCTATTTCAAAAAAGCTTTTGAATCGAGAAGAGCTTTTGGGACCATTTTATTGAAACATTTAAAAATATCTTCTAACTATAATATGACTGTTTTACCCTTCCAATGAGCTCAATGACATAATTCTAACGAGCTATTTTATTTTGGCTAATTGGCACAGATGCCCCCTGAACTCTTCAAAAATTTGCACATTGCCCCTTGAACTTTTTTTTTCGGCAGTAAACCCCCTAAACTAACGGAAATTTGCAAAAGCTGACAGAATGGCAACGGAAGCCACATTCCGTCTGTTTTCTAGTCACATGCGCGTCACATGACAAGAACTAATTACACCAACCTCCCCTGAGGTTTGCCCTAATACTTTTTTTAAAAAGAAAAATAAATATTTTTTTAAAGAATATAATTAAAAATTTTAATTTATTTCAATAAATAGATTTTTTTGAAAAAAGAAAGATTAATCTCCACCGTCCATCAATCACCATGGACGGTGGAGATCATATCATATCTTCTTCAATAATTCATATAATTCAATAATTCCAACAAAAAAAAAAATTCACAAATCAATTACAAAAAAAAAAAAAAAAAAAAAAAATCCACAAATCTCATTCAATAATTCATATTTTCTTCCTTCTTCTTCAATCAATTCCAATATGAAATCAGAAAAATAAAATCCACAAATCTCATCTTCTTCAATCAACTCCAAAAACAAAATAAATGATAATAATAATCTAGAATTGTTTTTCTATTATTGCATTTAATAATAAATATAAAAAAAATAAAAAACAATTTAATTATTTCATGTGGAATCTGTGAACATAGATCCAATTGATGCATTGCCCAGATGAACAAACAATTTAATATTATTAAATGAAATAAAATACATTAAATTGATTCATGCCCAGATGAACACAAAGAACACAAATCCCTCTCTCTCACGCCGATCTCCCTGTTCTCTTCTTTCTCTTCTTATCTTTCTCTATCCCCGATTCTCTTCTTCTCTTTTTCTTTCTCCTACTTCTCTTCACCGATCTCTTCTTCTTCTATCGGAAATGGAGGAAATTGATGGAGAAAGATTCGCGAAGAGAGAGAGAGAGAGAGAGAGAGAGAGAGAGAGAGAGAGAGCGATGAAGGAGATCGAGCGCAACTGGGCCGTGAAGACGTGGCGGCGACGACGGCGGACCAGATCCGTAAAGAGAGAGAGAGCGCATGGCGGTTGAAGGAGATCGAGTGCGCGGCAGCGGCTGCGGCTGCGGCGGACCAGATCCGTAAAGAGAGAGAGAGAGCGCGATGAACTAGATGTGAAGAGGGAGAGAGAAGACCCAGCGGCTTTTGAATGGTGGTGGTGGCTAGGGTTTGGGTGTTGGTGTTGGTGGAAGATGATGATGATGATAATGAGTGATGAGTGTGGTGGTGGTTGACTGGAGATGATGATAATAAGTGGTGGTTAGAGTTTTTGTTCATTTAAAAAAAAAAAATTATCTAATATATAATTTATCTAATATATATATAAAAAAATCTAATATATATATATAATTTATCTAATATATATAAAAAAAATCCATAATTTAATATAATATATATAATATGATTTGTTTTTTTTTTTAATTTATTCATTTTTTTTCTAAATTAATTTGATCTCCATCGTCCATCATGATGATGGACGGTGGAGATCAATTTTTCTTTCTTTTTAAAAAAAAATCTATTTATTGAAAATAATTTAAAAATATATTATATCCTCTTAAAAAATATTTATTTTTCTTTTTTAAAAAAAGTATTAGGGCAAACCTCAGGGGAGGTTAGTGTAATTAGTTCTTGTCACGTGATGCGCATGTGACTAGAAAACAGACGGAATGTGGATTCTGTTGCCATTCCGTCAGTTTTTACAAATTTCCGTTAGTTTAGGGGGTTTACTGCCGAAACAAAAAGTTCAGGGGGCAATGTGCAAATATTTGAAGAGTTCATGGGGCATCTGTGCCAATTAGCCTTTTATTTTTTATTTGTATTTTTAAACAATTTCTAAGTGGCTATAAATTATTGTCAATGAAAATTCTTCACCAGCATGGTTTCTTGAATCTTTTTACAATAACAGTACAATATATACATTAACTCAACCTGTCAACCACACCGGCATCTATATTAGAATCTTCACAATAATACCTGTTACCATAATTTACATAATCATCCAAATGATTTGCAATCAAATTATTCATCAAATCAATATTAACAAGATAAAATCCCAGTGTTTGTTCTGGTCCATTTCCAGTCTAAAATAGAAATTATTAACACAAAAAAGCACATCATTTGATGCCCACTCCATGAACAATGAACGAATAAACAAAAAAACAAAAAAAATACTAATAATAATCAATGAAAATGTAATATTAAGACACAAAAAAGGTGACTTGAAATGGGATCTACTTTAAAAAAAAAAAGAAAAAGAAAAAGAAAATAAAAAAGAAAAAGAAATGGGTAGATCCAGTAAAAACAAGGTTGCATTTTATTGCTCTGAAACGAAATGGGGGTGTCTCTGTTTCCCACAGATCCAGTAAAACGGTTTCGCTTTCGAAATTCAGTTCTGCTCAATCTATCTAATTTAACCAAATTCTTGTTTGTAGTTTGAAAATAAAAATGATTATTTCAGTGTATGAATCAATTTTAAAAGAATGAAGCTGTAGGATTGATTCAAACATTTTAAAATCAGAAAGAGAAGATGATATTTCAAAGAACATTTATGATAGAGGGAAGTTCTAGAAAATTCTTCTTCTTCTTTTATTTTCATCTCCATACATTTTCTCACCTTTTCTTAGTGACCAAACACTTAGATTTCTTGATAGGATTGGTAAACATAGATTTTTTTTCTGGGTTGGAATTTTTAGGGTTCGCGTGACTTCTTTTTTTCATAAAAGGGATGGGATATGGTAGAGATTTATGGTTTGTTATTTATTAAGGCTATGTTTGGTAAGAGGGAGGGAGAGTATGAGGGATGGATGAATTAAGAGGGAGAGAGAGTAGGAGGTATGGAGACGATAACATCTATCATTCATATTATTTGGTATTGAAAAGAGGGTTGAATGGGTGGATTGGTATTTAATTTGTAAAATTACTATATTACCCTTAAAAAAATTGGAGGGCATTGAAAAATTGGACGGCATTATAGTAATTCCCCTCCAATCTTCTCTTCTTCCTCTCATCCGCCCATCATATGAAAGGTCTAATATGATGGTGGGCCCGGATGGATCTTCTCTCCCTCCTCTCCTCCCTCTCCTCCCTCTCCTCCCTCTAACAAAACAATGGATTAGATCTCTCCCTCCAACTCTCTCCCTCCCTCTATCTTTCCCTCATACCAAACACAGTGTAAAGCATGGGTGAAATAGGAATTATAAAAGTTTCCTTAAAAGAAATGGGCTTCTCGTGTTTGGTTTGGAAGCTCTTCTTGCAGAAACAACAATAGACCAACTTCTAATGGAAGAGCTTCTAGTTTTGAAAGCTCTTTTTGATAGCTATCCAAACAGCCCATAAAGTGGCTTTTGGGCCTGAAAAGCTGAAAAGTGGCTTCTATAAAGCCAATAACTATATGATGTGGCTTGAGAAGTCTCCCTTATTGGTGGAGCGTTGGGTTTTGGCTGATATGCGTAAACATTTGTAATCTTTGCTATGTTTTTAATGGATTTCTTTAAAAAAAAAAAAAAAAAAAAAACACACAGAGAGAGACATAATTAATCCCGAATTAAGCCTTAAAATAATGATGTTGTTCATATTTCTCCATTCTTGATAGCAGTAGGGATGGCAAAACAACTAGTAGGGACCCGCACATATGGGCTGGGGATGAGTTTCAATTTGATGGGGATAAATAATAAAACTTGCAATGGATATGAGCTGGGGATGGGTTTTCTAATCTCCTCTCCACACCGCCCCACTTAAAATATAATATTTATTTTTCTGTTATTTAGTTTTTTTTCCTTTCAATTTTATATTTAAAAATTATTGAATTTATTTATTTAGTTGTGAGATTTATGCTTATTTTTAATGTTCAAGAGACGATTTTCAATAGTTTTTTGGAATTACTTTATATATTATATATTTATATCATATTTATTGGGTTATATATTTACTATTTTAATAATATATTTTTGATATATTTTAATAAATAATTTTTATAAATGGATTAAATGAGTTGGGAATGAGGAAAGCATGACCCGCCCTGTCCTGCTCCATCTATTGCGGAGGGTTTATATAAGGATAGATCTTCAAAAAGTAAGAGGGGCCCATTGCCATCTCTATCAATAAGTTAATTAAATTTGTCTAATTTTTTTATGACTTGATAAAAATATGAGAGAAAACCGAAAATAGCCATCAAAATTATCATACTTTTGTTTTTAACCGCTTTTGAAATTATAATTGTTAATAACCACTTTTTAAAAAAAAATTCAGTGTAGTACCATAAATTACCAGAGTACCCCTGAAAATAGTGTTTTTTAAACCTCGAAACAAACTTGAAATCACGACTAAATTAAAATATACAAACTTAAAATCATGCCTAAATGGAAATATCCAAACTTGAAATCATGCCTAAAATAGAAATATTCAAACTTGAAATCTGGACTAAATTGAAATTAGGATAAGTTTTTTTTTTTTTTTTTCCCTCTTTCTTCTTCCTCTTCTTCTTCCCCAAATTCAAATTAGGTTTAGGTTTTTTGTTTGTTTTGCAGATCTATTCGCCGGCGATCGCGAAGCACCGAGCCGCCGGACGTCGTTGACTGGTCGTCACCCATCGCCGGTCGTGGTTCGTGCAGGTCGCCCATCGGAATTGAAGTCGTTGGTTCGTGAAGCCGTGAAGGGTTGCTGGTCGCTGGTCGCTGGTCACTGGTTCGTGAAGCCGCTGGTTCGTGGAGGTCTTGTGAACTCGGCGACGACTTCCGGCGGTGGACGACGACGACGTCCGGCGATGGCGACGGCACCAAGAGGAGAAAAGAGAGAGACGATCGGGAGAGAGTGAGCAGAGGAGAGAGAAGGAGAAAGAGAGAAAAAAAGGAGAGAGAGTGTTTTGGGAAGGTTTTTATATGAGGGCTTTCCAGTAATTTCTCAAAAACATGGTTAAAAACAATTAAAAGTATGCATGTGGTTAAAAAAAATTAAAAGTATGCATGTGGTTAAAAAAGAAATTCCCATAATTAGAGTGATCAGTTTTGGCAATTTTCACTAAAAATACCCTTATTAAAAAAAAAAAAAAAAGTTGTTGACTTCCGTACCCATAATGTTTAATTACTTCATTTCTCTATTTAAGTTTTCTCTCTCTTTAACTCTAATAACTTGAATCACCATTGATTCTTTATTTTTCTTCTCACTTTTTTTTTTAATCTTTTCTTGCCTCTCTAATTCAATCTTATTTCTCTCTCTACAATTTTCATTGTCTCTCTTTCCTATTTAAAATACCGTTCTCTTCACCGAAATGATTCTAACGGTATCTTATGGGTGGAATTATGATATTATTTGCTCTCTCAAAAGTCCCTTTAAAGTGTTCAGTTTCACGTTGAAATCTTTACATACTGAAATGCACAAGGGGATTCTCTCTTTACAACTCATACATGTGTTAGAGCATTTTTGTCCAAAACAATTTCTCTTGGATAAAAAAAAAAAAAAAAAACTTTGATCCTCTACCGATCTGATCTTTTTCCTGACATTTTTAAAACATGTGATTGGTTGTTGATAAAGTGGTTGTGAAAACCAATCACATGTTAACCACATATTCATTGCAATGCTTATGTGCCATGAGATTAGGTGAGGTCATGAAAAAGATCAGATCAGCATAAGATCCAAATTCTAAAAAAAATAAAAAAAATAAAAAAATAAAAAAATAAACCTTTTGAATAGTCTATTAATTTAAATGTTATTTTTTTTTTGGCCAAATGAAAATAATATCAGATAATTGAATTGTCTCTCGACTCTTATTTTGTATTTAATTTATTTTTATGAAAGAAAAAAAAAGATGGCTCTATTGCAACCCATAAAAGTTCTTGCTACACCCATATTAATAAAATTTTTAATTGTTAAAATACCTTTATATACAATTGTGAGAGTTTCTTCAAGTAGAGCTTTTAATGGAAAAATTTTGGTCGTTTGGTTGACAACTAAAAAGCTCTTTTAAATGATAAGATTACCAAAATACTTTTGAAAAACAATTAAATGATAGGGTTATATTAGACATTTTAGTGTTATTAAAAAAGCTTTAAAAATGTCTACTTGGAAAAACTTTAAATTTGAACTTCTCTACTAAGTAATAACCAAACGACACAAATCTTTTTGAATTAAAAAAACTATTTTAGCCAGTAAAAAAGTTCTTCTAAACGGGCAATAAAAAAACTGTTTTACGTCTACTCGAAGAAACTCAAATTTAAAGTTTTTCCAAGTAGACCTTTTAAAGTTTTTTTTAAAAACACTAAAATGTTTAATATAACCCTATGATTTAATTTTTGTTAAAAGTACTTTGGTAATCTTATCATTTAAAAAAGCTTTTTTAATTGACAACCAAACGACCAACAACTTTCCTTTAAAAACTCAACTTTTAGAAGATTGACTTTAGAAGATTTGCTACTAAAAAATCTATTTGAAGAAGGTCTTTCAAATGGACCCTAAAGCATTTATCCAAAGCCAGTTGGTCCAGTTCTATGATAAATTGATAACCCAGTTGATGATATACTTGAGGATAGTTTTGGTATTTTGAAGGGTTACAAATAGGTGTAGCAATATTTTTTATGGGTGAGAATAGAGCTAGGAACAAAAAGGTTGGAAAGAAAAGAAAAGAAAAAAAAGAAAAAGAAAAGAAAGATTAAAAAAAATAATAATAATAAAATAAAAATAAAAATAAATAAAAAACATTACATTACATGTGTGTGATTACCGACTAGTGACCACCACATGATATATTCTCTTTAAGGGTCATACTACCTTACTAGTCCAATAACATTATTGGACTTAATAACTACCATTGGATTGGATAAAAGCAAATCCAATGGATGTTATTAAAATTTTAAATTAATGTCTTTTATTACAGTAAAAACTTAAAACCTTTATAACCGGTTTTTTTTTTTTTTTTTTCAAATAATTAACAATAGTAATAGATAAGAAATTATATCTAGTGATAAAGGACTTAATTTTTTTTTTTTTTTTTTTTGAAAAAGGATTTAATTTTTTTTTTTAAATATGTATATAACCGATTTTAACATTAAGAAAAAAGATAATAAAAAAGAAAACCGTCAAATTAATGGAACCCTAAACCAAATTGTCTTCACAATTCTTTCATCTTCATTCTTTTTTTATTTTTTATTTTTTATTTTATTCTAAAGGAACCCTAAGCCAAATTTGCATCTTTACCCTCCTTTAGAATCCTAAAGAAAGTCCTGAAGGTTGTGTTTGCTCATAGATATATTGGAGAATATTCATTATTTCTCTCTCTCTCTATGTGTGGCTTAAAAAAAGTACTTTGTCCATCTCTGTTTCAAAATATATGAGTTCTAAATTTATAATGGATTTTTTTTATAAAAAATTTGTTAATGGAAATCGTGTGATAGTTTTTTAATATTCAAGTCAACGTTATTACAACTTACAACTTTTTCGTTACATATCAAACCAACGTGAAATTGTTACCATAAACATTTTAACTACAACTTTCTACACAAAACTTGTTATAAAACACGTATATTTTGTTACCCATATAAATCGAATTGTTACATGCTACGTCAAAGTTGTTACAACCTACAACTTTATTGTTACACATCATGTCAGATTTGTTACAACATTAAATCGTTACCACACATATCTTACATAATTTTTTTTTATGTAAAACTTATTACATGGTATGGATATTTTGTTACCCATATAGAATGAGTTGTTACATGATACGACAACGTTGTTACAACTTACAACTTTTCGTTACATATCAAACCAACGTGAAATTGTTACCACAAACATTTTAACTACAACTTTCTACATGAAACTTGTAACAAAGCACATATATTTTGCTACCCATATAAATCGAGTTGTTACATGCTACGTCAAAGTTGTTACAATCTACAACTTTATTGTTACACATTATGTCAGATTTGTTACAACATTAAATCGTTACCACATACATCTTAATTTTTTTTTTAATGTAAAACATGTTACATAGTACGGATATTTTGTTACCCATATAAAATGAGTTGTTACATGATACGACAACATTGTTACAACTTACAACTTTTTCGTTACATATCAAACCAACGTGAAATTGTTACCACAAACATTTTAACTACTACTTTCTACATGAAACTTGTTACAAAACACATTATTTTGTTACCCATATAAATCAAGTTGTTACATGCTACGTCAAAGTTGTTACAACTTACTACTTTATTGTTACACATCATGTCAGATTTGTTACAACATTAAATCGTTACTACATACATCTTACTTAATCTTTTTTATGTAAAACTTGTTATATAGTACGGATATTTTGTTACCTATATAAAATGAGTTGTTAAATGATACAACAACGTTGATACAACTTACAACTTTTTCGTTACACATCAAACCAATATGAAATTGTTACCACAAACATTTTAACTATAACTTTCTACGTGAAACTTGTTACAAAACACATATATTTTGTTATCCATATAAACCAAATTGTTACATGTCCCTACAAGAAAATAGGGTTTTGTTGACAGTTATTTGACAGTTAAAAACTGTCAACAAATAACAAACATTATATATATATATATATATTATTAATATATAATATAAATATATTATACCACTGTAAGGATTATACACAATAATCATGCATCTCATAATTAAAACATAAGCATGAATATCAAGAAAACTTATCTGAAATTTCCAGCTAAATCCATGGCAGCAGCAGCAAGCTTTGGTTGTTGTTTGATGTTGAGAGAGAGAGTCTTCTCCTCCATTCTCACAAACTTTGCTAGGGAAACCCAATGGGGAGACTTCCCATATTTAATGAACTAGAGAAGGGACCCCCTACACAGTATAACTTACAGAGAGAATCCTAACCCATAAAGGATTCTCTCAACCCTAATAGGATGGCTAGTCCTAAAAGGAATACCAGGTCCACACATATAAAATAGCCCATACCATATGCTACATTGATATAATGTAGTCAAGGTGCACCAAGCCCACAAATATTGATCACACTTAATTGGGCTCATCATCCGGTCAAATCTTTATAACTTAAACATTCCAATCAATTCGGTTTTTTTTTTTCATAGATACAAAATATAATGTTATGTTGCTCACAATATTTTTATAAAACAAAAATCTTACATTCTCCCACTTGAGCTACATAAACATTATTATTTACATTTATAAATTCATTTAGAAAACGACACTCCGAATTGACAAACAATTTTTATGGCCATAAAATAGAATGTTTAAGAGAGAAACACCTTCCTTCCCCTTAGTACAATAGAACCTTAAGTATCCAACTGTATAGATCATTACATCAATAATCGACATAAAACCATATGCAATCAAAACACCCTTAGCTCTACTTACCCAGGTAAAATGGTATGTATGTGTTGTATGGAAATTACATGCAAACGTGATCATCATGCCTATTTCCATATAGGTCCTCCTTCGCATAATTTCATTATGCGAAGTCACTTAAGACGGGAAAATCATTCCGCCTTAAGTAATATTCACTCATTGGTGGAAACTTTTATACCTTATGAGTGAACTGCCCCATCAAAGCCAAAAGCCTTGATATCTTCCCTTAAGATGGGCAAATCATTCTGTCTTAAGTAATGTTCAAATTTAATAATGGATAACCGACGAATATCTCAAAATCTTAATGATTAGTCACTACGTGAAAGCATAATCATCCAATCTACGAGCATATTCAATCAATTATTAAAACAATCAAATCAATAACCGTTTGTCATCTAACTTCTCAAAATCGAAATGATTAGCCACTAAGTGAAAACATAATCACCCGATTCAAGAAAAAGTTCAGCAATTGTAGATCTTCGAACCTTATGAGATCTCTTTAAAGGAACATCAACAGCTGGTTGGGGTATATGGGCGTTTGTCCATATACCCCAACCAGCTGTTGATGTTCCTTTAAGCCTTGGACTGTCTCTTACTTAGTTGTAATGGTTTCCCCAAAAGCGGCCTTAACCTAGCGGCCTTAACCCAGCGGCCTAAACAGGGTACTTACAGAACAACACCATAGAAACAGGCAAGGACCTTAAGCCAAATAATCAACATCTTTATTTCTGATGTACAGGATCCTCAACTAGAGGTAAGCACGGAGCATACTTAGATTATTACAGACTGTTAATCCTTTCGTAGAGAAATATTGAAAAAGAAGAAGAGAGAACTTAGAAAGCCATGAGATATTAAACACAAGCTAGTTTTTTTATTGATAATTCTGCTTCTGATTTTTACAGCGGGAGAATTCCTCTTATATAGAGGAAAAGGGGAGAAGCAAACAAGCTATCTTACAAGGACATGCCATACAGGTGGCAGACAAGATCATATTATAATTACAAAGATAAGATCTGGCCTAATAGGTGGCCGACAACTAGGACAATAATTTAACATAATGATTAAAGCACACAGGAACTAGATAAGATCAAGGGTTGCTCAGGTTGCAGCAAGCGTGATCTTCATCATCTGAGTCGGGGGCTCCACATATAAAGTAAGGCCAGGTGTCAAGAGCCATGGGGTCTTGTGAGTCAGGTAGGACCGAGTCTTGGAAAGGGTCCAGCTTTGGGAGGAATCTCTGGGTATTTCTGGTAGGATGAAGTGTTCATCAGTAGAGACATCATTGATGTCGCACAGGAAGTTAATGAGAGATTTCTGGAGATTATGTGGATAAGATCTCGGGTAGTCATAAGTAGTGTGCCATTCATAACTGATGTTCGAAGTCCACAAAAATCTTTTGTGAGGATTGTAATGATAAGGTCTATGAAGAATCCAAATACAGGATACTGAAGAAGCTGTATCAGAATCAAGTTTCCACAAATTATACTGTCCCATGAGCTTGGTGAGCTCATGTTTCCAGTTTGTCAAAGAGTCAAACCATTGCAGGAAAGTCCATAGAAGAGAGTTCTGTTGAGAGGGGTCATGGAGATGGACATATAGAGCTTGAAGAGGAAAAACAATGGCATGATGGTGAATAATCGACAAGCACCATAGAAACCATAGAACTTGAGGTGAGAAATAGTAAAATGGTGGCATCAGGAAAGGATCAAGGAAAGGTCTAGTAGGATTGATAAGATCATGACAACATCTTTAACCTTGGAGCTGTGACAGGTAGACCATGAGATTAGACCTAGCAAAGTCCTGTATCTGAGCAAGAGAAGGTTGGTGATTTGGAGGAAGAGTCTGAAGAAGCTCTGGAGGGTATGTCATGGGAGCTGTGAGAGGTGATGAGGATGACGTAGAAGAGGATGCTAAGGTTGCCATGAAAATGAGAGGGACTCGACCAGAATGTGTGATGAGGTGAGCCGGTGGTGGTCTAGAGAGCATATCTGCGATTATATTATGGAGTCCCTTCACGTGCTTAACAGTGAAGTCATATCTGGAAAACCAATATTTTAATCTCAACAGTTGAGGATTAGGAGGAATCTTATTGCGGAACTCAAGGATTTTTAGGAATGATGAGTTATCCATTTCAACAATAAAGTTTTTTATCCTGAGGTGGAAATCAAACTTTTGGATTCCATATTTGACCGTAAGGATTTCTTTGTAGATAGTGTGGTAGTGCTATTGTGCATCTTTGAATTGTCCACTTGCATGACCATAGTATCTTTTTTGTCCGTCTTTCTCTTCAATTAGGACGACCCCCCAAAAGTTGTCACTAGCATTAGTCTGAAGAATGAGTTGGCCAGTGGAAGGAATAGTGAGGGCTGGTGGAGACTGTGCTATTTCTTTGAGCTTAATCACCGCATTTGTGTGACGTGACATGACATGAACTCCAAGGCAGAGGATTTTTTTTCAAGAGGGCTGAGAGGGCTAAAGTGTGGTGACTCACCTGTGGGATAAAATCTCTGTCAAAATTGACTATTCCAAGAAATTGTTGGATTTGTTTGGGAGTCAAATTTGAATCAGGAAATCGTAACAGCTGTTGAGCTAGGTGAGGACCAGGATGGTATTGACTATTGGAAATGTGCATTCCAAGGAATTCTATATATGGGTGACCAATCATACTTTTCTTTTCAAAGAGCATGATACCATATTTATCAATCAATCCATGGAATTGTTGAAGGAGGCTGTTGTGTGAATCTTCATTTGAAGAGAATAATAAGATATCATCAATGTAGAGTAAGGCTGAATGGAGAATAGGCTGAAAGATCCTAGTAATGGCCTTTTGAAACAGTGAGGGAGCAGTTTTCAAACCAAACGGTAGAACCGTCCATTGGTATTGGGCGTTTGGAAGACAGAAAGCTGTCTTGTATAGTTCATCAGGATGAATGCCTATTTGCCAAAATGCTTATTTGAGATCAAACTTTTAAAAGATGGAGGCTCCAGTGAGTTGTGAAAACAGTGCGTTGGGTTTTGGGACTGGAAATTTATCATCCCCGGGGAAATGGTTGAGAGGTTTGTAGTCAACGACTAACCTCTTTTTACCTCTGACTTGTTCTGAACGCTTTTCAACATAAAAGGCTTGATATGCCCATGGTGAGGAAGTAGGCTCTAATAAGCCTTGACAAAGAAGTTCATCACATTCGTCATTAGCCATTTTAAGATCTGAGGGAGTCATCCCTATGTGAGAGGCTTTCGTAGGATTGGCATCCTCATTAAGCTTGAAGGGTAGCCCATGGTGAGGAAGTAGGCTCTAATAAGCCTTGACGAGGAAGTTCATCACATTCGTCATTGGCCATTTTAAGATCTGAGGGAGTCATCCCTGTGTGAGAGGCTTTCGTAGGATTGGCATCCTCATTAAGCTTGAAGGGTAGCCTAATAAAGAAATATGGATTCTTCCATAGGGGTGACGGATGTTTGAAATCAACATGACCGTTGGCACATAATTGCAGCAATTTGTGTTGCACATGCTGGAATGAGGGTTGTATTTCAGATAGCGGGAAGATCTTTGGAATATTGGAAATGGACTTAAAATCTCTCTTGTATCTGATTCCAGTGGGGAGGATTCAGAGAGATTTGCACTGGCAGTAGACATCTCAACCAATTAGGATATCTTTATCCGGTAATGGTGTACCGATGACACGAACCCAAAGGGTGTAGGATGGGAAGATCTTGAGACCAATCTTATTTCTGGAAATCAGATTAGTAGTAAAGATTTGACCATCAGCTGTTTTAAAAAAGCGGACATGGGATTTCCAGGTGTCTGGAGAAAGGATTTTGGGGTTCATCATGGTGTTGTGTGAGCCAGTGTCGAAGTAGGCAATAACGTTAATTGGTTTGGCATACTTTTCAAACAGGATTTGGATTGGGACTTGAGGGCCTGATTAAGAGTCAATCTGTGCTGCCTGATAAGAGTCCTGAATTGTATCAGATTCTGAAGAATCAAAGTAATCGGAGTTGGAAACAGAGTCTGAGTTTTGAAGCACAAAAGTAGTGTTTTTATCAATATCTTCTTGTTCTGAGAAGATGGATTCAATATCTGCGTTAGATGGGACTTCATCTGCAATTTGCTCCAGTTGTTGGACCAGTTTGGCTGACTTTGCTTTCTTGTTAGGACATTTTTTGGCATAATGTCCTCGTTTTCCACAAACGAAGCATTTCTGGGATTTATTCCATGCCCTTGTAGCCTTTTTTCTATAGTATTTGAACTTTTTGTTTTTCTTTCGTTTGAAAGAATGAAAGTGGTGTTTCTTTTTAGGTTTACAGGTACACATTTCCACGGACTTGCATTTGATCTGGTGTGAGGGTCTTCTGCATTGTGATTCATATTTCTTTCCTTCTTTTAGCATCTTGGAAAAGATTTTTTGTGTTGCACAAAGCTTTTCCAGGGCACTCAGGGTAAACATGTGGATTTCTCCCAAAGTAATATCATGGAAAGCTCTGCCGGAAGTGTCTATCCGTCTTTGTAACTCGTCATGGAGTTCAGCAGGGAGGGAATTCACATAAACATGTTTGAGGCTTTGATCATTGATTCCACCAAGAATGTGATATCTGCCTGACATCCGTTTATAGTGGAACTCAATATCCTTCTTTTTGAGGGAACAACAACGCATTTCAAAAAATTCTTGCCTCGCTTGCTTGTAAAATTGGTCAGGGTCTCAAAGGAATAAATATTTAAAATGAAATTTTAATTCAAAAATTATTATGTTACAAATATTTTGTTGTATGTAAATATTCGACAGTAAGACACGTCATCAAAGAAGTCAGAAGATACAGAGATAAATGTCGCCACGTCACCTTTGATCAAGTCAAAGGTAAGAAACACGGACCAGTCAACATGCCCACAAGCCACCTCGTTCAGATTAGTAAAAGTCAAAGATGTACTCGCCAAAGCTAGAAGCACGTTCGCCGAAGGAAATCAATTAAAAGGGATGGGGGTGTTTGCCGCATAAATCTACTCAGCTGAAAAACAATTAATATCCCCAATCCAGCAGATTCCTTACACCGAAGAGTTATCCGAGGGAAATGATTAAGGAGACATTATGCCTTAAGGAGAAGAATAAGCCGATCTCGACCAAGAAAAGTTCAAATAGGAAATAAAGTCCTAATCCGTTACAACATGAGAATCCCAACACAAATCAAAGAAGAAATCCCACCACTCAACACGGCAAAAACTAAGAGAAACCCTAGTTATAAGGTATAAATAGAACCACCTGCTCCACGAGAAGGGGGTTCGAAAATCTTGATAGAAAGGAGAGCAATTATGTGAGAGAGCTGTGTGTGTAACCTAATAAAGATTCATAGTATTATTTCTCTGCCCTCTGGGGCGCCGTGGTTTTTTCCCATTCAAGGGTTTTCCACGTAAAACCTATCTCTTGCATGCATTGATTATCTTCTTGTTTTCTATTTAATTTGATATAATTGTTGAGCATGTGATAATCCAAATTTCACCGTCAACATATTTTTGTATAATTAACTCAAATAAATATTAATTTCAAAATATAATACGTTAAAAATATTTTAAAAATTAAACAATATACTATTATTTTCTAAAAATAATAATAGTTCAAAAAAAAAATTAATTTTGACTATTTTAAATCTGTTATATTATAAATGTTTAATTAAATTAAATATAAATTCAAATAATAAAAAATATCATATATTTATTTAAATCACAGAAGATTAATGTGAGAATATGTATAATCCTTATCTAATTATCATTTAAAATTATTTAACACAGTTATTTAAATTAAATTAAATTAGATTATTACATTTTTATAATAAAATAATTTGAAAGTAACTTGTTAACTTGTTATAACCAGTTACTTATCTTTTTTAAAGTGTTTGGTTGCCACATGTCAACCAAATATTGGAAAAATCTTGTAATAAAATTCCAATAACATTATTGAGATTTAATCTCCCAACAATGTAACCATACCCTCTCTTTAATATGCTTGAACCGTTAAAATCACATGACTACATGAGGCACAATGTGAACAATAAATATAGGGCAAATTACACTGCACCCCTTGAGGTTTGGCCTTAAGACACTTAGATGGAAAAGTTTTTTCATTCTACACTAACACCTCTGTTTTGTCGAAAATGCCCTTGTAGAATAATAAAAAAATAAAGGGAGAACTTCATAACTAGCTAAAAAATTAGTGGCTTTATTGTTTTTGTCCAAGATTATTATTTTTATTGTTTTTGTCAAAATATCCACTTTTGGGATAGTTTGGGATAGAATTACCCTTCAGTGAAAAAGAATTAAAAAACAAAACAAAAGATAATGTTGAATTAATAAACAAATCAAGTAAAGAAAACAAAAGTAAAAGAAAAGTTTGAAAAGCAAAGATAAAGTTAAACTGTAAACAGAAAACTATTTGTAAAAAGAGAGACCAGATCCAGTGACAACCCAGTTTCGGCAACGACCAACATCCGACGAAGACCAAACAACCAAGACTTGATGACGACGACAGTGAAGACGGAGAGACGAGCAAGACCCGACCCTGACCTGACCCCGACGAGCAAGACGACGGTGAAAGACGAACGACTGTGATTCGACCACGACAGTGATTCAACCTCGACCCGGTTTGATTCGACCCCGATAGTGATTCCACGACGGCGTTGAAACCAAAAGGTTTGCACTTGTGCAATATTTTTTCAGGGTTTCTTTTTATTTATATTTTTGGTTGCATTTGTGCATTTGAGATGGAGTTGATTTTGAATTGGATTTCGACTTCAAATTTGAATTTGATTTCAAATTAGATTTGGATTTTAGTTGATTTAGATTTAAATATATTTTGTTTTTTATTTCGATTTCGAATATGATTTTGATTTTGATTTTGATTTTGATTTTAAATAGAGTTTATTTTGTTGCCTGGTTGTGTTTGATGCATGTGTTGTTAGGGTTCTTGGCCATTTGGTTTTACTGGCATAAGAGAATTGACCCAGATCGTACAAACTCGTTGTAGGTGAACTAGTGTCTTTAAATGATGTGTACTGGTGTGTTTAAATGATCTGAAACTATGTGTTTAAATTATGTGAACTGGTGTGTTTAAATGAATTGAGGTTGTGTCTAAATGATTTGAACTGGTGTGTTTAAATGATGTCAACTGGTGTGTTTAATTGCTTTAATTGAATTGAGGGTGTGTTTAAATGATGTGAACCGGTGTGTTTAAATGAATTGAGGGTGTGTTTAAATGATTTGAACTGGTGTGCTAAAATAATGTGAACTGGTGTGTTTAAATTAATTAAGGGTGTATTTAAATTATCTGAACTGGTGTGTTTAAATGAATTGAGGGTGTGTTTAAATGATCTTTACTGGTGTGTTTAAATGATGTGAACTGGTGTGTTTAATTGGTCATGAGTGGCGTGTTTAATTGTTGTGAATTGGTGTGTTTAATTGGGCATGACTGGTGTGTTTAATAGTTGTGAACTTGTGTGTGTAATTAGGCATGACTGATGTGTTTAATATTTGTGAACTGGTGCGTTTAATTGTTGTGAACTGGTGTGTTTAATTGGGCATGACTGGTGTGTTTAATAGTTGTGAACTGATATGTTTAATTGTTGTGAACTGGTGTGTTTAATTGGGTAAGACTGGTGTGTTTAATTTTTGTGAACTGGTGTGTTTAATTATTGTTTACTGGTGAATTTATTTAATTGAACCCAAGTTATTTGAATTGTGCAGATGGAAAACATCAATTATGACAATTATCTGAAGGTAAAAATGAATAAATGGAATCCAGAAGCATTAATCAACATCGGTTGTAGGTTGAAGAACTTAGTTACAATAAAGGATATCTTACGCAAGGAAGGGAAGCACAATCAATTCATGACCAGTTGTTTCAAGCAATTCAACAACTTCCTTACAAATTAGTTGTTTTCAACTCAGATTGTGCACGGTTTACTGTTGAGGGAAATTACGGTAGATGGTACAACAGAGAACGAATTGTTTTTGTCGTTAGGTGGCAAAAAGGCAAGATTTGGACAGAGGAAATTTTGTTTGGTTACCGATCTATGGTTCAGCGAACTCTCAGACATTATAAACACGCCGTACGTGGGAAATGCAAACGGCATCCAGGAAAGGTATTGACCTGGAGAAGAAGGCCATGAATTGAAATTGTCCACAATGTATGATCGGTTTTTAGCACGCAATTTTCTAGAGCCTGACGATTCGTTGAAGATGGCACTTTTGCTGATAGCAAACAATGTTTTGTTTAGTCAGCCTTATAATAAAAAAGTCACCAATTGGCTTTTTAATTTGGTTGATGATCTGGATGCATTCAATTCTTTTGTGTGGGGCCATTATGTATTCAAGATGACGATGCACTACATTAAGCACGGATTTTGATCAAGAAACCCTAAAAAAGGGAATGCCAAGTTCAGGTACTGGTTATACAGTTTCCCATGGGCTATTGAGGTTAGTTCCGACTACTTTATTTCTTTATTTACTTTTGGCTTGTAGCTTAAAAGTTATTAACTTTTATAGTTGTCTTAACTTGTCATTTTCAGGTATGGGCGATGGAGGCTATAAAGACTTTGATTGATGGGTTTGGCTTGAGATTAAAACATACTTTGCCTAGGATGAGACGTTGGACGATGCATAAGAGGCCTCGTAATTTTGTGAAAACGATTTCAGATCTAGAAGCTAATATTCGTAGTGGGAAGGTGGGTTATTCGCATATTCACACACACACACACACACACACACACACACACACACATATATATATATATATATATATATATATGAAATTGTTTACAATATCTTAGGCCATTTATTATTATGACATTATTATAGGCTCAAGTCTTGGAGGTATTGGAGGCAATAGATGATGAGACTAAAAAAGATTACATGGTTGGAGTTGACTTTGATATGTCGGTGGGTTTGTAATTCATACCTCTAGTGGAAATGGAAATGAAGGAAAAGGATGAATCGTTGGACGATGGTGATGATGGGGATGATGGTGATGATATAGATCCAACATGGAAAACTGCAGTGAAGTGGAAGGCACCAAAAAAGAAGAAAAAGACATCAGTGAAGAAGAAGCAGAGGAAATCAGTCCCAATCACTAGTCTTGATGAAGAAGATCCACTCCAGTCTCCATATTCACCAGGATATACACCTACTTCTGAAGACTTTACATTAGGATATTGTAGGGAAAAACACGTGCACGCAGCGGAAGCGAGACTAAAATAGGTTTTAGTATGTTTTAAAATTTTTCCTTAAGATGAACCTTAACCCTTTAATTAATTAACATATAACTAAAAGTATCATACCTTTGTCGCGTGATCCGATTAACGTTGCGTCGATGGTAATCCGCAAGATCTTCCAATCCAATCATGAACGTGAATCACCTAGGAGCGTGGTCTCCCTTTCTTTGAATTGTGTACCTGAGGATGGATAACAAAAACTTTTTCTTTTTCGTTAGTCACTAAACCTCCAAGAGATAACAAAGAACGTTCCGGTCACTTTTAAATTCTCAATCTAGTGATTGAAACTCGTGTGAACCTTATTCGAAGTTGTGCACAAAACCTATTGATGTATAAGCTACTAGTGCAGTATCGAAATAAAATGATCTCTTCTCTTTTTCTCTCTTGGTCGAATTCTCACACTAATCACAAGAGTTGGATTTTATTTTTCTCAAGCAAAAGAAAATAACTCTCAAGCCTAGCGAGTAGGGTGGTCGAATTCTATCACTTCTAATATATAGGGTGGCCGAATTCCTTGCCCAATCATATTAGGGTTGCCACATTCTATGATAGGTAATTAGGGTGGTGGCCGAAATCCTCCTTGCTAGGGGATTTGTGTTTCACCAAAATACCTATCAACCTCAGAATCCTAACCCTAATCCAACTCTTTAGTGTATTATTCAATTATGACTATATCAAAGACTTCATAATTTGACTAGATAAATAAAATCCTTTTATTTATCTTCTTATCAAATAAAGTCTTTTATTCTCATTATACTACCACAATAGTATACTACTAAGAAACATATTTCCTAATCAAAATTTTTTTTTATTCTTAATTAAATGATTAACTAATAAATTAATTAATTTCCATTTAATCAAATAATAAAATAAAATAATATTTTAGACTAATATATTAGTCTTGCCGCCCATATGCACATACATGGGCCAAATATTATTTTTCCATTCTATTAAATCCATTGGACCTTAATTAAAAAGCACACATGTGAACTAGGCCCATTCTTACTAAAAGAAACAAGTCCACATGCCTTAATACAATTCTAGATGGACCCATAAATTAGTCCGGTAGAATATATCAAGTGATCCATGCAAGTTCGTGTGGATTGGGGACCTTGGCGGGCTATATAAATTTAAGTTTCAATAGACATAACCCAATCACAGTCAACAAATGATTCACTTAGGTTCGATCTATTAATTTTAGTTCATTCCATTAAAGAACTAAAATTGCACTCTTAAATAAAGATAGAATAAGTAAAAGTTCCTCATTCATACCCTAGACAATCTTATTGGAGATAGTGAATCCTCGTGAATAATATCAATAATCGCCAAAAGCTCATAGACCGCCTATAGCTCTCCTAGTTACCATATTTACTCATATGACCACATTTTGAACTTGGATATTTCGACTTGTCCAGAAGCCATGTTTTCAATAGACACTATCGAAAACTCAACGTTGAGATTTAATATCCAATACCTCAAAACATCCATATGATGATATTATACTCTCATTTAATAAATGGAGTCACGATGTCCATATTTATAAATGAAGTCCTCTATCGATTAGCAAATGAATACCACCAAACTATCGATGATAGACTATGCTATATAATCGTACTCATTGATAGCTCAAATGATAACACTTGTAACCATAAGTCCATCATTTATCCCAGGATTAAGATAGACTCTCCGATTGTCCTCATAATGAAAAGACTTTTAGCTACTAGCGGTTCTAGATAAAGTATTTCATTGTGATCCTATTCAACGCACTTAGTGCACTAGATTTTTTTACTTAAAACCGCTTTGATGATTTAGACTCATCATAACACATTTGATCCCACTCAAATGCTAGCAAAAGAATCTACAACTTTAAAAAGATAAATGTGCCTAACCTTTACATTAAGTGTGAACATTTATTTAAGACTAACTATAGAATTGTGTCTACCTCATACATATCCAGATGTACAAACAATTCTTCTTTTCTCATGGTCTTTTGACCTTATGATTATTTACTTTTGACAATTATAATATTCAGTCTATAAATGCTTTAAGATTTGTTAAAACAAAAATCACTTTATTAATATGATAAGATTGTCAAAAAACTATATTACACTCTTGCTATTGAGCATAATCCTAACAGATATCCACCTACACCTCATGACCAGTTTACACCAGGGTATACACCTACCCCTCTTGAAGACATGCTAGACCCACCTCCCCTACCACATCAGACTCGATCATCCTTTCAGCAACCTCCCCCACCTATGTCATCTCGACAGGAACCTCGATCTAGGGTAATTATAGTATAATTTTATGTTTTCCTTTTATTATTATTCATAACGAAACTAATGTGAGTGCATACTGTAAACTAATGTGTTAGGATCACTGATTTGTTGGATGTAGTGAAGGCACTCCCGGATGAGATGGAACGCATTGTAAAACGAGAGGTCTCGCAACTTCTAGGTGTGCTTAAAGCATTGGTGCAGGAGATACAGTCGACCTGTGGTCAAAGCAACAAAGAGGTATTCCACTTGTGTTTAATAGTTATATGTTATATGTTATATGTATTATTGGTGTGACGAAGAAATGAAGAATCTTTGTGAATACGATTGTTGTGTGTTGTAGGCACCTTTGACCGATGTTACAGATCAGAGCTTGCATGTTCAGGAGGTAGGTACCTCAGCGGCGAAGGAGGTGGCTCCCACAGTGGTGAAGGATATAGCTCCCACAATAAAGAAGGAGGTGGCAGGTTCAGTGCTTGTAAGTGGAGATATGAGGGTCGGTTACAACTACGCTGTGGAGGAGGATCGATCGATCTGAGTTAGGCTCCGATCCACATATTGCAAGTCTTCATTTCTTGACCCGACACGGGCATCTGAGACGAAACGTCAAGGTGACAAGGGCAAATATGAGGCATTTAAGAGGAAACAATAACCAACTAGGTATGTTATTGTAAATATAACCTTTCCGATGCTTAGTTTTGTTATGATCAAAATTTAAATGATTTGGTGTGTTTACGTTCATTTCAGTCGAAAAGTGGGAACGGAAGAATCCGTTGACAAGTCATTTTCTTGGAATTAGAAGATCCGAAGAACTGGTTGTCCACTGACGTAAGTATATATTTTGTTCATTCTATTTTTATCTTTGTTTATCTTTGTTTTAGTTATCTTGAATCCGTTGTTTGATATAGCACATTGATGCATACATGAGCTTATTGGCAAAAAGGCGGGATTCGGACCCGGATAACTTTAGACATAGCTTAGTTCTAATGTCTTCTGAATTTTATGTAAGTTTGATAATTAACTGGGAATGTGTTTTTGTCTAGTTTTGAAATGTATGATTTCAATTGTCATTGACTCATAATTGTCGTTTGTTGCAGACAAAACTAAATGTCAAATGGAAAAGGATAATTGAGGCAGATAAAGAAACATAATCTTCATTCGATGCACTTGCTTACAAATGTCCGCCAGATTGGATTGAATACGGTTGTGGTGACAGACCGGGATGGGGACAACCATGATGGTTGTATACATAAGTGAGTTGGCACAATTTCTTATTACTAATTATTATTTTCTTTACTTTGTGTGACTATGTACACATCTTTTAATCATGAAAATGATGATTTGCAATTTGAATGCAGTTGTTGATTCCGTGTTGTGTTGGGGAAACCAATGGCCATTGGATTTTATGCAAGGTTGATCTACTTGACCGTCACATTTCCATATGTGATCCGACTGGAGCAAAGAAAAAGAGCAATCATGGCGAGCGTTTCAAACAAGTCATGCCCCTTAGGTGACTGCTTCCAAGTATTATGAACAAATGTGGTTTCTTTAAAAGCAAGAGTGAAATACCACGAGGAAGTATGTTCACTGTTGGCCGACAAATTATTCCACAATAGGTTGACAATTGCAGTTGTGGAGTATTTATTTGCATGTATGCAGAGACGGCCATTTTGAAGTCTGCCGACTGGAACTTGGGACAGAAGGATATGACCAACTTTCGAAAAGAAATTGCATTCGACATATATAATAATAGTGTTACATTTAAGTCTCCCATAGATTTGTAGATTTGTATATAGTCCTTTATCCATTTTTGGGATGATGGTTTTGATGAATGGTTTTGAATTATGATGTATTATATATTTATGAATTTCAGTGGGAAAATGGGATAGGATAAAGGACTGTATTGAAGCCTATTATTTTCCCCAGCCTTATCACTGCCCTTCTGAAAAAGGAAGGAGTGCTAGAGCTTAATAATGATGAGCTAAGGTCCAACACAATGGGTGACCTCAATTTGAGATCTTGGCAGGACATCACCATCAAGACCAAGGGGAAGAAGAGACAGTGGACCAACGGAGGTCAGTCCAGTGCCGTCGGTTCCGGTCCTGAGGACATAGACGCGGAGTTTGATTTTGAAGGTGCTGAGCTGGGGTCTGATGATGAGGATGAGGACTATGAAGCTGTTTTTTGTGGTTCCAAGCTAGATCAGGTTCTATCTACAATAAAGGAAATCAAGGAGCAAACTGAAATGCTCCACAAGAGGATGGAATTGTTCGAGGCAGAGTTGTGACATCAGAGGGATGATGCATCTGACATTAGGAAAGAGTTACGCTTGAAGCCATATCATAGGAGGAGGCCAGCCTCATCTGCTTGATTTTTACTGCACAGTCACTTCTTTGATTGATTTTTACTGCACGTGTAGTTATTCTATTTTTACATTTTGGATATTCTAGCTGTTGTAGCTGATATTTTGGATTTTATTGCCAGTTTATTTCTATTTTATTTTATTTTAGATATTTTGGTTGCCATATGGTTGAATTAGATATTTTAGAGAACTAGACGCGTTTTGAAATGTATTTGTGCCTATTTTATCCACACACAAAAAGAAGTTAAAAAAAAAAAAATTGAAATGCTCATTGTGCATAAGGTGTCCTTGCATTAATTCAAGTATGATCCATCAAATTGTAAGGTTCTCATTTGTTGATTGGCTTATTTCGTAGACAAACCACATGTTGGGGTTCTTTGTAAGGGTAGCTTAAGTGTTGGTGTTATTGCTCAAGCCCTTTGAAGACCTCATTTTGATAAGCACCGAAGGTAAAACTCTAATGCTTACTTGTCTTGAAGAGATAGTTGCACACACTCACAACTCATGCATATGGTTAATTCTTGTATGTTGTGTGTCTTATTGTTGTGCATTAATGTTCATTAACATCTCTTCTTGCTTGTTTATTTTGATTACATCTTGTATGACCAATGTCATGCCATGCATAATCTTAGATTTCATACATAGTGTAAGGCGCTATACAAAGCGCTGTTCATACAACGCCTATCTGAGGCCTGAAGAAAATGAGATAGGCGCTGTACAGACCTGATCGATTTAATTCGGTCGATGTTGGGTCGCTGTACAGTCGCTGTACGAAGCGTTGTACGTACAGCGACGCTCTGTTTTCCCGAGAGAACAGAGTTCAGGCGCTGTTCGAACAGCGCCAATGAAGATATGTTCTTCATTTCCCAGGTAGGCGCTGTACAAGTCGCTCTACGTACAGCGCCCTGTATAGCGCCCAAGGCAAAATTGGTGTCACTTTTCAAAATGACCACACTTCATCTTGACACCCTATATATATGCCACTTTGACTTTAAGTCAATTAAATGAGTTGATATTCAGATTTCATACTTATGATATTTTTCAAAGCAAGAAAAATACACAAGAACTCACCTTTAATTACTCAAACACTATTTCCATGATCATCAATCATCATCTAGCATCATCTAGATATCATCTTGAATAGATTCTTCATCACACTTTGCTTGGTAAGTTTTTCACTAATATCTTACATATTTTGTGTTTTTCTTTGCAAGCAATCTCATTTTGTTACTTGTATGTTATTCATAAATATCTTAGATACAAGTTTGAGATTAGTGTTTTTGAATGTTTGAGAGTTGTATTGTGATAGCTTTCTAGGTTTGCATAATCTATGATTTGCTAAGCTAATTGACATGTCATTTAGTTCTTAATATCTAGGATTCTTTTATTGCAAAATCATCATCTTAGATAAGCATATAGGGTTCCCTTGCTCTATGTTGCATTTTGAATATTCACATATTCACTTAGGGTGTTAATCTCTTCATTGAGAAGTAAGTCTTGTGTGTAGCTTTCGGGATTAGGTTGCTTAGATCGCAAGCAATTGGACTAGGTCCACTTATACTGGGATTAGGTAGGTGTGTGATTACTTCCGGGATTAGGTTGTAATCGTTTTACACATTTAGTGGATTCGAGGTTCGAGTGTGGCTCGCTTATTAGCCCGTGGTTTTTCCCGTGAGGGTTTCCACGTAAAAATCAAGTGTTGTTAATTTTTCCGCACCATATTACACTTGCTTTATTTTATTGACTATTAGGGGTATTCTCGTAATCTTGACCTAACATGAAAATTTGGTAAAATCATTTAAAATCTATTCACCCCCCTCTAGATTAATATTTATCACACCGTGAGAACTTTCAATTGGTATCAGAGCGGGTTCCTAGATATACTTAGGTGATCCTTGCTCACTTTGGTGTGTTTTGCATTTTGTGTAATTTTTTATCATTCATACATTTGCATTCATTTCATTCATTCATAAACACTATGAGTGGAAACGGTGGAAATGGTGGTGGCAACGAGGGTGCTTCTAGCACAAGGCCTCCGCTTCTTACCAGGTTGAATTATGCCTTTTGGAAAGGCAAGATGGAGTCGTACATATGTCAAATCCATGACCGAGCTTGGATGGCGGTTGAAGATGGCTACACATCACCCATGATGACTCCTACGGGTGGAGGAGAGGATGTGCTCAAGCCTAAGGCGCAATGGAACGCGCAAGAGTTTAAGGCATCAAAATGGAATAGGAAGGCGATGCATGCCATCCTATGTGCAATGGACGAAAATCAATATAAATTGATTCAAAATACTAGGATAGCTAAGAAGGCATGAGACATCTTAGAGATTGCACATGAAGGAACAGAAGTGGTGAAGGACTCTAAGCTTCAAGTCTTCCAAACTCAATTCGAAATGCTTAAGATGGAGGAGAATGAGTGCTTCAACGACTTCGAGATCAAGTTGATGGACATAGTCAACCAAAGTCATCAACTTGGTGACCCGTATTCGGATAGGAGAATCAAGCAAAAGATTATGAGATCTCTCCCCGATAGGTTTGAATCAAAGGTGACGGCTTTAGAGGAGAATAACATATATAATGATATGAAGCCAAGTGAGGTGATAGGAAGACTTCTAGCTTATGAGTCTAGGAAGGATCCTACCTCCACACCTCCTAAAAAGCAAAAAGGAATTGCTTTGAAAGCCTCCAAGGATGAAAAGGAGGCAAAGAAGAATGATTCGGATGAAGACCTTGCATTATTTGTGAAGAGATTCAAGAGGGTCATGAAGTTCGGGAAAAAGGACTTTGATTCCAAAGGTCAAAACTTCAAGAAAAAAGGTTCCTACAACAAGTTTGAGCCTAGGAAAGAAAAGACCGAAAGGAAAGGGGTCCGATGCTTTGAGTGTTGTGGGATAGGTCACTTTGCCCCCAAATGTGCAAATCACAATGAGAAGAAAAAGGGAAAAGTGATGGCCGCCACTTGGAGTGGAAGTAGTGATGACTCCAATAAGGGAGATGAGTCTTCGGATGATGAAGAGCTCATAGCTAACCTTCTAGCTTTTGCCTTCCCACAAAAGCAAAAATGCTAGTGAAAGAGAGGAAGAGAGTCAAGAGGAAAATGACTCAAGTGAAGAAGAAAGTGATTCCTCTTCTAACTCCATAAAAGGATTTGTGAATAAAAAGGTGCTTGCTAAATACCATGCCGAGTTTAATGATTTAGCAATCAAGAGCACGAGAAAGATTCAAAGATTGAGAGAAGAAAATCTTGAACTTTCATCTCATAATGACCACTTAAGTGAACAAGTGGAAAGACTCAAGAAAATTGAAGATAAGCTAAGTATGGAGTTAGACTTATCTAAGAGGAATGAAGAAGGGCTTAAGAGGGAGCTTGAAGAAGTAAAAGAGTCTATGACTAGGATGGATTCTAGCACCAAGAAGCTTGACCATATACTTGGTGTTGGAAAGAGTCCGTGCGACAAGAGGGGTCTTAGGTATGAAGATGGCAAGAAGATCTCAACCTCTAACAAAATCGTGTTTGTCAAGAGTTTGGGGAACGAAGAAGCTTCATTCGTGCAAACTCCTAGGAAGAAGTTAGAACTAGGACAATGTTCAAAGAATGCACAAAGGAAGTTGGTGCCAAGAAGGCAACCTCAAGCTCAACCCACTAGGGTCCCTCAAGTCAACATTCCTCCACTATTGGCTCACAAAGGAAAGAGACCAATCATGCAACCTCAAGCTAGGAAGCAAGTTAGACCGGTTCAACAACGAAGATGGATTAAACCCACTCAACCACAAAGACATGGACAAGCTCCCATTCATGCACAAGGACAAGGTATGATTCCTTATTTTATTCCTATATGTCATTTTTGTGGATTTGATTGTCATATTATACCGAATTGCTTTCGATATATTAAAATGTGTAGAACACGAAGCATGATTGAAAAGAGAAAGAAGAGAGCCAAGTTGCATGTTCCTAGGAATGATAAAATTGATGTGCATGATCCTAGGATAATTAGAGCCCATGTACCAAAGACCACTAAGAAAGCTAATATTGTTTCTAGGTGGATTAGAAAGAATGAAAATGCTTGCCATGTTGCTCAAATAGCCTTGAAGGAAAATTCTTCTAATTTTTGGTATTTAGATAGTGGGTTCTCTAGGCACATGACGGGAAACAAGAGTTTCTTCTAGACTCTTGCTATGGAGGAAAGAGGATATGTCACTTTTGGTGATGGATCCAAAAAGAAAGTTGTAGGGAAAGGAACCATTTTCGTTCTCGGTTTACCCTCCTTATCTAATGCTTTGTTTGTTGATGGCTTGAAAGCCAATTTAATAAGCATTTATCATCTTAGTGATGAAGGATATTCCGTCATGTTTAGTAAAAATGATTGCTCTATCCTAAAGCCCGATGGACAAACCTTGTTGAAAGGTATGAGATCTAGTGACAATTGTTATTGTCTTGAAGCTAGAATAGTCTCAAACAATGTGTCCATGGATGAGCAAATAGAGTTGTGGCATGAAAGACTTGGCCACATGAACTTTAGGGATTTACGAACCCTTGGAAAGTTCAATTGTGTGCGTGGCCTCCCTAAGCTTGAGAAGAAAGCCAATGGTGTTTGTAGACCTTGCCAACAAGGAAAACAAACCAAAAGCATGCACAAAAAGGGCAAGTATCTCTCCACCAAGGAGCCCCTAGAGCTTCTACACATGGATCTAATGGGTCCTATGCAAACTGAGAGTTTAAGTGGAAAGAGATACATTTTTGTTTGTGTAGATGATTTCTATAGGTTCACATGGACATATTTTCTTAGAGAAAAATCCGAAACTTTTGATAAGTTTAAAATGCTTTGTACTAAAATACAAAATGAAATGAATTCTAACATTAAAAGCATTAAACGGATTAGAAGTGACCATGGGAGGGAATTTGAGAATGCCTCTTTTGAAAGCTATTGCAATAGCTTAGGCATCTCCCATGAGTTTTCGGCTCCTAGGACATCTCAACAAAATGGAGTTGTTGAGAGGAAGAATAGGGTCCTTCAAGAGATGGCATGTGTGATGTTGCTTAGCAACAATGTCCCTAGGAACCTATGGGCCGAAGCCGTCAATACGGCTTGCTATATAGGGAATAGAGTTTTCCTAAGGCCCGGATCTAGAAATACCTCCTATGAGTTATGGAAGGGTGGGAAGCCAAATGTTAGCTACTTCCACACATTTGGAAGCAAATGCTACATTTTAAATTACCGTGATCAACTTGGAAAGTTTGATGCTAAGAGTGATGAGGGTATCTTTATTGGCTATGCCTTGAATAGTAAAGCCTATAGAGTTTTCAACTTGAAGACTCAAACCGTCATGGAATCATCCAATGTTGTCATTGATGATACAAGGCTCAAGTCTAATGACCATGACGAGGAGGATATTTTAGATGATGACTCTCCTTTGGAAAGGGTTGTGGAGACGCCCAATGTTGGGATGTCCAATGGTAATAATGAGGACACATAACCTCTTGATAGAGTTCCTCGTGTGGACTCTAATGAACCCGCTCCATGGGTTAGAAGACTCTATAACAAAGAGGATGTTATTGGAGATGTGAATGAAGGTGTTAGGACTAGGCGTCAAATAGCTAATCTCATTAGCTTTACATGCTACACCTCTCAAATTGAACCCAAAAAGGTTGATGAAGCCTTAAACGATGAGTTTTGGGTTCTTGCCATGCAAGAAGAGCTAAACCAATTCGAAAGGAATGAGGTTTGGACTCTAGTTCCTAAGCCTAAAAGCACACATGTTATAGGCACTAAGTGGATTTATAGGAACAAATCCGATGAGGATGGCAACATAGTGCGGAACAAGGCTAGACTTGTAGCACAAGGGTATTCTCAAATTGAGGGTATCGACTTTGAGGAGACATTTGCTCCCGTTGCACGTTTAGAGTCCATTAGGCTTCTCTTGTCCATCTCGTGTATTCACAAGTTCAAATTACACCAAATGGACGTCAAGAGTGCCTTCCTCAATGGCTTCTTGCAAGAGGAAGTGTTTGTTGAACAACCCAAGGGGTTTGTGGATGCACACCACCCCAACCATGTCTATCGCCTCAAAAAGGCTTTGTATGGGTTGAAACAAGCACCGAGGGTTTGGTATGAGCGCCTCACTCAATTTCTTGTTGATAATGACTACAAAGATGAGTTATTTATAGCTCAAATCTATGTTGATGACATTGTATTTGGCTCAACCAACAACACCAAAGTCCAACAATTTGTTGATGTCATGTCTCATGAATTTGAGATGAGTCTTGTTGGTGAGCTTAGTTACTTCCTAGGTTTGCAAATTAGGCAATTAGATGATGGGATCTTCATTACCCAAGCCAAATATGCAAAAAAAAAAAACCTAGTGAAGAAGTTTGGTCTAGAAAATGCCAAACATTGTAATACACCCATGAGTACCACTTTGAAGCTAAGCAAGGATGCTAGTGGTAAAAGTGTGGAACAAATGTTATATCATGGCATGATAGGTAGCTTGCTTTATTTGACCGTAAGTAGGCCCGATATTTCTTTTAGTGTGGGTGTGTGTGCTAGGTACCAAGCGGATCCTAAGGAGTCCCATCTCTCTTCCGTAAAGAGAATCATTCGCTATGTGAATGGGACTTCCAACTATAGGATTTGGTACTCTTTTGACACTAATGCTAGTCTTGTAGGCTTTAGTGATACGGATTAGGCAGGAAATTGTGATGATAGGAAGAGCACATCGGGCGGTTGTTTCTTTCTAGGCAACAACTTGGTGTCTTGGTTTTGCAAGAAGCAAAACTCGACTTCCTTGTCCACGGCCGAGGCCGAGTACATAGCCGCGGGGAGTGGATGCACACAACTCTTATGGATGAAGCAAATGCTAGTAGACTACGGATTCAACCAAGGTACACTCACTCTCTTTTGTGATAATATGAGTGCTATAAATATTTCCAAGAATCCGGTACAACACTCTAGAACTAAGCATATTGACATCCGTCATCACTTCATTAGAGAGCTTGTTGAAAATAAATGCATAGTACTTGAACATGTAAGTACTAATGATCAACTTGCGGACTTATTTACAAACCCTTAGATGCTACTCGATTTAAAACACTTAGTAGATCTATTGCGATATGTCTTGTGAAGTGATGTGATTTGTGATTGACCCCATATGGGGAACTCAAGCAAAGAGAGCTATTTTGCATTCTTGTCACTTGCAAAAATTTGAAATATCTTATGCCTCTTCTTTTAATTGCTTGAGTAAACTTGGTTGCACATATGTATATAAGTTTTCAATTCAATAAGTGTGAACCTTGCTTGCTTACAATCCATGTCATATTTATGTTCAAACATGTATTTTTGGACTAGGAGATATACATAGGGAGTATGATTATGAATGACCTATAGTTATCTCCATGACATGATGATTCTTATATAACATGCTAATGAAAATTGAAAAGCATAAAATTCATATGACATGCTCAAATGAAAAGCATGAATTGATGATTGCGTTCTTAAATGCAAAACTTGTGTGAAAAAGCTTATGAGACTCAAAATGAATAAAGGATCTTGTATCCGTTCAAAGGAATTTAAATTCCAAATGTCTCTCTTTCTTTATTAGTTGAACATGGTTACTATCATACAGATATCTTATCCAGAAAAATCGAATAGGGTGCAAAGTCGCTCATGCCATGTTTCGCTTATAAAGTTGGATATAGTTGCTCTCTTATTAAAATCAATGAAATCTCTATATCCTTGCTTTTCTCATGATAATGGTGAAATTGGTTTGAATTCTTATTAGAAACCTTTGTTATTTGCTTTGCCAAATACCATTGTATTTTGGACTTGAATGCTACATGTCTTGTATGCAAAGCATGTTTGATTCACACATTTTCTTCAAATAAATCTCCTTATTTTCTCTTCAATTAATTGGGATGCATAAAGTGACTTATATGATTATGCAAATATCTTGCATGCTACTATCTCTCTTTGCTAAGAGTGACCCGGTTGGGGACTGCTCCTTTGCCTATATCATGACAAAAAGGGGGAGTAAGATATAGTAAGGGGAGTTGCAAATTGTAGTAGCAATTGTGCATGATTGGGGAGAACATACATTGAGGGGGAGTAACCCGTTGATGGGGAGCATTGCATACACATACATTGCATAATGTTGTGCCTAAACTTTTAAAATGCAAATGCTTGTTTTTTTTTTTTTTTTTTTTGTTCTCACTTGATTAATCTCACATTTCACTTGTATTGGAAAATATAGAAATCTTATTTTCAGGGTTTGATTATTCTACAAGAGGTTGAAGACTTGAAGTTTTATTGTCTTATCTCTTTGTATTGTAGATAATCATTGTTGTCCCGTAAAATTATGTTTGTGAGGATCAATGTGAGCGGTGGTTTTGTCACGAAATAGCCAAAGGGGGAGATTGGTATCACACCGTGAGAACTTTCACAAACAATTACAATCTTAGAAACAAAATATAATTATGTTAGCAACCTTGTATACTTTCACCCTTTTTTTAGTCAACTGCTTCTTCCATTACTTTTGGGGTCCATGCAATGCCCTTGATTTATTTGCACACTTTAACATTGCTGTAAACAGAGAACTATTTTATTACAGTGGACATTTTAAATAACAGAAAATTAAACATTCTTTTAAGATATGAAATTAATATGGGAGCATACCTCATTCAACATCAATGTCTGGATCCGTAGGTTTATCATATGGCCGTGTTGGACACGTCCTTATGTTGTTTCCCACTTATCCACATGAGTTGCACTTACGACGTCGGTGCGGTTGTGGATTTGTTTGTGGGTCCGGAACATTTGCTTGCTGATCGGGCGGGGGGTTTGGACAATTTTGTCTGTTGTGGCTAGATTTCTTGCATATGGTATAATACCTAGTCCTACGACCATGCTCGCCTGTAGAAGGAACCCTATTCTTTCTCAGCCTATCGGCTTGAGGTCGCCACTCTGGTGAAACTTCGGAACGTACTTCCTCAGGAGTATTCCATTCGCTCGGGTTTCCAACGGAAAAGATGACACCATAATAGCTTTCCAACCAGGTGCTAGTTTTGTAGAAATCAGAACAGAAGTCGACAAAATTTTTGTTACAGAACCTACAAAGACAGTCAAACAAATATCATTATGTTTAATCATTATAAACAAATGCATATAAATATTTAGGAGAATATATACCTTATAGCAGCTAATGCATGACAACAAGGCAATATGTTATTCTGAAATTCCCTACAACTACAAGTCTTCTCATATAGGTTTACTAAGCCATCTTTATAGGTTATCCTTCACATTGAAAGTTACATGATCTATTGGGCGCACCGTGTGCTTATGTGATTTTTCATTCTTTTTGGTTAATTTCTCTGTAGCCCATCGGGACAGTTGTGTTGTATTTTTCGATGCGGCTTCATGTCATTCATGAAACCATGTTTCCATCATATCTCTAATTTACTCAACCAACGTTGTTATTGGCAACTGACGAGCGTACCACAAACAATTGTTCATGCACTCCACAATGTTGGAAGTCATCCCCCGATAATGCCTAACCAGACAGTACGCACGAGACCTTCTATGAGGCCCAACTCTCATTAGATATTCATAAGCTCGTTTGTTTATATGGCTCAGCTCTTGCATCTTCTCCAAGAACTCTGATTGTCGATGTGCCCTTGAAGCTTCATGGAACAAATTGCATACAACATGGCTTTTGAATCTGTTCTTAAGGTTCATGTTCATATGAAAACCACAAAGGCCATATGTTATTTCAAGGTACTATTTACCCATTGCTACCTTGATTGTAGAACTGCGATCGGAAATGATGATACAATTTGCAGGACATCCTATTTCTTTTTTCAACTCCTTTAAAAACCAAGTCCATGAATCCCCGCATTCAACATCACCCCAACCATAAGCTAAAGGGAACACTTGATTGTTTGCTTCTTGGCACGTTGCAATAAACATAACACCGCCAAACTTACCCTTCAAATGAGTTGCATCAATGTAAATTGCAGGTCATATGGCAGTTTGAAACCCAACAAGTGAAGCACTGAGAGCAATAAACAAATATTCAAATTGTAGAGCAGCGTTTATCTTAATTGCTGTTACAGTACTAGGATTCACGTGCTTCAATTGGTGGCAATATGCATACAACAACTGATATGAAAGATCAGGAGGACCAAAAACGTTTTCTTCAGCAAGTTCTTTTGCCATCAATGCCTTTGAATAGAGTAAACCAAGTCCATGTTCCACTTGCATATCATCCATGATTTCTTTTGGTTTCAAAGATCAAGCACTAACTGCAAGTTTCGGTGCAAGTATTTCACCAATAAGCCATGCCCTCGCTTAACGGTTGCGATGGTGCATATCATCAATTGTACAACTATGTTCTTCCTCAAATTTTCAAACTATCCAATAACTTCAACCTTCCAGTTTAGTTGCACGGAATTGAAATTTGCACTCGGGATCCTTGCAGCCAACTTCATATCTGGCCAGGTTTGACCTTGTGACACGGATTTCAAAATTTTCCTTCAGCGCGTAACTATGCAACGCTAACTTCAAACCTTTTTTGGTTTGGAACATCCCACCTTTAGATAAGTGGTTACATGAACTAGATTCATCTGTTCTAACTACTTCAAAAGAGTAGTTTGAAGCTCTAGGAATTATCCAAGGTTAAGAGACTGCAGTTCCGGACCTATCACCAACATTAATGGTATCATCTTCACATGTATCTCGATTTGGACCAACAAAAACCGGTGGAAGAGACCTGCTACGACCACCCTCTGTTGTATCTGAATCCATTCCATGATAATGTGCAAGCTCATCATTCACACCCTCACAACTTCCACCGTGACCAATGTAATCTTCATCGAAATCATCTAATCCATACTCACTATGGGGATTGTAATCTGGGATCGATCTCTCATCCTCATTATAAGGTTCTGGCATCACTTAGTTAAATGGTTGGGTCCTCAGAAATTACAAGGTTCACACTCGAGGTTTCATCATCATGGTCTGTTGTTGGTATAGAACCCACAACGTTGTTGCTTCCACTGGCGGATTGAAACTGTGCTGCCAATTGCTGTAAAAAGCTTTGATAAACAGGCTGATCGATAGGAAAACCCACATGACCAGGTTCTACACTAACTTTCTCAACAACACTAACATAGACCTCCAGAACATGTCCATCATCGCACAACAACCGCTATCATCTTTAATCTTCGGTCGGGCATGACATGACCCGCCCCGACTCCTCTCTTGAGTCCGAGTGAATCTTGTGGAAACTCGATCTTCTAATTGAAATTTGTTATATTCTTGAAAACCTTATTAAAAATCATAGAAATCTCAAGGTGGCTTCAAATAAAAATCTTTAGCAATATCTTGGCTTTACAAGCTTTTCCACCTTGTAATTTAAAAATGCAACTTAAAACTGTGGGTTATAGCCCATCATAAAATATAATTCAATTAAAATAAGAAATTTGCTTTTCTTATGTTGGACCCATCTACTGAATATTAGCATATTCAGAAACTGTTTATAAAAAAAATCTTGAAATATAAATAAACGTACATATGCATAGCATGCTTAAATTAAAACCATGAACTACCATTTCTTTCATCACATGTGGCCCATCTCACAATACTAATAAATCTGCACGAACCTGGTGATCACCTGGGAAAAATAGTTTAAAATAAAAAAAATGAGCGCTAACGCCCAATGAGTGGAAATAAGATTTGAAAACATCGTTTCTTTCATTTTGCCACCAAACCTGGCCACCTTGCTTCCTTGTTGCCACCAAATTAAAATGCTGCCAGCTGCCCACCTTTACCTCTTTAACTTATTGTATTATTAAAAAGATCATCCCAACTTACCAAGTAACAAATATCGAATACTTGGATCTTTTGGGGTTGGGCTTGCTTAGGATTGAATTGGAATTGAAATTGGCCTTGAATTGAGCTTGAGTCAATTTTGTTAGATTGGGGTATTACAATTCTTCCCACCTTATAAGAATTTCGTCCTCAAAATTCATACCCATCTTGGATTCTTAACATCTTGCTCTTAAATTATAGAGCTGGACCTTACAGGGCAGGCCTAAGCCTAACACCGGTATCAACCAAAGTTCTTAACTCAATGGTAAACCATGTTGAGTCGACATTCGCAACGCCTTGTACCAACCTAGACAACTCAGTGTACGTTAAATTCCTACGAACCTTTTTTTAACTTTGTTTCACCACCCTAGTAAAAGTTCCCTACCCATTTGCCACCATACGTGATTACCAATTTCGTTGGGTCCATTCCTGCATTTCAACCAATGAAAATCTCACATTAAGATTTCAATTTATTAAACGCACCAGGGAAACAACAATTAAATGTCCATGGGAAAACAAAATTAAACACACCAGGACAAACAAATTAAACACACCAAGGCAAACTAATTAAACACATCAGGGCAAACCAATTAAACACACCAAAGCACATCACATTAAACACACCAAGGCAAACCAATTGAACACACCAAGGCACATCACATTAAACACACAAGGGCAAACCAATTAAACACACCAAGGCACATCACATTAAACACACCAGAGCAAACTAATTAAACACATCAAGGCACATCATATTAAACACACCAAGACACATCACATTAAACACACCAGGGAAAACCAATTAAACACAACACGGAAACCAAATTAAATACACCAGGGTAAAGTAATTAAACACACAAAGGCAACCCAATTAAACACACCAGGGCTAAGCGATTAAACACATCAGGGCAAACTGATTAAACACACGATGGTAAACCAATTAAACACACCATGACACATCAAATTAAACACACTATGACAAACCAGGTAAACACATCACCGAAACCAAATTAAACACACCAAGCATAATCAATTAAACACACCAAAGTAAATCATCTCCTTCAACCTTAGTGCATCATAACATCTGCACATTAAACAAATTAAAATAGGGTTTCTAATACATAAAACATACCTCTAGAAGAAGGACCTGGAGCATCTTGATTCATTTTGAAAAAACAAAGCCGAAGCCAAATTTTAGAAATACGAATCCCAATCCGTGAAATTCAAAGCAAAATCTGAATCTCCTATATGGGTTTTGCGGTTTTTGAAGATACAAAAATGGCTTTGCAGTTTCAACAATGGTAGAGATTGAAAAGAGAATTTTGAACTAAATGTTTTTCGGAAATGGGTCACCGGCAGTTGAAGAATCAACAATGGTAGAGACCGGCGGTTGAAGATAAACGAAAATGGGAGACGAGAGACAGGACATTTGAGGAAATTGAAGAGAAGAAAAAAATCAGAGAAAATAAATGGTGACCGTGAAAGAGTAAGGAGAGAGAACGGTGAGACTTGAGAGGCATAAAAAGTAAAAGAAAAATGAATAAATGCAATAAATAAGAGAGAATATCTTTTAAGAGAAATAATAAAAATGAATAAATGAGGGGCAAAAACAATAAAAATGATAATGTTGGATAAAAACAATAACACCTCTTAATTTTTGACTAAAAAGGCATATTTCCTCAAAATAAAACTTTTTTTTACACTGACACCCAAGGGCATTTTGGACCTTATCATGGTCAAACAGGGTTGTTAGTATAGAATAACAAAAAATTTCCATCTAAATGTCTTAAGGTCAATCTCAAGGTTGCATTGTAATTTACCCATAAATATATTCTGGTAGCACAAAATATTATGCGATTGAGAAACACGTTGTAAACCAAAAGCAACGAAACTTGTCTTAGAAACTGAGATTAACTGTCAAAAGAGGACGAAGAAGATGCCATCATCTGATTTTATGTCTTTAATTGAATTGCTTTAAAGCAAATAAGATAATGGCTTTCTTTTTAAAAGAAAAAATATCGATTTTCTTATTTTCGTCTCATTAAAGCGAGGTTTAGGATTTTATCTGCAAAAGATACTTCAGTGCTAGGATCTGGAGGAAAATTCATTGTGATTCACGCCATTACAAATATACAAAGCTTACGGTCTACGCTTATGGGCCCATATATGCACCAAATATCTCTTTTGCATTTACGCTTTTCTTTACTCTCATTAATCATACAGTAATTTTTCATCCATCGGCAATAATCACCGACAGATTTAGCTATGTGCTATTTGTTTGTACATGTAAGAACCGAAGAAGCATCCCAGATTCCCAGCGGATCCCGCCTCTCTCTCTTTCTCTCTCTCTCTATATAAAGTACTGTTAGTTAATCTAGTTTTTTTTTTTTTTAAATTATGTGGGCCATCGCAATAGTGCAGCCATATATGCGCAACCAAATAAATTTTTAATTGCTATATAATGTAGATTATAGAATATGAATCAAACTATATGACAATTATAAACACATTTTTACCAATATGAATTGAGAACTCTGATTCCTAGCTACTATTTAAGTATAAATTGACAAAGCTCCATAACATTATTCTCGGTAGCTCTAACATTTGTGTTCTTCTGGATAGTTGCTATAGCTAGTGCAGGAGATCGTGCAAAACGAGCAGAACAGCTCCAATCCTTTAACCATGAATAAAGAAAAGAACAAAGAAACTGCTGATCCTGCAACAAAAAAGATATTGTTTAAAAACGCCATGAAAGGCGAATGGGATGAAGTTTTTAAAATATACAGGGATAATCCATGGATTCACAAGGAAAAGGTCACCAGGTCAGGAGGAACTGCATTACACATAGCTGTTTCCGATGGCAGAGAAGACGTCGTCGAGGAACTCGTAAATATAATCAAAGCTTCTGATGGCAGAGAAGAGATCGTCGAGGAACCCGTAAATATAATCAATGCTTCTGATCATAAGACGGCTGCGCCGCAGGAGGTTTTGAAGATTGGAGACGAGATAGGAAACACGCCACTGCACACAGCGGCGATGCTGGGAAACGTGAAGATGTGTAAATGCATTGCGGATGTGGATAACAGCTTGATCGGCGTTCGTAACGAAGACAGTGAGACTCCTTTCTTCATCGCTGCTTCTCACGGTCACAAAGATGCTTTCCTCTGCCTCCATTCTTTATGCCAACCACCCAATCACGGCTCAGCTTATTGCAGAAGGAAAACTGACGGCGAGACCATTCTTCACAGTGCCATCTCTGGAGACTATTTCGGTCAGCCTTTTCCATTTCTTTATTAGCAAAACTTAATATTTTCTTCTTTGAAGCTAAAATTGTAAATTTCAGTAATAATTAAAAATTATGGTCTTTACATTATAGAATGTGTAAATTAAGATAACATATACTAATGATGGTGTTTAGTTTGACAGATTTGGCATTTCAAATAATACATTACTATGAAGAACTGGTGAAGTCAGTGAACCAGCGAGGCTTATCGCCGCTCCATCTGCTGGCCGCTAAGCCTTCTGCCTTCAGAAGCGGTAACCACCTTGGACGTTTCAACGAATTCATCTATCACTGTATGTTTATGTTTCACTCATTAATTCTTACAACCTATTCATTATTTATACTAGATATTTCAACAAAACTCTTATTTTCAACCAAATACAAGCAACATCGTTTTTTTTTTTTAACCACCTTTTTTGAATTGTTAAAATTCATTATATATTTTTCTTAAAATGTCACACGAAAATGTTCTATAAATATTTGAGGTGTCCTTCTTGTGTCAAGACTATATTAACCTTCTCTATATTATTACAAGAGAACTGACCTTTTTTTGTGCTTTTAATAGTTTTCATTGGTCGTAGCGAGGTAGTGAGGTACTTATTATGTGTATTGTTATGTGGAAGCTAGGCATATTTGTTGACAAACTTGAGGTGGAGAATTCGGATAATTATAAATCTTTGACGCCAAACCAAGATGGAGATCAATCTATTTGTCCCGCAAACTACGGAACCTGCTACAGCTTGATTACACTGCTGCTGAAAGGAATTAAAATAGGTACAGCAATGAAATGAAACCATAATTTTCGCTTTCTTTGAAAAACACTATTCAACTCCAAAACAATATATCATGTTTATATATAATTAATTAATTATAGAGGAAATACACTTTTTTAACCAAAAATTAATCGTCTTTATTGTTTTTAGCCCGAATTAGTAAACTGATTGTTTTTACTAAAAAAATCCACTGTAGAGACATAATTGCCCCTCATTTTTTTTTAAAATACATCTTCTCTCTCCTTTTCTTTCTCATTTCTACAGAATCCTTTTTTTTTATTTCTCTCTCTCCTTTCTCTCTCATGTTACCTTCTTCTTCTTTCTCTCTCACTACCTCACGCCATCTCTCCTCCTCTCTCCTCCATCTTCTTCTTCTCTTCTTCTTCTTCTCTTTCTCTCCTCTCTTCTCATTCTCTTTCACATTTTTTTCCAGGTTTTTAAAAAAAATCAGAATTTTTTTTAAACCAAAAATTTCAGATTTGGTGGTTGTGTTTAAGTTTGGGTTTTCCAATGGGTTTTCCGATCATTGGTCGTCCGATCTGGGTTTAACGGTGGTTCGGTTTCCAGATTTATTTTTTAAAATTTTCAGTTTTTTTTTTTTTATTTTGAAAAAATTTGCAGATTTTGTTTTTGTTTAAAATTATTTCCAATTTTTTTTAAAAAAAAAAATCAGGTTTTTGAGTGTTAGTTGTTGATTTTAAGGGTGGTTGTGGTTGTGAATGTTTGGATTTGAGAGTTAGTTGGATTTGAATGTTTAAAAAAAAAATTAGATTTTTTTTTTTTTAAATTTCCAGATCTTGTTTTGTTTTTTTTAGATTAAACACACCAGTTATAATCAATTAAACACACCAGTCAAAAACGAATTAAACATACCAGGCAAAAAGGACTAAACACACTAGGCAAAAAGGATTAAACACACCAGTCAAAAACAAAACACACCAAGAAACTCAATTAAACACACTAGGCAAAACGAATTAAACACACAAGACATTTTTCCATATTTTGTTTTTTTTTTTTTTCAAAATTTATAAGTGTGGTTGTTGTTTTTATGAATGGTGGGAGTTTTTTTTTTTTTTTTTTTTTTTTCCAAATTTTCGTGTTGAAGTTGAAAATTTCAGATTATGTTTGATTTTTTTTTTCCAAATTTTGTTCAATTAAACACACCAGGCCAAAACGACTAAACACACCAGGCCAAAATGACTAAACACACCGGGCAAAATTTATGAATGAAAGGCATTTTTGACCGAAAAGTGGATTTTTTGACAAAAACAATCAAAATACTAATTCCGGCTAAAAACAATAAACCTCCTTAATTTTTGGCTAGTTTCCATTTTCACCCATTAATTATATATATCATATGGCTCAGTACTCTCTTTTTCCAGTAACGCTCAGGGCCCTTGTTCCAGTAAAGCACAAGGCCACAGATTGTACGTTTGATAACGAAGGAAAGCCAGATGCAGAGAATCCTCGTGAAGGTGAGAAATTACTATCCTGTTTGAAAGCCATGCATCTTAGAATATGTATCGAGTGTTGGGAGAATATTCTTATTTCAAAGATATATAAACCGACCTTAAAAACTTCAATACCAGTAACATTAATCAATCTCTAATTACTAATCTTAAGCCAATATTTTTTTCTTTCTTTCTATTTTTCGCCCTTTTTCCATAACACAGGAGAAGAAGATGATGTTTCGATCAGTATGTTTAAAGCTCAAGGTCACCAATTATTTCCTCCCAATTATAGCGTCTGCTTTGAGTTAGTGAAGCTTGTGTCAAAGGCAATTCTCGTAATTCTGGGACTAGGTATGCTAATTAATGCTACCTGCCTTTATGTTGATATCTTTAATAATCAGAACATGTCATCAATTTTATCATGACAATTAGGATCAAACAATATAAGGAAAATACGGGAGAAGAAACAGAAGAACATATGGTCTATTCAGGTCATGAATGAACTTCTGAAACGAGTCAGTATGTATGAGTACGAAAATGACGGAAAAAAGCCCCTACAACCACAATCCCAACCAGGAGTTGAAGATGCCATCTTGGAAATGCCACCCATAACCTTAGCTGAAGATGCCTCGGAAATGTCACCCATTCCACCCACAAGCAATGTTTCAGGAGCTAACCAACACCAACAGAAGGCTGCAGAAGGTCCCCAAGACAAGAATCAAACAGGTAGGTATTGCGGAATAGCTTTAGCTTTAAACTGAACTGATTTTAGAAATTAGAATTCTCTTCGATCTGTTATTGTGAAATATGTTATACATAACCTCTTTCTTATATTTGTAGAGAATAAAGAGGAAATCTCAGAGATGGAAAAGATAGAGTCACCAATATTAAAAGCATTGCATGACTACATGAACTACCAAAAAAAGAATGTAGTGCTGTTGGCAATGGAGAACAGGCAGCCACATGTGTATCAGCTGTTAGTAAAGATGAATGGTATTGTGCATGCGGAATAGCTTTTGCTTCCAACTGAACTGATTTTAGAAATTAGAATTCTCTTTGATCTGTTATTGTGAAATATGTTATACATAACCTCTTTCTTATTTTTGTAGAGAATAAAGAGGAAATCTCAGAGATGGAAAAGATAGAGTCACCAATATTAATAGCAGCAAAGAATGGAATAACAGAAATAGTGGAGAAAATCCTGGAAAAATTTCCAGTAGCATTGCATGACATGAACTACGAAAAAAAGAATGTAGTGCTGTTGGCAGTGGAGAACAGGCAACCACATGTGTTTGAGCTGTTACTAAAGAAGACAAAGAAGAAAGAAAGTGTGTTCCGAAAAGTGGATCATGAAGGCAACAGTGCATTGCACTTGGCTGCAAGGCTTGGAGACCATAAGCCATGGCTTATTCCTGGGGCTGCTCTTCAAATGCAATGGGAAATCAAGTGGTATGAGGTATGATTTAATAACTAAACAAATTCCCTATCTTTAACGTTTTTGGCTGTTAAATGTTCCAGGTATGATTGGGATTTGTTTTTGAAATGCAGTTTGTTAAAGACTCCATGCCCTTCCACTTCTTCGTTCGTTACAACAGAGCGAGCAAGTCCCCAAGGGATGTCTTCACCGAGACCCACAAAGATCTCGTCAAATCCGGAGGCGATTGGCTGACCAACACGTCCCAGTCGTGCTCGGTCGTAGCCGCACTTATTGCAACAGTTGCTTTCGCCACGTCAAGCACCGTGCCAGGCGGGGTCAGGTCAGATAGTGGCAAGCCGACTCTGGAGAACGAGCCAGCATTCAATGTGTTCGCCATAGCATCACTCATAGCCCTCTGCTTCTCCGTCACAGCCTTGGTCATGTTCCTGGCAATACTAACGTCTAGATACCAAGAACGAGATTTCGGTAGTGATTTGCCGAGAAAGCTCTTGGTGGGCCTGACATCGCTGTTCGTGTCCATAGCTTCGATGTTGGTATCTTTTTGTTCGGGGCATTTTTTCGTTCTGAAAGAAAAGTTGAAATTCGCTGCAGTGCCTGTGTATGCAGTGACGTGCTTGCCTATAACATTCTTCGCCATTGCACAGTTCCCACTCTACTTTGATCTTATCCGGGCTGCTTTCAAGAAAGTGCCACAGCGTAGCTACAAATCCATTCCTATTTAGACACACACACAGTTGTATGGTTTTCGTTTACGTGTCTCCTTCTTGTTTGCTTGCCTTGTTTATTTCAAAGTTTGTGTGGCTTATAATATTTTGTTTTAAATATTATATAAATTCGGGATTTTTTGTGGGGATGAAAGAGACTCGAACCTATAATCTTGTGATGCAGGTATGAAGGGTTTTACTACCGGACCAACCTCATCCCGTCTTGTGTGGCTTTTAATTGAGTTTCACATGTGTTTGTATCGATTGTGGACAGATATTATGTTTTGGGCATTAAGAGAACAGTTACTGTTTTTATAAGAAATCATGTAGCATGCAGGGCAACAGTTTTGGTGCATATGCAAATAAATGGTCAATTGATGGATGGTTACTTAAAAAAAAAATAAAAAATTCAATACATCATAAATGTCAAATCCATCAAAAACGACGAAGGTCGGGCAAGATTTGCTGCAGGGCTTTATTTTTATAAATCTAATTTTTAAATTTCATCAAATTTCATCACTTAACCAAAGTGTATAAAGTCAATAATTGTTTTTGGATATATCTAAATTTTTATGGATTTCTTAAAAGTCTGAATTGAGTACACTTATATTTTAATGAAATCTTTAAAAATCTTAATTGAATACATTCAGACGTACTTTTATAGACTATTTCAAATATAAATCGAATATATCCAGACCGTTAAAATCTTTTAAATTTCAACTAATTCTAGATTGAATACACCCTTGTTATGGGCAATTTTGATAGGCAAATTTCGTTAATGGTTAATTTTGAACAATGGCAGAGGATATAAATATCAAATTTCAATAAAGTTATTTTCGCGTGTGAAAGAGAAAACCTCAAGTTTTGTGTAATTTGATATATATATATTGAGTCTCTTATAAGGGATTTCTTATTTTAATTTCAATGAGGATCTTGATTAAATCATATTGATTTTTTTTATTTTAATTTGTTATTATTTTAGTGAAACAGATGATACATATAATTGTAATTGTAAATGGGGAGTAATGAAATGTTATGTCTTTTGTATAATGTTCTTGTTTTGGATGTGGAATTGACGATATACTTGAAAATTAAAGGTCCAGCTTCTGAGTTTAGTTTTTTCAAATGCATTAAAGAACCAGTTCTAAGATAAGCAAGATTTTTTATTTGTGGCAATACTCAATAGAGCCAGTAATAAATAAAAGAGAGTTGGAAACTAGAAAAAGAAAAAGGAAATAAGATGAGGCACAAATGTGAACGACAAATATATTCTTGTAGCACAAAATATTATGCGAGTGAGAAACACATTGTAAACCAAAAGCAACGAAACTTGTCTTAGAAACTGAGATTAACTGTCAAAAGAGGACGAAAGAAGATGCCATCATCTGATTTTATGTCTTTAATTGAATTGCTTTAAAGCAAATACGATCATGGCTTTCTTTTTAAAAGAAAAAAATATCGATTTTCTTCTTTTTGTCTCATTGAAGCGAGGTTTAGGGTTTTATCTGCGAAAGATAATTAAAGCTTTCAGTGTCAGAACATGGAGGAAAATTCACCGTGATTCACACCATTACAAATATACAAAGCTTGGGGTCCACGCTTATTGGGCCCATATATGCACCAAATATATTTTTTTTATTTTCAGTTTGTCCTGACAATAAATATAATAGGACGAAAAATGTGGACTACTAGATTTACATACTTTGATTCAAAATGTATGCATTTGTCAAAATTTCTCCATAATCTATGGTCCACATTCTTCGTTCTGATATATTTATTATCAGGACGAACTGACAATAGAAAGACTATATATATATATATATATATATATATATATATATATATATATATATATATATATATATATATATATATATATGGGGCAGGATTCATGACCCTAATTTTTAACACAATTTCTCACACAATTTATTGGCCTTTAGATTGAATTGGTTTGAATGGTTGAGATGAAGCTACTGTTTTAAATACAATAACTTTCATACATCATTTACAGCTAATTAATTCTTCTCTCATCTCTCTTCTTTAGAATTTAGATACACTCTCTCTCCTCTCTCTTCCCAATTACCTCAATAACCCCGCATTCTTTAATGAAAAAACGTGCATATTTTTTCTCTTCTTATTTTTTTTATAACTTTCACTCCACGTCTCTTGAAACCTGATTTTTTTGAATTTTAATCTGAATTTTTGTGTGGATAATAAGTTTGTTGAAATCTATCTATGAATAAAATTTAAGAATTTTTCAAGTACTAGAACTATTTTTCTTGAATTTTTCTATATTTCACTCATTATTTTTCTAATGCCTTCATATTTAACAAAATCAGGATAAATAGTTTAAGTGCTTAAAACAATTTCAAATTTTATTCATAGGTATATTTCACTGAATTTATTATGTACTAAAAAATTCAGATTAAAATTCATAAAAATCGATGCAACTTCATAAAGATCCTTACTGAAATTAAAATAAGGGATCCCTTATAAGAGACTCACTAATATTGAGTGACATATCTATATATATATGAGTAACTTTCAAGTGAGAGATCCCTTACTCTAATTTCGGTAAAAACATTGATGAAATCACATCAATTTTAATGAATTTTGATATGAATTTTTTTTGTGGAAAATAAGTTTAATGAAATCGATCTACCAAATAAATTTTGAAAAAAAATTTAGCAGTAGAACAATTCATCCCGATTTTGCTAAATATGAAGACATCAGAAAAATGGGAGAAATATAGGAAAATTAAAAAAAAAAAAAGTTATAGTACTTGAAAAATTCTCAAATTTTATTTATAGGTAGATTTCAATGACTTTATCATCCACAAAAAAATTCAGATCAAGAAGGTCCTTACCAAAATTAAAGTAAGAGATCTCTCATTCGAAAGTTCCTCGTTTATATATATATAGAGTAATGCTATTTTACCCAAATTTGGTGTCCAAATCTGATGCCCAAATGACGTGGCAACACTCTCATCCATTTATTTAAATCAAGTAAATCTAATACAATTTAAATGAATGGACGAGAGTGTTGCCACGTCATTTGAGCACCAAATTTGGGCAAAGTAGCATTACTCATTTATATATATTGGTTTACTCATAAGGGGTCCCTTATTTTAACATTAAATATTGACCTTCATGAAATCCATTGATTTGAATGAATTTTGATCTAAATTTTTTTGTCGATGATAAGTTCAATAAAATCTACATGGGTAAACAAATTTTGAAATTTTCAAGCACTACAATTATTTTTCCCAGATTTTGTTAAATAGGAAACATTAGAAAAATGGTGAAAAATAGGGAAAAAAAAGTTATATTGTTTGAAAAAATTTTCATATAGGATTTTTACAATTTGGCTCTTATCTAATTGGGAAACATCAGTTTTTTACTTGTTAATTTATTTTTCATTAAACTGGTCTTTATATAATTTTTTTTTTAAAAAAAAAAAAAAAAAAAAAAAAAGGCTCACTTAGGCCCATTTGACCAAATTGTGGACGGTCAATGGTTACAAAATTAGCTAAAAGTCTATTTCACCCTTGTACTTCCATTGACCAATAAAAAATTGTAAAAAAAATAAATAAATCAAATGTTTAAAAAAACAAAAACAAATCTAAAACTTAAAAAAAAAATTGAAAAAAAAAACAAAAAATAAAAGAGATTAAAAAAAAAAATTTTAACTGATTTTTTTTAAATAAGAATTTTTTTTTAAGAAATAAATTAAAAATTAAAAAGTAAGATTTTTTTAAATAAGAAAAGAAAAAAAATGAAAAAAATTAGAAAAATAATGGAGATCTGTAGCTCGATGGAGACGAACTCCATCGATGGCGTCATCTCCATGGATGGAGACAAACTCCATCGGTGGCGTGGACTCCATCGATGGAGTTCATCTCCATCATGATGGCGCCGAACTCCATCGATAGAGACCAGAATCTCCACCATCCATCTTTTTTTTTTTCTTTCCATTTTGACATGAGATGGATTTTGGAGATCCATTTAAATGAAAAAAAAAATCAATTTATTTTTATATATGTATATATTGTTAAATTTCTTAATCTCCACCATCCATCTCTAAATGGAAGGTGTAAATTAGTCTAATTAATTTTTTAATTTTTTTTTCTGTTTAATTTTTTTTTAATTTCATCTTCACCATAAGATGTCCAGTGAAGATCCATTTAATTATTTTTTTTTGTAAAAAAAAAAAAAAAGATTGAATAACAAACATGATAAGACTAAAATACCCCTCTCACTGTTAGTTTTAACTAACAATGACTAGCTTTAGGATCTAATCATCTAAATGAACTATTTTTAATTATATAAGGGTTGGTTTGAGGAAAAATCAAATAACAAGAAAAAAATTGACAATTCCCAATTAGATAGGAACCCAATTGTAAAAACAATATAAATATATATATGTTTTTGCTTTTTATCAATTCTCGCAAGCCAAGATTTAAATCGGATATTGCTGTATTTGCATGCATATTTTCTTTCATTTTTTGTGTTTTTTTAAGGGATGTAATTGACTAGTCGTAAGTAATTTTTGTTTTAATTAATGAAAATTTTCTTAGATGATTGATAATTACTATCAAAATGATAAATATTATTAAATATCATATAATATAATTTTTTCCAACCAAAAAAAAGATTCTGATTTCCACCTCGCTCGTGTGTATATATATATATTTAATGCACCTTATGTGAGTGAAACTAGTCAAAGCAAATATACAGGCTTTCTTTTTGCAAAAGAAAAAGGTTTTCTTTCTTTTGTCATAATAAAGCGAGGTTAGAGTTGTGTCCATTAAAATAAAGCTTAAATTTCAGTTCCTGCCAATTTGCCAAAGATGGGGATTGGGGAGGAAGATTTATCGTGTATCACACTATTACAAAAGTACAAAGCTTAGCCCTCCTCTTCACCAAAAGAAGAAGTACAAAGCTCGGCCGATGCCAAATTCTTAGCCAATCAGTTGCATGCCATTTACAGTTTTCTTCATTGTCGGTTATAAGAGAATAACTTGCGTTGCACGGGTATACACTACACTGGACCTGTACGATTAAAGTTTGTTATTCGTCAACTTTTTTAATTTTATTGTTTTTTTTTTTTTTTTTTTTTTTCATTTTTCATTTTTAAAATTTTTGATGCAGCGGAAATTCAACGCAAAACAATAATCGATAAAAGAAAAGGTAACCGATTCGGATCCGTTGATTCGCGCACGAATACCGGAAGCGAACCCTACTATTAATCTGTTGATCTGCGTGGAGATACCAGAATAATAGGCTTCAAATTCGTTGATCCACTCAGGATACCGAAATTGGATAAAAGAAGATACTCTCTCTCAAATTTTATTAATCATCCAAAACTAAAAAACAAACAACTGGTTGCAATGAATTTAAATAGGAAAATAAACTAAACCTAAAAGATCCAAAACCTTGAATCCTAAACGGATTTAGACTCCTCAAATAACATAAATATAAAAGGACTCCAAGACTCAATCCTAAACTAAAAAGGAAACTAACAATGAAACTAACAAGGATTCAAAAACGTCCAGCTCGTCCAGCTCAAGTCTTTGCGCAACAAGATAGATGTCCAAATTTAGGCCTTTTGTGATCTATTACGGAGGACGAAGTCTTCATAACATCTATAGGGCTCATCTTGGGCTTTCCGGAAACATATTATAATAGACGATCTGACCACATATGCCCTCTGTAGAGGTCCACAAAGTTCAGCCCGGCAGCTCTCGTCCAGCTCACGGCATCCAGCTCTCGTCCAGCTCAAGTATTCGCGCAACAAGATAGATAGCCGAATTTGGGCCTGTTGCGAACTGTTACGGAGGACAGAGTCTTCATAACATCTGTAGGGCCCGTCTTGGGCTTTCCGGAAACATATTATAATAGACAATCCGACCCCATATGCCCTCTATAGAGATCCACGAAGTTCAGCCCGGATTTGGTTGGTCCATGCGACCGAAATACGAATTCGCCACCCGCTCCATGTATTCCATTGCCTTAGTAGCTGCTGCTGCATCAATTTTCTACCATTATTCTAAGATAGTTCATGGATCATAAACTAATAATTACTAATAGCATCCGTTCGCATAAATATAAGGGTGTTGAAATTATTTGAAACTCAATTAGAAATATGAACCAGGCATGAGGCATGACTGTATGACATGACTTAACAATGTCTCTACCCTTGAATTAGAGAAAATAGATATTGGTTATTAAAGTGTAAGTTTAGAGGTTGTTTGGTTTTTTATCCGAAGACCGAATAATCTTAATTTTATTGAAGACTGAGGATAGACAGAAATCTGAAACTGAATGTCATTTTTAATTATACCTTTATTATTATTGAATGTTATATATATATATATATATATATATATATATATATATATTTTGGTACAGAGGAAGGCAAAGCCCAAAAAAAGAAAGAAAACTAAGACAAAAAGGAAACAGAGCACTACCTAGTACTCACAAAACCTCTGAAATCAGCAACCAAAATGTCCTTAATATCATTAGGAGGAACATCAAAAAACAGGATAACAAGCTCATTATCATAACCCAACCAAGCCAAAGCATCAGCCACACCATTGCCTTCTCTAAAAACATGATTCATAGTACATTCCAATCTCCAGCAATCATCAATTTGTAGCTTTGAATTAGACTAAACAGAGGGTGATTGGTGCTGGAATTCTAGGCAACCAGCTGCACAATTGACAGAGAATCAGACTCAACAACCACTCTCCTAAATCCTAACTTCCAGGCCATGGAAAGACCTTCAAATAAACCCCAAGCTTCAGCCTCAAGCACATTGCCAACACCAATATTCATAACAAAGCCATTAATCCACTCTTTCTTATGGTTTCGCAAGACACCACTAGCTGTAATAATACCACCTATTATAGCTACCATCCACATTGAGCTTCACCCAACCTTCAAGGGGAGGCACCCGGGCTACAAAAGTAGATGAGACATTTCTAGAAGGGCCAATCACTTTTGTATTCAACCAGTCTTTACAGAACCTAGTGATAATCAAATCAGGGGAATGGGGAATGGAAAAATCATGCTCAAAAACCTTCTTACATCTCCACTTCCAAAGAAACCAAATCACATTGGAAAACAACATGTAGTTGGGGATGTTGCTAGGGCCCAAACTCTCACTTATAAGATTCTTATCAAACCAAACATTAATCTCATCTTTAAAAGAAGTAGAAGAGGTGATACCTGTACAAAAGCTTTCCCACACAAGCTCTCCCACACATGAATAGAAAATCTGCAATTACGAAGCAAATGGTCAATATCCTCAATACCAGCGCTACATCTAGGACACGAAGTAGCAACAACCAGCCCACGAACTGCTCTCTGAAGGTTGTTAAGGATCTTGCCATGAAGCACAATCCAGAGGAAATGTTGAACTCTAGGGGGAATTTTAAGGGTCCAAATAAACTTCCAAGACCATAGAGGCAGCCCATCCTCCTCTAAAACCCTCTTAGAAGCAGAGTTCACAATAAAATTGCCATCTTGATTCCAACCCCAAACAGGTCTATCAGGGCCACTGTGAGTCCTTCCAGCATGTAAACTAGCCACCCTATGAACAATTGGCCAAGGAATGACAGAAGCAAGAAGGGGAAGCTGCCATACACCATCAACCATGTAGTAGTCAACAATTTGAAACAAAAGATCACCCTCAAAACTAGTAGTAGCGTGATCCTTGAGAATTCCCACGCCTGGAGCCCAATCATCATTCTAGAAAAGAATTTGATCCCATTTACCAATTCTCCATTTCAACCCTTTAGAAAGTAACTTGGTACCATGCATGATGCCTCCTAAGTGCTAGAACAAGGGACACCTCTAGTATGAACAATATCAAGTAGAGATTTATTATGAAAGTACTTATGCTTAAAGAGATTATACCAAAAAGCATGCTCATTATGCAGTAGCCGCCACCCTATCTTGGCAAGTAAGGCTTGATTCATAAACTTAATTTTCTTGATGCCTAAACCACCATTTCTTTTAAGCATACAAGCGGTATCCCAACTAATTAAATGGACAGTCTTCTTAACAGGAGTATGACCCCAAAGGAAATTTTTATTAAGCTTGTCTAATTTATGACAAATCTCACTGGGAAGCTTGGCTGACTGCATAGTGTAGACAAGTAAGGCCGAAGTAACAGCTTTGATGAGAGTAACTCTACCTGCCAAGGAAAGCGTGTCACTTTTCCAAGCTGCCATTCTTTTCTGAGTTTTCTCAACTAAGGCATTATAGGTTTGGTTACTAATTCTCCTATGAATAAGAGGGACACCCAAATAATTGCCTAGGTTATCCGTAAGAGGGGAGCCACACACTCGCACTAGTCTTTTAGCATCACCCTCTTTGATGTTAGGAGAACATAAAACTCTAGATTTAGTAAAACTGATATGCTGTCCAGAAGTTATACATAAAGTATCCAGACATTTTTCCATGATTTCCGCTTGAGAGATAATAGCTTGCCCAAATAGGATTAGATCGTCAACAAAGAAAAGGTGGGAAACCTCGGGACCACCCCTAGAAATCCTTACACTCTTCCAAGAACCCTACATCACACTAAGAGAAATGATATGCGAAAGCTTTTCCATGTACAACACAAATATATAAGGGGAGAGGGGGTCTCCTTGCCTAATACCACACCCAGGAGTAAAAGCCTCTGTTAGTTCCCCATTCAAAATAACCTGATATTGGACACTAGTAATGCACCATATTATCAACTTCACAAGCTTCACATCAAAGCCAATCTCAACAAGGACACTATTGATGAAACTCCATTGAAGCTTGTCATAAGCTTTAGCAAGGTCAATTTTCCATGCCATATACCCTTTCTTCCCTTTAATGGTTCTAAACTTATAGAGAACCTCTTGAGCAACTATCAAATTGTCCTGAATTTGCCTCTCAGACACAAAAGCCACTTGATTAGGACTAACAAGACAAGGCATAAAATCCCTAAGCCTTTGAACAATAATCTTGCTAATCATTTTATAAGTAGTGTTACAAAGGCTAATAGGTCTAATTCGGGTCATATCAAAAGGACTGGGAACTTTAGGGACAAGAGAAATAAGAGTGTAATTAACACCAATAGGGAAGGTACCGGTATTGAAGCTATCCATAACCAAGCTAACCAACTCCTTCTTACACACCTCCCACTGATTTTGAAAAAAAAAAAAAAAAAAAAACAGCCGAAAACCTATTAGGACCCGGGGCCTTTAAGCCACCAATCCCAAAGAGACTAAACTTGACCTCTCCCTCACTCACTTTTCTGGATAAATTAATTTGCACATCTTCTTCTAAGGCAGGAAAAAGATGAGGTAGTGAGTCATAGTTCTCAAAATCGGCTTGGGTAGAGAAGAGTTTTTGGAAGTATGAGATGACAATTTCCTTCATACTAGCTTTATCACACTTCCAAATACCACCCTCACCTTTAAGGCCCTCAAGCTTGTTGTATATCCTCTTAATCATAGTTGAAAGGTGAAAAAACTTAGTATTTCTATCCCCCTCCTTGAGCCAAGTTTTTCTAGATTTTTGAAGCCAAAAAACCTTCTTTTGATTTATGATGTTGTTATACTCCTCTCTAAGAGTGGCTTCAAGATTAACCAAGCCAAGATTAAATCTCTCACCGAGCCTCTTTTGGATCCCCTGAAGCCTAGCAAGAATTCTTCTCTTCTTTTGGAATATACACCCAAAAGTGGACTGATTCCACTCCTTGAGGTTATTGGACATATTATGCATTTTGTACATAAGGTTGTCCCCATTAGGTTCCCACACACGCTTCACCACATCACCAAAATTTTCATGCTTAAGCCACATAGCTCAAATCTAAAAGGTTTAAGATTATTGAGGGGCATCTATATGCTATAAGGACATAATAGAATAGGGCAATGATTAGAGGCAACTTTAGGTAAATGTTTAACAAAGCCTTCCGCAAACATGACCCTCCAATCCATCGAACAAACGGCTCTATCCAGTCTTTCCCATATATCCTCATTAATACCCTTTCTAGTCATCCAAGTATATTTTTGCCCAATAAAACCTAAATCAATAAGCTTATTCTCACAAATCCAATCCACAAACCCAGATTTAAAGAACAAATTCGTACCACCTCTTTTCTCCGACCCATCAACAATCTCATTGAAATCCCCCATAACAACCCACGAACCTTTAAAACATCTCCTAATGGCACTCAAATAACTCCACAGACTTTTTCTAACAGTCACACTAGGGTTAGCATGGACAAAAGTAATAACCCAAAACTTAGAGCCCTCAGCCACCATCGCAGTTATGGTATGCTTAGAGCTAGCCACCACTTGAAGCTTCACATTCCTAATATTCCATAACAACCAAATGCCCCTAAAGAAACCAGAAGCATCAATAATAAATTTATCAGTTGTTAACCCAAAATTGTCACCGGGGTGCAATTTCTAATTAACAATATATAAGGGACCCGGATCTAGATAGATCGGGGTTAGCGGGGTACTTAGTAGCCCGGTATCCCGCTAGTTCTTACAAATCTACTAAAGACAGGGTGTAATAATAGCAAGATAAGTGAAATTCTGGTATGTTGAAGACATGAACACGTAAACTGTTTTATATAATGACTTAGATAAAGATTAACAAACCATTGCTAGAACGATTATGATTACAATATCAAAGAAAAAAAAAAATCTCTTGGTGGGCAAGGGAGATGGAGCTTTTCGTGCCTGTCGATAAGTGGAAAAATGAGGGGGGTTTTTCCAGTCCCATTTCCTATAAACATACGATGAATATATATAGGCCTGTTTCTTGCTGTCCACTCCTAGAATTTCAGTCTAGGGTTTTTAGCAGCTCAGGGGTCCTCCTTGGAGATTCACGAATTCGTCGGGATTAATCCAATAAATCAGGTGATTCCTCTTTTATTGGATTTACACGATTTGACTTTGTTTTTGAGTTGGATTCTCTAATGGCAGGAATGCGCGTAGTCTTCTGTCTTGAACGATGGCGTTTAATGTTAGTCCTCCTTCCTGATTTACTGTTCGGGGTTCCGGCTTCACGTTTTAGGCGGGGTTGATATGATGGGATTTTTAGTTGGCTGGGTATCTGCCACGGGTTTTGTGGGTTAGGGCACTCCAGGTACCCCGCCTTCCTCTTGCTCCTTTTAAAGTGGTGTTTGCAGATATCGGGGTGCCGGGTATCGGGCTATTAGAATACCCGGGTATCGGGGTACTCGGGGTAGATGGGCGCTAGGATCTCGTGAAGGTTACATTTCTAGGCCTTTTCTCTACGACTTTCCCCAATGTTTTCTTGGTCCCGAAGGTTTTGGATCTGGCCGGGGTGGGTAGAAGCTTGAAATTCCCTTAAGCAATATAGTGTAATATATACCTAGAGGGGGGGTGAATAGGTATAGGCCCAAATTCTCCTAATATACAAATAAAATGCGGAATACAACAATTAAAAAGCACACTTGATGAATCTTAACAATTGAATTGATTTAACCAATACATGTGAAAATCAATATACAAGTAATGCAATCAATACAAACATATGGAAGATAAAGAAACATAAAAATGAAACTTGACACAAGTATTTTTACGTGGTAAAACCTCAAAGAGGAAACATCCACGGGTTGATATCACAACCACCGGCAAAGCAATCCACTATACGAAAAGGACTTACACACTCAAGCTATCAACACATGATATCCGCTCAAGCTACCACCTCCTAATCTACCCTCGGGCAAGTGAACTACCAAGCCTACTTCCTATCCGAGATGTGTTCTACACTTCTAGAAAGCAACTTCCTATCCAAGACGCTCAAGTCTCTAGGAAGATTTCTTGCTTGACTATCCGAGTCCTCCCGACTCTAATCAAGACTTCTTGCTTGGCTATCCGGAACACTTTCCTAGCCAAGAATTCTTGCTCAAGACAAAGCTTCACTCACTTTGCAAGAGACTTCAACCTTTCACAAGGCAATTATCTAAGTGATGCAAATGATGCAAACACAAGCAAATAGAACAAGTAGATCAAACACACTCTATGAAGAATTAGATTTGCACAAATCAAGCTCACAAGCAAATGTAGCTAATTCTTATGAACATGTGATTAGAAATCTAGATTAGACATTCAAAGTCATTCACAAAAATATCTAGAAACCTAAACATGTCAATCAAAGCTAGAGTAACAAGTTTTCAATAAAAATCACAAAACTAGCTTTGAAATCAAGTGAACAAGTTAACACTTGAAATCCACAACATATTCAATCCAAACAAGAACTAGATTTAAATGATAGATAGCACAATCAAAAATTCTAGTACATGAATATGTGACAAAAACCTAGAAATCAACAATCAAGCTCAAGAACAAAAAGTATTTCTAGAATCAATATCAAGATAGGTCAGGTTTAGCAATATATGTTCAATTGAAATCAAATGGCTAAAACTCAACAATCAATAGATCAACCACCCCTAGAATATGATCTAACAATATTCTAAACACATATCATCTATCAATTAGGAAGATTAAAAGAAATGATCAAAATATGAAGTGAGAATAAGAAGTTTCACATACAAAAGTTGAACCTCGTACTGAAATCAGATCACTGGGAAAAATGACGAACTCAACTAGGGTTTGTAGCTCTCTTCAAGACCAACAATTTTGGTTTTTGAATCACTCAATTCGGAGTTGAAATGAGAGAGATATGATCAAAATAAAAAATCAAAAATTGTAAAGAATTCTGCACGGGATTTCGAATATAAATGGAGGGAGAAGAGATGAAGAAGAGAGAGGAAGATGTGAGCCAATCAGAGGCTGCCACATCAGCACCCCGTGGGGGGCGCGTGGGCCACACGGGACCAGAGGGGTGCTCTGGCCGTGGGTCCCACGGCTCCCACACGTGGTGGCCAATGCATGGCCTTTGGCCATGCTAGCCTCTCGCGCGCTCCCTCACGTTCTTCAGCCGTATCTTGGGCATCCGAACTCCGATTTTGAATTCATTTTTGGATTACGAACCGTGACTCCCTCACGCACGACTACGACTACAAAACTTTGAAAAATGGTTAAGAAATCATTTCGAAAAATGACGATGAAGTCAACTCAACGAATGAGAAAGCAAAGTAGCCTAGCTAAGTCGTTTGGACTCGAAACCTTATGAATGAGTAACCGAAACGACCGGAACTCAATAAAGAATCAAATAAGAACATATTCAAGTCCAAAATACAAAACACACAAACAAATAAACACAAATTCACACAAGCATGCCATATCAAAGAGATAGTCACAAAGCATGCAATTCTACAATGTTTGTCTATAAGAGACCAATGCATGTGCATACTCAAAAGTGTGTGAATGTGTTATACCAAATGTTTGAACTACGATGCAGGGACACACATGTATGAATTGTGTGTGTGTGCACTTATGCCTTGCAAGAGGAAGAAGTATCTTGATACCTTAGCATCCAAGTAAGCGCATTTCCTCTTGAAGACGATATTTGCATGAGAAGTTGTCTTTCTTCTTTGAAGTTTCTTTTCACCAAGAATCACCTAAACAACTAACCATTACAAATAAAGAGTGTTTTGCAATGGAACCAAGCCAACACAAATCTAAGATCTTACAATCTCCCCCTTTGGCTATTCCATTGGCAAAACCTCATCCTCACCATACAATATTCACTCAAATAAACTCAAGTTGATAGCATACTCTCATCCTCACATTACAAAGGGATTCCTAGACTAAAAGGTTTTCAAGTCTTCATGAGTCTTCAAGAATTCCTCTTTGGTCTTCAAAGTACCTATGAGAGAAAAAGCAAACCAAACAAGAGATCTTCTCTACAGAATAATGGTGAGATATCATCACATAAACAAATAACAAGACTTCCCTTATCTCATACAAAAATGCATTATCTCAAGTGTATGAATGTTTTCACATTAAAGCTCTTCCTAAGATCCTTAACACAATTAGGCAAGAATTCATTTCTCCCCCTTAAAACAAGAATTCTCCCCCTTAAGACAAAGTCTCCATAAAAGCACAAAGAGGAATTTCCCACACATTTGGAACATTTCTCCACACATGGTGAGAGGTATACATTTTTCTCCCCTATATTAAACATGGATTCCTCTATATCCAACATGGTGAGGTATACAATTTCTCTCCCTTTTTGTCAAGGAATAGACAAAGGACACAAGAGATAAAGAATGAGATATTAAGCAAACAAATCGTATAGAAAGCTAAGTTGAATAAACCAAGCTCCCCCTAAACATATGCTTCACATTATGATCACCAAGTAGATTTGTTCACAAGGGACTCACACATTCACACATTCAAGCAATAAGAGAAAATATTTCATCACTTTTCAAAGTCCAAGAGAGAATCATAGATTTTCGTTAATCTCTCAAAAATATTCTCACATTGCTAATGAATCAAGCACATAAGCAAAATGTGTGTGTGTGAATGCTTCTCACATATAAAATGAGTAATTGTGATATCAACATGCAAACTCTATCCACACCTATCCATCTAAAGCTTTTCCAAAAATAGGTCAAACCGATATTCATCCGGGTTTTTGCTTTTAAAAAGAATAGATATCAACATATGAGCGTGTGTGTGCATGTGGCTCGTTTTCCCGTTTCTGTTTGACAACCCAAGCTTTTCACAATTTTCAACTATACACCATTAAGCCTTTTATTTTTCATTTCTTTTAGGCTTAGAATCAAAGATTTTTTTTTATTTAAATGATTCTTTTCAACACTTCTTTGATTTTTCTAACATAAACATATACACCTCATGGCGGCTTTCACTCATCACAATGGCTTAGCCCTTTCTTACATTGGGCGCCTGCACAACCAAGGTGTGTAGCCCTTTCCATGAGGGTGCTCGTTGAATTCTATGTAGTGTTGAAGCAAAATGGATACATACCATAGGTCATCTATCATGTACTAAGCAATAGGCTTCTAGATGCATCCATAATCTACATATTTTCAATCACATATACTCAAAACTAAAACATACAAGAGAAGCATTAGTGCACTTTTCAAAAAATAAATTTTCAAGCTCAAGTGCATGATCTAGAAACAATAAGAGTTATTTATTTAAGATCATTACTTCTCAAGTGAGTAGCTCTCAAAGATATTGATATCAAATAAAGTTTTGCTCATCAAGTCACTCACAATCACACATAGACAATAATCAACACAATCATGTCAATGGATCTTAGAAGAGTTTTAAACCTCTTTTTGTCCAAGGACTTAGTGAACAAGTCCGCAAGTTGATTTTTAGTAGGCATATGCTATAGAGAAACAATAGAATGTTCAACATGTTCTCTAATGAAATGATGCCTAATATCTATGTGTAATGATATCATGCATACATAGAGTTGAAAAGATGAAATAGAAAGCAAGCTTTTAGAGTAGAGAAATACCTTAGCAAGCTTTTTCACCAATGAAAGGTCTCTGCTCTTTTTATGAGCTCTCTTGGCTTGTTTGTCCTCATGACAACAAGTTGTTGGTGTGTCATCCCAAGAAAATAAAGACCAAACACTTTCAACTCAAACAAACACATGAAAATGACTTTCTCTAAAAGTCTTAACAAAAAATTTCACCAAATAGATTTCAAAATTCAACTTCTTTAAAGTTAATCAACAAATTTTGACTATCATAGTGATGATGAGAATATTAAGTTTATGTATTAACTAGAGACACCAAATTTGAATATTAGACCTAGCACATTACAAATGGCGTAGTCAAGCATCAAACTTAGAACTCTCGTCAAACAAGAACAAAAATATTCTCATATGTGCTACTCAATCAAGTATGAGAGCACTAACCTTTGACCATATTGGTCTTAGGTGAACCAACACAAACAACATCATGATCATTACACATGGCAATATGAAATTTAGAAGATAAATCATCAACTATCTTCTTCATGAAAATATCACTCATATTAAACTCATCATTGTTACCACACACAAATATTTCATCAAGATTCTTCAAATGATCATGGTTAACACTCTTATTAACCAACTTCTTCTCAACATTCATCTTATCATGATTATTATTAACATGCATGTCATTCTTTTCAATCCAAATTTTCTTGATAGGTTTCTTCACATGAATATGATCAATATGCACATTTCTCAAAGCATCAAAGCTATTACCATGTTTAGAAACTTTCAAAGAAGATTTATCTATTTCACAATCATGCACATTATTCTTTTGAATCCAAACTTTCCTTGTTGATTTCTTTTTATTAACATGTTCATCATGCATAGTCTCTAATGCCCTAACATGTTTAGAAACAACCAAAGGAAGTCTTTTCATCTCACTAGCATGCATCTCATTCCTTAGTTCGCATTGTCTAATATACTTGTAGCATTTAGGTTTGATATGCCCAACAACATTGCAAAAATGACAAACCGGGATAAACTTAGAGATGTTATGTTTAGCTCTAGACTTAAACACATGCTTAGGAGAATGATTAGGTAACTTTTTCACATTTTTATCATGTTCCACATTTCCTAGTTTGCATTGCCTAGCATATTCATAACACTTAGGCCTAATGTGACCAACCACATTACAATAATGACAAACCAGAATGAATTTAGAAAAGTTACCTTTTTGGTGTGCATGCTTTGGTTGAGAAGTCGGTTGAGAAGTTTCATAGCTCTTATTGTCTTTGTCTTTGATGTTGGAAGGAATAGTAGTTGAGTCTTTCTTCTTCTTGGACTTTCTTGACTTGTTCTTGGTTGTAGGAGTCTTCTTAACTTCTTCTACAAAGCCCAAGCCACTCATATCTCCATGATGCTTTCCAAGCTTTATTACTTCATCAAGCTTAATGGCTCCAATCTTCATGCCATTAATAGACTCTTTAAGAGATTTGACTTCATCTTTAAGCTCACACTCCTTTATTTTCATGATACTTAAAGAGTTCTCTTTTTGCTTAATCTCTCCTTCCATGGCAAACAACTTCATAGTAAAGTCTTCTTTTAAATCATCTAACTCTTGAGCACTTTCTTCCACCTTTAAGACATACTTTTCAATGGTCTTTTCATGCTCATTAATGACTTCACTTTGCTTGCTCATCTTCTCCAAAGACATCTTTTTTTCATTGATAAGAGCTTTAAAGATCACCACTAAATTGGCATTGATCAACTTCAACTTGTTGTTCTCTTCATTCTTTTGTTGAAGGATCTTGTCATTGAAACTTATATAATCTTGATTTGAGGAGGCTTCGAACTCTTCATGATTGGAGGAGATTTCACTATCTTCACTACTTGAAGAGTATTCACTTTCCTCATTACTTGAGGAGTCTTCACTACTACCCTCAAATGTTCCTTCATATATAGCCACATGAGCAATGTAATTGCTAGTAGATTCTCGATCATCCAAGGACTCCTCTTCCTCTACTACATCACTCACACTCATCCATGATTTATCATTGAATGCTCTAATGTAGGCTTTCATTGTATTTCTCCAAAAGGTGTAGTTACCACTATCCAATAGTGGAGGTCTAGCACTAAAATCACCTTCCGACATTGAATCATCCATAGCTACAAAAATGAACAAACACAAAAAACACAACAAAACAAAACACAAACACTATAATATGGATTTATCTAATTACGTCTAGACATCCGCTCTGATACCAATTGAAATTCCCTTAAACAATATAGTGTAATATATACCTAGAGGGGGGGTGAATAGGTATAGGCCCAAATTCTCCTAATATACAAATAAAATGCGGAATACAACAATTAAAAAGCACACTTGATGAATCTTAACAATTGAATTGATTTAACCAACACATGTGAAAATCAATATACAAGTAATGCAATCAATACAAACATATGGAAGATAAAGAAACATAAAAACGAAACTTGACACAAGTATTTTTACGTGGTAAAACCTCAAAGAGGAAACATCCACGGGTTGATACCACAACCACCGGCAAAGCAATCCACTATACGAAAAGGACTTACACACTCAAGCTATCAACACATGATATCCGCTCAAGCTATCACCTCCTAATCTACCCTCGGGCAAGTGAACTACCAAGCCTACTTCCTATCCGAGATGTGTCCTACACCTCTAGAAAGCAACTTCCTATCCAAGACGCTCACGTCTCTAGGAAGATTTCTTGCTTGACTATCCGAGTCCTCCCGACTCTAATCAAGACTTCTTGCTTGGCTATCCGGAACACTTTCCTAGCCAAGAATTCTTGCTCAAGACAAAACTTCACTCACTTTGCAAGAGACTTCAACCTTTCACAAGGCAATGATCTAAGTGATGCAAATGATGCAAACACAAGCAAATAGAACAAGTAGATCAAACACACTCTATGAAGAATTAGATTTGCACAAATCAAGCTCACAAGCAAATGTAGCTAATTCTTATGAACATGTGATTAGAAATCTAGATTAGACATTCAAAGTCATTCACAAAAATATCTAGAAACCTAAACATGTCAATCAAAGCTAGAGTAACAAGTTTTCAATAAAAATCACAAAACTAGCTTTGAAATCAAGTGAACAAGTTAACACTTGAAATCCACAACATATTCAATCCAAACAAGAACTAGATTTAAATGATAGATAGCACAATCAAAAATCCTAGTTCATGAACATGTGACAAAAACCTAGAAATCAACAATCAAGCTCAAGAACAAAAAGTATTTCTAGAATCAATATCAAGATAGGTCAAGTTTAGCAATATATGTTCAATTGAAATCAAATGGCTAAAACTCAACAATCAATAGATCAACCACCCCTAGAATATGATCTAGCAACATTCTAAACACATATCATCTATCAATTAGGAAGATTAAAAGAAATGATCAAAAGATGAAGTGAGAAGAAGAAGTTTCACATACAAAAGTTGAACCTCGTACTGAAATCAGATCACTGGGAAAAATGACGAACTCAACTGGGGTTTGTAGGTCTCTTCAAGACCAACAATTTTGGTTTTTGAATCACTCAATTCGGAGTTGAAATGAGAGAGATATGATCAAAATAAAAAATCAAAAATTGTAAAGAATTCTGCACGGGATTTCGAATATAAATGGAGGGAGAAGAGGTGAAGAAGAGAGAGGAAGACGTGAGCCAATCAGAGGCTGCCACATTAGCACCCTGTGGGGGGCGCGTGGGCCACACGGGACCAGAGGCCGTGGGTCCCACGGCTCCCACACGTGGTGGCCAATGCATGGCCTTTGGCCGTGCTAGCCTCTCGCGCGCTCCCTTACGTTCTTCAGCCGTATCTTGGGTATCCAAACTCTGATTTTGAATCCGTTTTTGGATTACGAACCGTGACTCCCTCACGCACGACTATGACTACAAAAATTTGAAAAATAGTTGAGAAATCATCTCGGAAAATGATGATGAAGTCAACTCAACGAATGAGAAAGCAAAGTAGCCTAGCTAAGTCGTTTGGACTCGAAACCTTATGAATGAGTAACCGAAACGACTGGAACTCAATAAAGAATCAAATAAGAACATATTCAAGTCCAAAATACAAAACACACAAGCAAATAAACACAAATTAACACAAGCATGTCATATCAAAGAGATAGTCACAAAGCATGCAATTCTACAATGTTTATCTATAAGAGACCAATGCATGTGCATACTCAAAAGTGTGTGAATGTGTTATACCAAATGTTTGAACTACGATGCAGGGACACACATGTATGAATTGTGTGTGTGTGCGCTTATGCCTTGCAAGAGGAAGAAGTATCTTGATACCTTAGCATCCAAGTAAACGTATTTTCTCTTGAAGACGATATTTGCATGAGAAGTTGTCTTTCTTCTTTGAAGTTTCTTTTCGCCAAGAATCACCTAAACAACTAACCATTACAAATAAAGAGTGTTTTGCAATGGAATCAAGCCAACACAAATCTAAGATCTTACAAAGCTCTTACTCTAGCCCGTCTGTGGGCAGACAGGGTACCCGGATACCTCTCCCGCTGCTGCTTTCTATCCCGACTCTCTTCTCAAGGCTAGTGGAAAATTCTATTTTGGTCCCCACCATTTTTGGCGGTTAACAAAAGTCCCCCTGACTTGAACACTGGTATCTTGCTGGGGTTGGAGTCAGGATTTTCTAGCTCATTCAAAGGATTTTCCGTCTTATCCGTTTGTCGAGTCTTGTCCGGTTGGCTTCCATAATCGAGAGGAGGATCTTTCTTGGATTTGATAGCATTTAATACCCGGCCCACGTGCTAGATGACGACTGTCTTCAGATTTCAAACGGGCCATTTTTGGCGCGATTTCCCTTGTAACCGTCATGATTCGTTTCCCACTACGGCTCTTCCTTTACCTCGATAAATGTCCTCCTCCGCCTATAAGTATATCGCTCCTTCTTCCTTCATATGCTCACGTTTATTTGAAATCTTAAAAATTTTAGTTTCTCCTCTCCTTGCCAACCTTCCTTTTTTTCAAAAATCTTCTTTGTCTACTTTCTTTTTGTTCAAATGATCTCTCCATAAAAAATCCCAGCTTCCACGGCGATCCTTCCTGCTTTAGATCCTCCGGCGGTCTTGGCAACTCATCAACCTGCTTCTCTGAATCCTCCTGACAGTATTGACGAGATGCTCAACGCGGAGCAAGTGGGGTCGAGAAAGAGTTCCCTGACATCTAAAGAGATAAAGCGAGGTCGGGATGAGGGCGACGTCGCCGATGATAATACTCCGCTAAAATGCCGTTGTTCTAGCAAGAATCGAGGGATCGGGTCGGGCTCTGGCACTGGGCCCGAAAACCCAGCCCAAATTGCTGATGAGGAAGACAACGATGTCGAAATTGAAGCTAAGGGGGGAAATATCCCGGTTCTCGACCTAGCTGGGGTTCAAACTGGCCCGTTGTCCTCTTTTCATGATGGTCGGATTATCCCGGACTCTGTTTGCACATCCGATACCCTCATTCGGTTGAGGAGGACTTTCAAGATACCATACCATATTTCGATGTCCCTTCCTCATCGGGGTTACACCCCTTCTGCAGGTCGCCTGCTGATCCATGTAGCTGCCTTCGAATGAGGGGTCCGGCTTCTACTTTACCCCTCACTCCGCAGATTACTCGTGGCCTTGGAGCTAGCCCCACTCCAAATTTCCCCTGGGTTCTGGAAGAATTTGACGGGGTTTTTGGTGCTCTTGAGGGAGCAGTGTGAGAACGATAACTTGCAAAGGGAAGCGGGCTTCGATGAAATCCGCTATATTTATCAGATGGCCAACTTGTCGCCCCGGGGTCAATTTTATCTAAGACCTAACAACAAAATGAAGTTCATCGTACCCGGGGTAAACGTGAAGTACAATCAATCCTGGAAGGATGAGTGGATCGTGGTCGAAGGGGATTGGGGTCACTCGGTACACATCGGGGGAACTGAGTACCCGGTCCCTATCCAATTTTCCCTAAAAGAAAAATGGAGTCTAAGGGAGCTATCGTCTGAATCCAGGAGGATCCAGGAACGGGGTTATTTGAATATGAAGTTCCCTTTCTGCGACCCCTTCAAAGGAGCCCGATTGGAGAGGTGTCTGAGGATATCTGTTGCTGAACCGGGTACGTGACTGCGTTCTGCTAATATCCCTCATTCATTCTCTCATTATTTGTTTTTACAATTTTTTATTTTTTTTTGCAGTTTCGGCAGTCCCTCCCCCGACATCATCTCCTACCACTTTGGGACCGATGATCCCGGCTTCCTAAATACCCTGCTCCCCCATTCCTTCTCCCCCTGGTGCTGGGGTTGCATTGGGGTCTCATCCTTCAGCACCCTTTGCTTTTACGGGGTCGCCGCCTCACTCTCCAACTTCTTCCCTCACGAAGATCGCGGCACGCCCCTCTCTGAGCGAGATGCTGGCGAAAGCGGCCAAAGTTAAGGTTTCTCCGGCCCCCAAAACGAAGCCGGCTGCTACTCACAGGTCTTCAATTCTGACTGCCCCTCCTTCTCCTCCTTCTCCTCCTCCTCCTCCTCCTCCTCCTCTAGTCCCATCAACTAGGCGTTCTGCCACAGCGGAAAAGGATAAACCTGCCCGGGTAGAGAAAGCAAAGTCAACCAACCCTAGCGCTCCTTCCACTAACCTTCCCTCCGGGTCAAGGTCACAGGATAGCAGCCAGGATGAAATCGTTTCCAAGTTTGTTGCAGCATGTCCTGGTGGGAGCCTGCAGTCGATGTCCTCTCTGCCTACTGAGGTTCTGGTTACCAAGGGAGCTTCCCTGCTTGCTGAGGTATGACCTTTTTCCTTACAATTTGTCGAATGCATATATGTGTTCATATATATACTTCTTATTTTATTTTATTTACAGGGTTTCAAGTTCGCTTTGTCCATTAGGCAGCAAGTGACGATCTTGAAGGAGGCCAACTTGGCAATTCAAGCTCAGTTGGAAGAGGCCCACGATGATCTAGCCCGGGCTGAAGAGAATGCTATCAACTTGATGCAAGCGGCCTCCGAGTCTGAATCCCGACGGTAAGATGTCGTGGTAGAGCTGGAGAGGATGACTCGTGCGTATGATGCCGAGACCCTTATCTCAACCCGTCGAAAAGCAGAGAGGGAGACTGTCAAGGTAGAGAAGGCAGTCCTCCTGGATGAAAATAGGTTCCTACGGGGGGCCGTGAAGGTTTTGGAATCCCGGGTGGATTCTTCCTTTGCGGATGGATACTTTACTGCCTCCTATGAGGTTGCCAAGGCTTTCCCTCCTCCTATTGATCTGCTAGCCCCTCTTGGTTGGGATCGGGATCACATCCTTGCCAAGGCTGCTGTGCTCTCAGACGCTGACCCAGACCAAGGAGGTCCCTCGCAAGACGCCACTATCCCGGATCCATCTTCTCTCCCTTCTACTGTCGGATCTAGGGAAAACATCAGGGTGGGATCACAAGATCCTCCTTCTACTCAGGAAAATCCAAGGCAGGGCTCTGTTCACCAGATCGGGACAGCAGAACCCCCTGTTGAGGCCGGCATGCTTGGAGATGACCCTTCTCAAGTTACGGCTGAGAGCCAAGTAGCAGAAGAAGTGGACGGATCCAGGCAGGATGGGCAAATCGAAGGAAAGCAACTGGATAGATCCCAGCAGGAGATGCTGGTAGGAAGAGGGGATGATATGTGACTTCTTTTTATCATTTAAGACTAATTTGTAATTTACTTGTAGCCCGGGAATGGGGATTTGGGAACCTTGCTTGATTAAATGAATTCTTCTCATTTTTGCGGTCATTCCCTTCTACTTTCTTCATATGCTTGCTTGTAGAATTTATGCCTTATCCAAGAATAGGACTTGTGTGTTTGAACGTGATTCAAGTACGGATTATCCCGATTGCTGTAGTGTTTGGCTCCAACCTTGACTTGCTAGTAAGAAGCGGGTTTCTACTTCGCTTTGCTTCTTGGATGTAATTCTTGGCCAATAGTCCTTCCTAGTGCTAACCAGCTACTGGATACTCTGAACTGACCATTGCTCACTTAACCTTGTTGAATTCTTTGTTGGGGATCCTGATGGTGGATTCGTCTCAGTTGCCTATCGGGATAAAGTGTCTGGTACCTAGGAATGACGGCCTGGTTCCTTGATGCCTTGTCCTGGGTGGCGACTAAAGCCATTTTGATACTAGAACTTTATATGTGATAGGGAGGAGTGGTAGTACAACGTAGTGAGACGTCAAGTATCCTGATGGATTGTCTTGGCTTCTTGGCGAACCGTCCTGGCAAGCAGCTAAGGCTACTTTGACACCAGGTTCATCCTGGAGGGGGGTATTCCCCGTCCGAGGCTTCAGAATGTCCGTATAGGCTCTCTTGGTCTTGATGAGATAGATCCTGGCGGGCGACTACACCCCTTATGCATTTAAGCATCAGATCCTTCCTGGAGGAGGGTATACCCCGACCAAGGCAGCAGAAATGCCATATGGCTTTTCCTGGTCTTAAGGCGAAAGGAGTGGCGAAGACTTGGTAGGCGAAATTAGGAGAACCAAAAACTGACTTTATTGAATTTCTCAAAAGCAAATACAAGGCAGAAAGAAAAATCGGGGTATACGTATCTGAGATATACCAACCGAGATAACATTCCTCTTCGAATCTAAAGACTAAAACCTCCTGGAGTAACCATCCTTCCCGATGTGATCTACCAGGTAACCGACCATATCTCCAAACTATTCTGCGGGATACTTGTCAAAACATTCCCGTTCTTCTTCCATTGTGCTCTCCAACTATGCCACCCCAAGGCCCGGCTGATGGATAACGTGAGCATATTGCTTTTGAAAGTATACAAACGTAGTTAAATTGCCTAAGGCATACCTGGGGGGGGGGGGGGGGTGAATAGGTTTTTACACCTTTTTTCAATCCCTTGAACAAACTTTCGTTTGTCCCTCAAGATAGCCTTAACAAAATAAACCAAGAAAGACATACATAGACAATATGAGAATATAATCATGTGAACAAGGTCTATGTATATCACCTAGTTGTGTGAGGTATAAGAACAAATAAACACAACAACAAATAATACTTGTAGATGTTCAATGAGTTACAAGAGTGATCAAATATCACTATACAAAAATTACAATATACAAAAGAATTATATATACAAAAATGATCAAAAGAATGAATCCACAAATCACACTTTACAAATACTTGCTTCACTATACATCACAAGTGAATAATGTGAAACAAGATAATAACATACACAAATAAAATATAAAAGATAGAGATAGGAAGGATTAACATGAGAGATTTTTTAACGTGGTAAAACCTCCAAGGAGGAAATATCCACGGGTTGAACTACAACCATTAGGTACTATATATATTGGATGATAAAAATAGAGAATCCACAAAGTGACCAATCTTTAGCTCACCCAACCTAGTGGAGTCTAAGTCTACCTAACCCTATTGGAAAGTATGAAATCCCTCAATGATACGAAACCACCATATATTGGACAACACACAAAACTAACATCGATGGAAGATTAGAAATTCCTCAAGAGTGCATACACCTCCCGTGTACCCCGCTCTTTTGGAGTCTATGTCTAACCATACGCCTAGGCCTACCAATATAATAGCCAACTCCCTATCTAAGGCACTCATGCCTCTAGGGAGCCTCTCATGCATGACTATCTGAGTCCTCCCGACTCTAGCCATGACTTCTTGCTTGTCTATTCGAGTCCTCCCGACTCTAGACAAGACTTCTTGCTTACCTATCCGAGTCATCTCGACTCTAGGCAAGTCTTCTTGCTTGGCTATCCGAGTCATCCCGACTCTAACCAAGACTTCATGCCTTTTACAAGGACTTCCTAGTGTGATCATGTGAATGCAAATGATGCAAACAATCAATTCAACATAGAACATGTGATCAATACATTCCATGGTACAAATAGACCTAAACATGTGATATCACAAGTAATAAAAGTCTAGATGCAAAATACAAGAATAAAACCTAAAGCATGTGTAAACACCAAACACATAAGCTCAAAGTCTCATTCACACATACAACACTTGAACAAAATATATTCATGAAGAACAAGTTCAAGATGCTATCAACATACAATAAAATGCTAGATACATGAGATTAAATCAATCAATATTCTAGCCAAAAATATAGAGCAAGGATTTAAGATGTAAATCAATTAAACCCTAGATTGCTCTAAAACACATACAAATACAATAATCCTAGATTTCATCAATCAAAGGATCAAATCAAATCTCAAGGTCATTTATCACAAAATTGATTCAATCAAGTCACAAACAACCTAAGATGTCATTCTAATCAAAATACAACTCACAAACATGTGAAAAACCTAGAATCATAGAAACTAGTCCACATTTGTCTCTAAATAGAATTTTGATTAGAATGATTATGAAGCTATCTTTCTCAATAGCATTCACCAAACATAAACATACATATAGAAGAAGAAACCCCAAGCAAATTGAAGGTTAAAATGAAAGAAACCCCATAGATAAGACCAATACCTTAGATTCACGAGCTGGTTCGGATTTCTGTGTGGAACCACCAAAAAACTCGATCAAACAGCCACCAAACCACTTGGAAAAGGTAGAGGGCTCGATTACGAACGTTCTCCAACTTGAATCACACAAATCCGACTTCGTATGAAGAAGTTATGGTGTTTGGAAGATGAGAAAATTTGGGAGAACAATCTGACGGGATTTTACATACTTTTCTTCTTTTTTTAAAACAAATGGAGGGAATGGAGGGAAATAAAAAGAAGGAGAGAGAAGGCAATTTTTGGCCAATCAAAGAGGGCCACCTCAGCCCAGCCCCGTGGGGGGCTCGTGGGCCACACGGGGGCAGAGAGCCCCTCTGGCCGTGGGGCCCACGGCTCCCACACGGCTTGGGCCACACGTGGCCTCTTGGCCACTTTCGCCCTCGCACGCTCCCTCACGTTCTTCAGCCGTATCTTGGGCATCCGAACTCCGATTTTGAATCCGTTTTTGGATTACGAACCGTGACTCCCTCACGCATAACGAAGACTACACAACTTTGAAAAATGGTTGAGAAATCATCTCGGAAAATGATGATGAAGTCAACACAACGAATGAGAACGAAAAGTAGCGTAGCTACATCGTTTGGACTCGAAATTAAATGAATGAGTAACCAAAACGACCGGAACTCAATAACGAATCATAATAGAGCATATTCAAGTCCAAATACAAAAATATGGAAACATACAAACACAAAGACACACACATATGCTATTTCCTAGACATAGTCCTAGAATATGCAATAAGCAAAGTTTGTCAAGATAGTATAAATGCATGAGCATATATTATCAAGTGTGTGAAAGTGATATATAAATGATGTTTAACCATGAAGGAACACACAAGGATGCCATGTGTGTGTGTGTGCCTAGTCTTGTAAGAGATATGAGGTCTTATATTACCTTTGATGATCAATGAAGCACATATCTCTTTGAAGCCGGCATTTTGCATGAATTGTGGCCAAAACTTTCTTCGTCTTCATAAATCTTCAACATATGGACCACTAAACATTACAAAAGAAACACGTTTTGATATGGAATACATGCCAACAAAAACTATAAACCTAACAGCTTTACTAATGCAGTAAGATTGGCGGACACTGCATAACAAGTGCGGGCTGCTTGCTGGTCTCCCCTAACTTCTCCTACCTCAGTCCCAACCGGGAACTTCAGGACATTGTGATAAATGGACAGGACTCCCCTGATTCCTGACAATAAAGGTCTTCCCAAGATTGCATTGTGGGCGGATGGGGTATTTACCACAATGAACTCTGTCATGATGTTCTGCTGAAGGGAAGGCTTCTCCAATTATCACGGGCAGGATGTGTGTTCCTACTGGCATCACGGAGTCCCCTATAAATTTGTATAAAGGTGTAGTACAACTGTTTTAACAGGGATTCTTAAGGTTGAGCTTCTCCAATGCTCTTTTGAACAAAATATCCATGCTGCTTCCGGTGTCTATAAGGATACGGTGGACCCGGCAATTAGCAATCTGAACTGTGATCACCATTGGATCGTCATGGGGTTGCACTGTGTTGTAGGCGTCATCCTCAATGAAAATAATCTGAGCGGACCGTGGGTATTCCCGAGATCCTCGGGATACCCGGAACACATCCTGACCAGCGACAAGCTTTGGGATTTTTTGAGTATGATTTTTCCTTGAATTGTTGGAAGCCCCAGCTAGGGTTAAGCCTCCACTGATGGTATGGATAACCTGGATTTGCTGCATTAAGTCCTTTCCCTCATCTTTCCTCATTTCTTCTATATCCCGTATTCCCCTCTACACCTTCTTTCCCTCCTTGATGCTGTCCCGTACTTGTTGCAAGAATTCCACTAGAAGTCCTCCTCTTACCAAACCCTCGATCTGGTTGTGAAGGTTGTGCCCAACATCCTCATGAAAGTCACAATATTTGTAACGATTTCTTTGATCACCCGGGGACTTTTATTGGGTCGGGCTTCCTAAGTAAACCCTTATTACGAATAGCCAGGTATATAGTTTCTCGAGAGGCATTGAGAGGAGTGTAATGGTTATACCAGTCTTCCTCAGTTGATACGCGGGCTACTTCTCTAAGTGGAGGAGTTGCTCGGGGTGGAGTCCTTCTAGCCGGGTATCTTTCCCGGTGTTGAAGAGGCGGCGGCCTATATGTTGATCGATTCAGATGAGGGTTCTAGACTCTTTTCGTAGGTGCCGATTTAGGAGATTCCTTCTTAGACCGCTTAGATGATCGGGCTTCGTCGTGTTCAACCTTAATTCGGAGTTGCTCATCGATGTCTACCTGCTCCAGCGCCCTATCATAGGCCTCCTGGTAGGTCTCAGGCGGGTGTTTGGCAAATGATCGGAATAATCTACCGACCCACAAGTTCCTTCTAAAATTGGCGAGGGTCTCCTTCTCAGTAAACACTCCCATCTGGAATACTTCCTTGTGGAACTTCTCTACGTAGGATCTCAGCGTCTCACCTCACTCCTGGATTACATACTGCAGTAGGACGGGATCCTTAGGGTGAGGCTTGATCCCCTGAAATTAAGCGCAGAAATCGGTAGTGAGCTTTGTAAAAGAATCCACACTCCTTGGAGGTAACTTCCTGAACCAAGTCTTAGCACAATCGGTCAGAGTTGAAGGGAACATCCTGCACATGGCTGATCGGGTAGCGTTCTGGATTTCCATATGATGGACAAAGCTCTCCATATGACTCACGGGATCCTCCGACCCGAAATATTTCTCGGTAGGCATCTTGAATTTGGGGGGAAGTTCGGCTTCCCGAATCCTTCTGGAAAAGGGCGCATTCATCTCCCCCAAGGGGTTCTTTCAGGCACTCCGCTGTTTCCCTTTCTTCAATTCCTCGAGCTCCTTTGCCATCTTGGCCATCTGATCCTCAAGGCGTTTAGATCCGTGGTGTCCGGTCTAGGCTACAGAGTCTTCATTATCCAAGGTTTCTGATTTCACAGCAGGTTCCTTGCGCTCCTCCCCAGGAGGCCAGGTACCTCGTTGGTCCCTCCTGGGTCTAATGCTGCCACCTGCATCGGGATGAGGATCCCTTCTCACTGCTGCTGGCCTTGTAGTCGGCTGGGCCCTTCTTGGCGGGATGTCAATAGCTGATTTCACCAATCGATGTCGAAGATCTTCGGGTTGATTCTGTGCTGGTATTGGCGGCCCGAGTCTGTCAAAGACCGGTACCCGGGTGCTTGGTTCAGCCCCCTCTGTAATCCTGGGGTCTTCGAAGGGTATTCCTTGAGCAATCATTCAAAGGCGGACGCTTTCTACATAGGCAGCGGCATGTTGCTCTATGGCCTCCCGAGTTGCTTCTGGGACCGCGGGGTCCTGCGGCGCTGATCCTATATTAGGTGGTGGAACTGGCGCCGGGATCTGGCTTCTGGCTCCCTTTCTTTTCCCTTGATTTCTCTGGGTGGAAGCGAGGGAATGGGGCCCTGAGTTTACGGGCTGTCCCTGGGAAGATCGGAGCCTCATCTTCTACTTTCTTCTAGGTTGGATCTTAAAAGTTTGTTAAGGGTGGGGAGTTTTTTTCCCACAAACGGCACCAAAGTGTTAACCCAAAATTATCACCGGGGTGCAATTTCTAATTAACAATATATGAGGGACCCGGATCTAGATAAATCGGGGTTAGCGGGGTACTTAGTAGCCCGGTATCCCGCTAGTTCTTACAAATCTACTAAGGACAGGGTGTAATAATAGCAAGATAAGTGAAATTCTGGTACGTTGAAGACATGAACACGTAAACTGTTTTATATAATGACTTAGATAAAGATTAACAAACCATTGCTAGAACGATTATGATTACAATATCAAAGAAAAGAAAAAATCTCTTGGTGGGCAAGGGAGATGGAGTTTTTCGTGCCTGTCGATAAGTGGAAAAATGAGGTAGGGTTTTTCCAGTCCCCTTTCCTATAAACATACGATGAATATATATAGGCCTGTTTCTTGCTGTCCACTCCTAGAATTTCGGTCTAGGGTTTTTAGCAGCTCACGGGTCCTTCCTTGGAGATTCACGAATTTGTCGGGATTAATCCAATAAATCAGGTGATTCCTCTTTTATTGGATTTACACGAGTTGACTTTGTTTTTTAGTTGGATTCTCGAATGACGGGAATGTGCGTAGTCTTCTGTCTTGAACGATGGCGTTTAATGTTAGTCCTCCTTCCTAATTTACTGTTCGGGGTTGATATGCTGGGATTTTTAGTTGGCTGGGTATCTGCCATGGGTTTTGTGGGTCGGGGCACTTCAGGTACCCTGCCTTCCTCTTGCTCATTTTAAAGTGGTGTTTGCAGATATCGGGGTGCCAGGTATCGGGCTATTAGGATACCCAGGTATCGGGGTACTCGGGGTTGATGGGCGCTAGGATCTCGTGAAGGTTACGTTTCTGGGCATTTTCTCTACGGCTTTCCCCAATGCTTTCTTGGTCCTGGAGGTTTTGGATCTGGATGGGGTGGGTAGAAGCTCTTGCTCTAACCCGTCTATGGGCAGACAGTGTACCTGGATATCTCTCCCGTTGCTGCTTTCTATCCCGACTCTCTTCTCAAGGCTAGTGGAAAATTCTTTTTTGGTCCCCGCCATTTTTGGCAGTTAACATCAGTAAACCCTAATTTTCCAACAATTTTGCAAGCTCTAGAGCCACTAACTCTAGGCTCCAAAATGGCAATAACATCAAAGTGAAATATTTTCCTCAAATTAGAGATAACAATATCAAAGCCTTTCTTACCCACACCCCTTACATTCCATGTACAAATCATAAAAAGAAAAAGGAAAAGAGAAGAGAAGTTACTAGGAAAGCACATATTCCATAGCAACCTTCATTGCCTCATGAAGCTTCGAGGCAACCTCATCAAAATTGCTGTTACCAACCACATCCACAGTGTTCAAACTATTTTCGGCCTCCCCATTCAAAGTAGAGATGCTATCCACCTTAGCTATAAAAGAATGGTTGACAGATTCAACTGATTCCATCTCTTTATGAAGCAATTATAGGACTACAGAGTCATCAATATCCTCGTCCATATCATTAGGTTGGGTACACACATTTTGTTACTTACCCTTGGTTTTAGACTTGTTGCTTCCTTTAACCCATTTCTGCTCCACATTTTCCTTGAATGGCTTGTTAACGTACACCTTATCCAGCGCATTACCAGGCAAGTACTTGCTAGAAGAGGGGCAGCTTGATAGAGACTTTCAAAAGGCCCTTTTGTTGGATATTTTAGCTAGCACTATACTAGGAGTAGCCTTAGTTTGACCGCCAAACTTACCCTCCATATCTTCAGAGAGAATTGTGAATCTAGAGCCTCCCAAATTCTTGACTCCATCCTTCTTAGGAACCACCTACTTCCTAGGCTCTTTGTTCACCAGACTTTTGCCAAACTTCTTCCCAACTTCTCTATCTTTTCTAATTTTTTTCAGCTCCACGAATAGGAGGTCCCCCAAGATTACGACTACTATTCCCTGCCTTGCCATAATTTCCCATGTTTCCAGGTTTCTTGTTACCATAATACTGTCCATCATTATTCTTTCTATATCTCCCATAAGACACTTGCATTAAAGGACCATAAGAGTCCAATATACCACCCCCTGCATCAACAACTACCTCAGAAGGCTTCTCACTCTCATTTCGCTGCACAACACCCTCTTTGCAAATGTTTTTACTATGATCCACTCTACCACATTGAAAATAAATTAGACCTAAATTTCCATACTCCACTCTAATAGTCATATCATCAACCTCTAGAAAGCTCTTGAGAGGCTTAGTAATATCAATCTTAACACATATCCTAGCAAAACGTCCCCTAGCTTGGGATTTAGTTATGGGATCGACTTTGTAGGTATTCCCCAACATACCACCTATACTTCTCAACAATTCAACATCAATCCACTCCATAGGCAGTTTAGACAACCTCACCCAAACCGACATCTTCTGAATATCTTCCTCACCAGGCACGAAATTAGGAATCAATTTCTGAACAACAAGGTACTGATTTGTAATGACCCACGACCCTCCAGTGAGCACGAAATCCAGATCATTAAGCATATGAAATCTAATCTAGCAACAAAATAGCCATCCTCTAAGTTTGAAAGAACAAATAAACGCTCGGTGTGTATGATAAATTAATCTAGAGGGGTGGTGAATAGATTTTAACTAATTTGACCCAATTTTCGCATACATGTCAATTTTACGAAAATACCCCTACTAGTCAAAAATACAAACAAGTGTAATATGGTGCGGAAATTAAATAACACTTGATGTATACGTGGAAACCCAACCACTAGGAAAAACCACGGGCTATATAGTGCGCCACACTCGAACCTCGAAATCCACTAATTGAAATGGAGTTTACAACCTATGTAGACCTCGTCTAACACTCCGGTTAATAACCCCCCACTTCTACCACGCGGGCCTTTAAAAGTGGCTCTAGTCCAATTGCTTGAGGCCTAAGCAATCTTAGCCCCAAGTCTTAATTCTCAATGAAGAGATTATGCAACCTATGTGAATATGTATGAATATTCAAATAACAAATAAGGCTAGGGAACCTTAGATGCTTATCTAGGATGATGATATAATCAATTAAATCAACCCTAGATATCAATAGCTAAATGACATGTCAAATAGCTTAGCTAATCAAGATTAAGCAAAAACCTAATTAGCTATCACAATACAACACTCAATCAATTCATCACAATCAATTCTCTATTCTTGTATTTAGCATATGATCTAAAACATACAAGTAATTTAAAGAGATGGCTTGATAGTAAAAATACTAAAATAAGATGAAATTAATCAAAATCTTACCAAGCAAGTTGTGATGATGCAAACCCATGCATGGATGCATTCTATATAGACATAGAAGATGCAATATAAAATTTGATACACAAAGGATTTGATTTGAGTGGTTAAAGGTGAGTTCTTTGAAAAAAATTTACTTGAAAAATATTCTAAATATATGATATTTTGAACTCAGTTGATTAACCTAAAGTCAAAGAGGCATATTTATAGGGTGTCAAAAGCAAAGTGGTGCGTTTTGATAAGTGACACAAAATTTGCCTTGGGCACTATACGTACAGCACTTTGTACAGCGCTTTGTACAGCGCCTTCCTAGGAAAATGAAGACTATTCTTCATTGGCGCTGTTCGAACAGCGCTTCTGAACAGCGCCCCAATTCTGAACCTCTCGGGTTTTAGATAGGCACTGTACGTATAGCGCTTTTGAACAATGCTCGTACAGCACCTTTACAAAATGCATCAGACCTGATGCATTAAAAGGCCTACTTTCAACCAGGTCAATATGGGCGATGTTCGTACAGCACTTTGTAGAGCGCTTTGTAGAGTGCTTTGAACAGCGCCCTTTGCAACAATGAAATCCTAAGCCTATGCATGACATGGCATTTGGACATACAAAATGCAATCATATAAAGCATGCAAGAAGAGATGTTAATGAACATTAATGCACATAAATAAGACACACAACATACACGAATTAAACACTATGCATGAGTTGTGAGTGTGTGCAACTATCTCTTCAAAGCAATTAAGCACATAGAAATTACCTTCGGTGCTTATCACGATGAGGACTTCAAAGGGCCTTGAACATGAACACCAATACCTAAGCTACCCTTACAAAAAATTCCCAATATGTGGTTTATCCACGAAATAAGCCAATCAACAAATAGGAATCCTTACAAAGTTGGTGAGCTGCTATTGGCCAATGAGTGACCATTTCTGGCTAAGTTTCAAAATCATGAAGTTGAGAGTGTGAGGCCTCCCTATAATTTTCAAAATCAGGGCATTAGCCCACGGTTTACAGAGTTGAAGTTTTAACTCTGTAGAGAGCTTCATGGCAGGACCATTCAGACCCTCAATAATCGATATATCCCCATCTCCAATCTTCAATTTCTCTTTCCCAGTTCCAAACCCTAACCAAGTACCTGGGCTAGAATTGCTTAGAAGTTTTGATTTGAAGCTCTCACTTACAGGCTTCCTCATTTTTCCAGCGTCGACATCATCCTGCATGCGAGGCCGCTTTACACTGGTACTAGTGTCTGGCGGTTTCGCCTTCAACGTCTCGTCTCGTCCCAGCTCCAGTTGAGCTGAAAACTTGAAGATTTCTTCCATGGAACGTGAAACAGAGCAAAAATAGTGGTGCATGAACAATAGACGCGAGACAGATCTTACGCGTTAAGCACGTTCAAATTAGGAAAAAAAGAAAAGCTCACACGCCTATAAAAAAACAAAATTATTTCTCATCTTGTTTTTATTTTTTTTATTTTTTTATTGTTATGTATTTTCGTTTGATATAATACAAACAACTATATATGACAAATTCTAAACCAGTTTTATTTAAATATCGATAAAATATTATTCATAATTAAGATATAATAAATTATTATATAGAAATGATTTTAATTTTTATAAAATAAATAAATAAAATTGAATGTTCAACAAATATATATATGGAGAGAGAGAGAGAGAGAGAGAGAGAGAGAGAGAGAGAGAGAGAGAGAGAGAGAGAGAGAGAGAGAGAGAGTCTTATGAGGGATCCCTTATTTTAATTTCAAAAAAGACTTTGATGAAAGTACATCGATTTTAATAAATTTTGATCTGAATTGTTTTAAGGATAATGAGTTCATTGAAATCTATCTATAAACAAAATTTGAAAAAATTTCAAATACTAGAACTATTTTTCTTGAATTTTCCTATATTTCACCTATTTTCTGATGCATTCATATTTAACAAATTTTGGATAAATAGTTCTAGTACTCGGAAAATTCTCAAATTTTGTTCATACGTAGATTTCATTGAACTCATCATCCACAAAATATTCATATTAAGATTTATTAAAATCAATGTGTTTTCATTATGGTCTTTACCGAAATTAAAATAAGGAATCCCTCGTGAGAAACTCACTAAAAATATAAAGTACCGTTAGTTAATTTTTATTTTTTAAAATGATGTGAGACATATGGCATGCTATTTGTGAAATAGTGCAGCTATATATGCACAACCATATAATTTTTTAATTGCTATTTAATGTAGAAGATAGAATAATAATCAAACTATATGATAATTTGATCGGCCATTTATTGTATATGTTTTTAATCCCCTTTCCTCCAATCATTTGCTTGTTTCTCGAGTCTTTTAGGGGTTTAATCTGTGTGTTTGAGCATTTTTAGGTTTTTGGATCCAATTGAGTTGTTTGAAGAATATCAGGGAAAAGGTGATATTTAAGAGGATCTCAGGAGCTTCTTAGCAAAAGGCCAAAGGCGCTGCCAATACCGCTCCTAATATCAGCAGCGGTGCAGCAGCATTCCAAGAACAGAGAAGACCGATGCCGATACAGATGCAGTTTTCGCAGTAGTTTGACAAATCTATTCAGCGCAAGGTGTCTTTTCGCATCCAGGAATTGGAGGCCTATATATATTGAGAAGATTTTAGGGCTCTTTGACACTTGTTGACCCTTTCTCTCACTCTCCAGACCAGTTACCTTTTCAATACAAATCACCACACAATTTTCACATCCACCTTGACACATAAAAGATTAGAAGACAAAGAAGATTTCAACATCGAAGATTTGAAGAATTTATTGAAGTTTCTTAATGGGTTTTATCTCCTCTATCTTTCGTCTTGTTATTTCCATGATGTGTAACTAATTCCATATTAGGGAATCAATGTGAACCTCTATGAATACTCTTTGTTAGAATTGACTATATTTCCATTAATTCAAGTTTTGATTTATTCAATTCATTCTAGGTCTTAATTCTTTATTTGTGTTAATGCATGATTATACGCTGACATGAATTTAGGGTTTTGATAATTAAACAATTAAGTTTGGAGTGTTGATTTACACGTAACCTTAATTATTATTCAATTGAATGGGTAAAACTGATCTTAGCATTGATTTATGCAAGTAGGTTTTGGTTCACACATTTTCTTTAAATAAATCTCCTTGTTTCTCTCCAATTAATTGAGATGCATAAAGTGACTTATATGATTATGCAAATATCGTGTATGCTACTATTTCTTTTTGCTAGATGTGACCCGGTTGGGAACTACTCATTTGCCTATATCATGACAAAAAGGGGGAGTAGAGGTGGTAAGGGGAATTGCTAATTGTTAGTAGCAAATATACATGTTGGGGAGATTACATATTGAGGGGGAGTAACCCAATGAGGGGGAGCATTGCATTCACATACATTGCATGATGTTGTACTTTAATTATTAAATGCACTTGCTTTGGAAGTGTAATTTTTTTTGTTTTGAAGGTTTGATAGTTCTACAAGAGATTGAAGACTTGAAGTGTTTATTTTCTTATCTCTTTGTAATATAGAATATCTTTGTTGACCTTTAGATTTAATTTTGTTATGAGGATCATTGTGAGTGGTGGTTTTGTCACGAAATAGCCAAAGGGGGAGATTGTAAATTCCTCAAGTTTGATTAGCTTATTTCGGTGACAAACCACAATTGGGGTTGTTGTAAGGGTAGCTTAGGCCTTCAAGACCTTAAGAGAAGAAGCAACAAAGGTAAATTTCTAGTGCTTACTTTGCTTTGAAGAGATTTAGTTGCACACATACACATTCCATGCATTTCCATACTTTGTGTATATGTGTGTCTTTTTATGTTTTCATTCATGATTATATAATATCTCTTCTTACATTTTTTATTTATTGCATCTAGTAGTTCAAATGCCATCCCATAATTAGAACTAGGTTGCATTGTGTAAAAGTATAGGCGATGTTCACCCGCCCTACAGGCTCCCTACGAACAGCGCCCATATGGGGCTCTAAGCAAATTTGCTCTAAGCAAATTTGCTCTTAGCCGCTGTACACCCGCTCTACGTAGGGCGGGTGAACAGCGGTGCCACTGGTGATATTTTTCACACCTGATGGTCCGCCCAAAAACCGCTCTACGAACAGTAGATGAAGGGCGGCTCTCTAGACTCGAGAGCAACCGCCCCTAGGTCACCTGGAATCCACCCTACGTAGGGTGGTCACGAAGAACATGTTCTTCGCAATCCCAGGTGAACCGCTGTACACCCGCCCTACGTACAACGAGTGAACAGCGGTCAAGGCAATTTTTGTGTCAACTTTTCAAAACGTTGTCACTTCATTTTGACACTTTATAAATATGCCTCTTTCATTTCTAGGTCGACCAAGAGAGTTAAAAATCATATTTTTACTTAGTATATTTTTCCAAGAGAAAAAATTTACTAAAGAACTCACATTTGATTACTCAAACACTTTTCCATGATCATCAATCATCATCTAGCATCATCCATGATCATCTAGATGTCATTTTGCATGGTTTCTTCAACACACTTTGCTTGGTAAGCTTTTCACTAATATCTTAAATATTTTGTGTCTTTCTTAACAAGCAATCTCATATTGTCACTTGTATGTTATACATATATATTTTAGATACAAGATTGAGATTAGTGTATTGATTGTTTGAGAATTGTATTTTGATAGCTATATCATAGGATTGCCTAATCTATGTTTAGCTAAGCGTTATGACATGTCATTTAGCTAATTGATATCTAGGATTGTATTTATTGTCATCTAATCATCCTAGATAAGCATCTAAGGTTCCCTAGCTTAGTTTGCTTTTTGAATATCATCATATATTCACATAGGCCCTTTTATCTCTTCATTGAGAAGTAAGACTTATGGCTAAGAGTGCTTAGGCCACAAGCAAATTGGACTAGAACCACTTTTAAAGGCCCGCGGGTAGAAGTGGGGGGTTATAGACCGAAGTGTTTAACGAGGTCAACATAGGTTGTAAACTCCATTTCAATTAGTGGATTTGAGGTCCGTATGTGGCGCACAAAACAGCCTGTGGTTTTTCCCGTGAGGGTTTCCACGTAAATATCAAGTGTTAATTTAAATTCCGCACATTGACTAGTTAGGGACATTTTCGTAATCTTGGCCTTAAAAGTTTTTACACACAGTAATTAGTTTCAAAGAAGTTTCGGATAAGTAGGCTTTGGGCTTCAAGTTGCCAGTTTTTTATCTGGTCATCATGGGATGAGTAGATTGAACTTTGGCAGTAGGTGCAACAGATTGTGTGAGACAAGGTGCTGCAGCAGGAACTTCAACATGGAAAGAGACCGCGGGTAAATGAGAAAAATCATGATACGATGAAGCACCTGATTCTCTGTTGTTAACAGAACTAGTTTGGTGTTGAACCTGACTTGTAGTGTTAGGCATAGGTAAGGTAGCTTTGGATAGTATAGAAATAGGTAAGCTTGACAGTGTAGGCTTACTTTTATCAGAGCAAGGAAAAGTTGCAGGAAACATACTTTGAAAAGGAAAGTTTTCCACATTGAATACAACATTTCTTGAGATGTACACCTTACCATTTTGATGCAAACACTTATATCCTTTGTGAAGATCACTAAACCCGAGAAAAAGACACTTACTAGAATGAAAGTTAAACTTATTTTTATTGTAAGGTCTTAGAAAAAGGGAAACATGCACACCCAAAGACTTTTAGGAAGTTATAGTCAGGTGATGTCTTAAACAATTTTTGAAAGGGAGACACATGATTTAGAATAAGTGTGGGAAGTCTATTGATAGTATATATAGCTGTATGAAAAGCTTCCCACCAAAAGGTAAGAGGGACTTTAGCTTGAGCAAGGAGAGTTAGGCCTAATTCTACTATATTCCTATGTTTTCTTTCAGAAGTTCCATTTTGTTGATGGGTGTGAGGACAAGGATGTCTAAAAGCTATTCCTTTTTCTTCAAGAAATTTGGCCAATGGTCTATATTCCCAACCCACCCCCACCCCCCCACCCCCAATGACGTTGAACACACTTGATTTTTCTATCCAAGGCTAGCTCAACATGTTTTTGAAAAAGAATGAACATGTCTTTGACTTGAGATTTAAGAGAAATTGGATAGATCCAAGTATACCTAGAATAAGCATCTATAAAATGAACATAGTATCTATATCCATGACTTGAACTATGAGGTGAAGGTCCCCACACATCTGTGAAAACCATTTCAAGAGGGGCTGTGTAGACTGTATTAGAAGGATAGAAAGGTAACTGATGTGATTTGCCATATGGGCACGCATCACAGAAATCGATTGAAGAAGGTGCAGAGCATGGCATGTTGAGCTTTTTTAATACCTGTTTGACAATAAGAAACGCATGATGTCCTAGTTTACTATGCCACACTTTCAACATAAAACCATGTATAACAGAACTGAAGGCATTGCAGTTTTTTATTTTATTCACATGAAGAGCTTCGGTTTTATGCTTTATACAAGAGTTCTTGACAACACTGCAATGAGAACACAAAGAAACAGGAACAGAATTTGAACAACTACACTCAGAACCGAAATTAGACACAAGAAGAGCTCGAAGCTTTGGAGAACTTGACTCACTGGCTGTTGAAAGGTCCAGTTAATAAAGGCCATTTTTCAAGCCCCCTTGCAACAAAACCTTCCTCGTTTTCTTGTCCTTGATCATGCAAAACTCAAAATTAAATTCAACAATAACATCATTGTCTTTAGTAAATTGTGATATACTAAGTAGGTTTTTGGTTATTTTTGGAACATGTAAGATGTCATTCAAGAATAGGGAAGTTTGTGGTGATGTATGAGACAAAACAACTGAAGATCCTATATAAGAGATGTTGAGTTTAGCACCATTACCTAATGAGAGCTTGCCATTGCCTTTGTAGTCAGATCTTTGTGAGATGTTGTTCATATCAGCTGTAATGTGGTTAGTGGCACTACTATCCACATACCACGATGGACAGTACTTGGAGATGCAATAGAGTTGTTTCCAGGATAGTTTTGCATCTGACTAGAGTAGCCTTGCATTTGTCGTGGATATCATTGCATCTAACCTGAGAAGCTAGGCACGTATTGATTTATGTGAGCTTTAATATTACCAGAACCACCACTAAATTGTCCTGAGTTGTTGAAGCTCGGATTGTTGTTGCTTTTATTTCCTAGATTAGATTGTATGCCTTCCAAACTGAGACCTTAAAATGCCTTATCAAACCTCTTATAGCATAAGGAGACCACATGACCTGTTTTCCCACATAGTTGACAAGCAAATCTGGAGCCTCCTCTATTTTGACCTCTTCCTCTGCCTCTAGTTCTGCCTCTGAAGTTGTTACCTCTTAAGTTTGAGTAGTGAGCTTGAGGTTGATTCATATCCAAAAACATCACAACATTATGCTGAACAGGTCTGCTCTCATAGCTCATTAAGAGGAACTGTACTTCTTCCAAAGAAATCTGGTTTTGCCTAACTGTGATGTTGACAACTATAGCATCATATTCAAAACCAATACCACCAAGAATCTGAGAAATTAATTCTCCTTCAGAGAGGGGCTGACCAGTAGCAGCAAGACTTTCACTTAAAGGTTTCATTTTCAAAATGAATTCTCCAATCGAGAGAGAACCTTTTTTAGTATTTTGTATTTCATGTCTTAATTGCAAGGCTCTAGTCTTTGATTGTTGAGCAAAAAGTTCTCAAGTGTTTTCCAGATATCATGAGCAGTTGTACAGTGAGTTACCTGGCCAAAGATCGGCTCACTCAAGGTTGAGAAGAGCCAGCATACAAGAAGTTGATCAGTTTTCTTCCAAGTTAAGTATTCTTCATTAAAAGATTGTTCTACTTCACTTGAACCTGTGCGATTAACTTGAATAAACTTTGATGGACATTTGTTGTGTCGAACTATAATTTCTAGAATCACTAGCAGCTCCTGAAGATTCATCAGCGTGAGAAATGGCCATGACGATTTGTCTAATGGCTCTGATACCATGAAAATCTAAGCAAGTTAGTTGCTTTGAGAATGAACACAAAGTGTTTGTAAAAAGAACTGAGAGAAAAGGTGTTTGGATACTGAGAAAGTTTCAAAGAAACTTTCCTCGTGGTTTTCTATTATTATTGAAATTGAATAATTACATTGATCAGTATCCAGTTTATATAATGTGAAATACATACAGAGGACTCAGAGTAACAGACTATGTAACAAACTTCTGACATGGCACTTTCATTGGCTCTAATTGATGCAGCCATGTGAAGGCCATGTGAAGTTAGTTATTGGACAGCTGATGTGGCAAGGTCAGTTACAGATCAAGTTAGGAGTTGCTTCTTGAGCAGCTCTGGATCACAGCTCTAGCTGAATGTCGTTGTACTCTATTCGATTGTACTGATGCAAAGCTGATTGTTCATCATTATCAAGCTGATGTAAATGAGCTTGATGTCTAACAAACACGAACGAAAGGCCGCAAATGGTACCCAAGGCAAGAATAATCAAAAAGGTAATGCGGACTAGCTTTTGCTTCGTATTCGTATATATATATGGTGGTTCTTTAGTAAGGATGTCCTGAAATTATAAGTTAAGGACGTCCAACCACAGTCACACATTAATATTGAGTGTGGGTATTTGTTAATATGGGGCTGTGGACCCATTTGAAATATGTGACTGTGGGAGGTGGTCCTGAAGAGAAAGATATTATATATATATATATATATATATAATATGTGACTGTGGGAGGTGGTCCTGAAGAGAAAGATATTATATATATATATATATATATATATATATATATATATATATATATATATATATATAATACTTCTCTAATCAGGATCATACTGACTTTATAATTTCAGAACGTCCAACCACAACCACACATTCATAGTGGGCCTACAGTCCCACATTAACAAATACCCACACCCAATATGAATGTGTGGCTATGGTTGGACGTCCTTAACTTATAATTTTAGGACGTCCTTACTAAACAACCACCAATGTGAATAACATTCTCTTATCAGGGTGGTTCTAAAATAACAATTTCAGGACCACCTCCTACAACCACATGTTTCAAATGGGCCCATAGCTCCACGTTAACAAATACCCACAACCCCACATTAACAAATACCCACACCCAATATAAATATGTGGTTGTGGTTACACATCATTGACTTATAATTTCAGGACTTCCTTACTAGAGAACCACCAAACAAATATATATATATATATATATATATATATATATATATATATATATATACAGATTATCTATTATCAGTTCGTCCTGACAATAAATATATCAGGACGAAGAATGTGGACCACTAGAATTACATATTTTGAGTCAAAGTGTATGCACTTGTCAAAACTTCTCTATAATTTGTGGTCCACATCTTTCGTCCTGATATATTTATTGTCAGGACGAACTGACAATAAAAAGACTGTATATATATACACACATATATATACATATTTTCTATTATCAGTTCGTCTTGACAATAAATATATCAGGACGAAGAATGTGGACCACTAGATTTACATACTTTGACTCAAAGTGTATGCACTTGTCAAAACGTCTCCATAATCTGTGGTCCACATTCTTCGTCCTGATATATTTATTGTCAGGACGAATTGACAATAGAAAGATTGTATATATATATATATATACAGAAATTCTATTATCAGTTCGAACTGACAAAAGTTATATCAGTTCCTTGCATGTGGGCCACTGGATTTAAATACTTTGACTTGGCTATATGCACTTGTCAGTCAAAGTATTTAAATCCAGTGGCCCACATACAAGGAACTGATATAACTTTTGTCAGTTCGAACTGATAATAGAAAGACTGTATATATATATATGGAGAACTTTAAAACTAGACAAAAAAATTAGTGGGTTTATTGTTTTTGTCCAAGATTATCATTTTTATTGTTTTTGTCAAAATCCACTTTTTGGACAAGATTGCCCTTCTTTATAATTGTTTTTTTCTTTTTCTTCTTCTTCTTCCCGAAAGTTGAGAGAGAGAGAGAACAGTGGAGAGAGAAAGCATCGGGTGCAAGAAATCTGACTGAAAATCTCACGACGAACTCACTGGCGGTGGCGCTACAGTCCTTTAGTCGACGAGAACCTGCAATTGACAGTGGTAAGTTTATGTTTCTCACACGTTTTTGTTCTTGATAAGTTTATGTGTGTGTTTGATGTTAGGTGTTGTTTAGACATGTAGATTAGGTTTGATTTGATTTGTTCTTGATTAGGTTTGTTTGATGAGGTTAGGTTAGGGTTTAAATTTATGAAAAAATTGTGTTGAAGACGATGAAGATCTGGGTTTCCGAGCCTTTTAAACCTTTATCCGAGCCTTTTCAAAGACTCTCCGAGCTTTTTTAAATTGTAATCCGAGCTTTTTTGAAGCAATATGAATAGGTATCTGAAATTTAAATCTCTGAGACTTTTAATACTTTATCTGAGCCTTTTAAAACACTCTCCGAGACTTTTAATTAGTAATCCGAGATTTTTGAAGGAATATGAATAGGTTTCTGAAATTTGAATCTCCGAGACTTTTAATACTTTATCTGAGCCTTTTAAAACACTCTCTGAGGCTTTTAATTAGTAATCCGAGCTTTTTAATTTCTTTGGTTTTATTTTTTGAAATTAAAATATTCAAGCCTTTTCATATACTCTCTGAGCCTTTTGAATAGTAATCCAAGCTTTTTAATTTCTTTGGTTTAGTATTGTGAAATTAAAATATTTGAGCCTTTTAACACAATCTCCGAGCCTTTTCATATACTCTCCGAGCCTTTTCATATACTCTCCGAGCCTTTTTATATGCTGTCCGAGACTTTTCATATGTTGTCCGAGACTTTTCATATACTCTCCGAGCCTTTTCTTGAACTTATATGTTTTCTTTTTTCTGTGAATATGCAGATGAGGAATTCGCTGAAGGATTTTCTTAAAACTCCAGTGGAAGAAAGGTACCCGGGAAAAATAACTCGGCATGACCATTTCGATGACCTTCAAGATATCGACAATGCACTTAACAGGATACCTGAACATCTTGCGGTTGAAGAACGACGTCGCTATACTGAGTCATGTTTTGGACATTTCCATCGAATGCATCGTGAGATGAAGTTTTCGGCTGGCATAGTCCATCGGTTGCTTATTCGCAAGTTGCATCACGATAGGCCGGAAGATGATATGAGATTTTGGTTCGGTTCGGTTCAGTTCGGTTCTCGAAGGTTGAGTTTTGTCTGATCAGTGGATTGAAGTTCGGAGTCATTCTCGACACCGCATCTTATGATATGATTGAGAATGGCATACACCAGCGGTACTATGAGGGTCGAGATGCATCAAGTATGGAGAGCTGAGAGCCGTATTGCGGATTGGTGTTTTTACTGAGCAGTACGATACGGTTAAGCTGTGTTTATTGTATATGCTCAACTAGATACTGATGGGGTTGGACGAGAGAGAGAAAATTCTGTTAAATGTGGGACCCGTAAGGAAATCGACCTATCCCCCCGTATTCTGAAATGGGAGTTGACTCAGCGACCGAGGGGGGACAAGCTAGATAAAATTTTCATAGAAAGGGTAAGTATCTTTTTTGTTAATGTTCATAGTTATTAGTATGTATACAATTACAATGGTTTAACTATGATTTCAGATGTTTGCGAGACTGAAATTGGTACTGACGCTAGCTGAGAGGGCTGAATGGTACTTCGAGGGCATATACGAGGGAGGCAGTCTGTATGATGTCGCCCGTGTCCCTGTTTAGGGTGCTGACCTCAGACAGCATACCATAGCCAGAACCAGTGATACGGAGGGTCCGACTGACAGAACCAGTGATATGAAGGGTCGTCTCCCGGAAGCAGTGATACAGAGGGTTCTGAGCCGGAGGCTGCGGTGGGACTCCAGCAAGGAATAGGCAGGTTCGATTCGTGTTGCCCAAACACCCTCCAACTTGAGGTGATTCGCCTGGAGGCATTGGAGGGCATGCAAAGGTACGTAAAATTCTTTAATTGTAATTTGAAACGAGTGAACGGTTTTAGTACTGATAGTTCTGAGCTGGAGGCTCGCGGTGGGACACCCACGAGGAATAGGCAGGTTCAATTCGTGTTGCCCAGACACCCTCCAACTGGAGATGATTCGTCTGGAGGCGTTGGAGGGCATGCAGAAGTACGTAAAATTCTTTAATTGTAATTTGAAACGAGTGAACGGTTTTAGTAATGACAATTTTGAAATCCTTTTAGGACCGTCGGTATACTGAAGTGATGGATGCGGTCCGAGAGTTACAGGAGGAAGTCCAAAAGATTAATGAGAAACGAGATCAACAACATCAGGAGTTGCTGGGTTTTATCCGGGCGCTTCAGGGTCCGACTTCCCAGTCCCATATAGATGGTCCACTGTTACATGACCCACCATTCGATGACCATGATGACCATCACGGAGACTTTAGTCCCACAGATAGGAAAGGTACTCATCAGGACAGGACAGACCTAGAGACCAGACATGAGCGGGTACCTACTACGGAGGCATGTACTACGGACACAATATCCGATCAACAGGGTCATGGAGTGACAGAACGAGAGGATGTACCTAGTGGTTCAGAGACAGCACTGCTGCACCATCCTCTTCTTCCACAGGACCTAGGACAGAGTTAGTCCTCACGGCGCACCCCTCCTCTAGTCGATCCCAATGCAGCGTGACCCTCCAAGCGATCCTATTGTAGCTCCCCTATCCATCTCAACGATAACCTCCGGTTGATCCCACTAGAGCGCACCCATCCTCATAGCGATCCATAGAGGCAGAGTTCCTCTTCAAGGCGCACATATCCTCACAGCAATCCATGGAGGGAGAGTTCCTCCTCACTACTCACCCCTCTAGTCGAGCCCAGTGCTCAGGATCGTAGTCCACCCCAGGTTCACCGTGAGCAACGGGTTCGCAAGCCAGGTTGGCAGCCGGTGTCCCCATACATTGACCCTTGTCGGCCGAAAAAGCCAAGGACAATGCCAGAGTCATCAAAGCATGTATTCAGGCCCCACAATTTGGTACATGTTGACCAGCTTGCGGCCTACCGAGCCTACAAGAGGAACACGACGGGAGAATTATAAGTATAATCGTACATTTTACAATCTTTTAATATTATTTGTTTAACACCTAAGTAAAATTACTTGGTTATCTAACTTCTTCAACAATTATGCAGACATGATGTGGATCTACCTTTACCAGTTGGTGTCACTTGGTTCTAGCGGTTGCAAACCAACTTCATGGAGTTAGAGGATGCGGTATGTTCCTTACTTTAACTGTTTGTATAAGTTTGTATCAATAATGGTAGAATCATAACAATATAAAATGTTTACATTGTCAACACATCGACGAGTACTTGAATATTTTACGGAAGTGTCAGCGAGCATACCCCACGGTCTATGGTCAGAGGTTCAACCTACTGGATTCACAGTTCTATGTAAGTGTTTATATTGGACGGTTTTCGCTTGTGTATTGATGTGTTTCATACATCTTGAAACAAATTAGAGGCGTGTTCTATATAAAGCTAGAGGGGGGGTGAATAGATTTTAGCTATTATTACCCAATTTTCGCATGCAAGTCAATTTTATGAAAATGCCCCTACTAGTCAAAAATACATACAAGTGTAATATTGTGCGGAATTTAAATAACACTTGATGTATACGTGGAAACCCAACCACTGGGAAAAACCACGGGCTGTTTAGTGCGCCACACTCGGACCTCAAAATCCACTAATCGAAATGGAGTTTACAACCTATGTAGACCTCGTCTAACACTCCGGTCAATAACCCCCCACTTCTACCACTCGGGCCTTTAAAAGTGGCTCTAGTCCAATTGCTTGAGGCCTAAGCAACCTTAGCCTCAAGACTTGATTCTCTAAGAAGAGATTATGCAACCTATGTGAATATGTATGAATATTCAATTAACAAACAAGGCTAGGTAACCTTAGATGCTTATCTAGGATGATGATATAATCAATTTAATCAACCCTAGATATCAATTGCTAAATGACATGTCAAATAGCTTAGCTAATCAAGATTAATTAAAAACCTAATTAGCTATCACAATACAACACTCAATCAATTCATCACAATTAATTCTCTAATCTTGTATTTATCATATGATCAAAACATACAAGTAAATTAAAGAGAATAGCTTGATAATAAAAATACTCAAATAAGATGAACTTAATCAAAATCTTACCAAGCAAGTTGTGATGATGCAAACCCAATCATTGATGCTTTCTATCTAGACATAGAAGATGCAATATGAAATTTGATGCACAAGGGATTTGATTTGAGTGATTAAAAATGAGTTCTTTGTGAATTTTTCTTCTCTTGAAAAATATCCTAAGTATAGAATATGAATATGAACTCTCTTGGCTGACCTAAAGTCAAAGTCTTATATATATAGGAGCCATAAGTGAAGTGTGGTCGTTTTGAAAAACGCACCATAAATTGCTCTGTGCGCTGGTGGTCTTGCGCTGGACGACAGGCGCACGACCAGCGCAAAGGCAAAAATTGCACAGGCGCTTGACGACCAGCGCTAAGACAGGCGCACGACCAGCGTAGCCATACTGGGCGATCAGCGCTGGTGGCCTTGCGCTGGTGTAGACCAGCGCACGACCGGCGACAGACCACTGGGTGATCTGCGCTGGTGAGCTGCGCTGGTCCGGCGCTTGACGACCAGCGCACAGCCCACTCCTTTGAACCCCACAAGAAAACATGCAAGGGGTAAAAAGGTAAAAGCAAGATGCATCCTAAAAGCCTAACATGCTATGACATTATAAACACAAGATGCATCAAAATAACAAGCAAGAAGAGATGAGAATAAGCATTGATGCACAACAAAAAGAAACACAACATACAAAGATAAAACATATGCATGAGTTGTGAGTGTGTGCAACTATCTCTTCAAGACAAGTAAGCACAAAGAAAATTACCTTCGGTGCTCATCAACACGAGGTCTTCAAAGGGCTTCGAACAATTAAACCAATACCTAAGCTACCCTTACAAAGTACCCCAACATGTGGTTTGTCCACGAAATAAGCCAATCAACAAAACGGGAATCCTTACACATCTTTTACCTAACGTTGTGGTAAATTTTCTATGTACAGTCATGGTTACATATTCAGTGGGGGTAAATTTTACCTGGTAGGGATGCGGACAAACCCCCTAAAGGATGGTCTATGCTGAAACAGACGTGGTCCAATAATGACCTGAAGACGATCCGAGGATTGCTCTTGTTAGGAAACCGGCCATGGCGCAAGGTTAACGTGGTGAGTGTTTAAATTACATGGTTTCAATGTGTTTAATACTACGTTTAAATTTCACACTGATAACACTATATTGAAACACCTACAGGTTCTGATTCCTTGCAACCTTGGACGGTAACTTGGGTACTGGCCAACGTCAACCTCTCACAAGGGAAGATCTACCTGTTAAACCCGTTCAAACAGGAGGTTACCTGGGACACGTGGAATGAGCAGGTCGCGTGCTTAAAGTGGTTTATACCCTCGATGTTGTATCAGGTCGGGTTTCACAAGAACATAGGGAAGGATAATAAGACGTACAAATTGACGAGGAAGCTCTTTTAGATAACCATCCTGGATACATCACGTGTGCCCCAATAGTAGAAGGGGAATGACTATTTCAAGATTTTATTCTATCCCAATTGGTTTCAATAAAATTCTATACTAACGGTTGTTGATGTGGTGATTTGCATGGGTAACTGTGGTGCCCATACTTTGATATTGGCAGAGTACTTGTTGGCAAAGAGGAGGGAGTTTGATTGAACGGAAAAGGATATGGGCACCATCCGGGAGAAGATGGTCATGGAGGTTTTTTGCAACTCGAGGCCCAATTTTGTTCCGTAGTTGATGTAGTTATTACCAGTGTTCAAAAAATCAGAAAAATCGGCCGCCTAGGCTCCGCCTATACGCTAGGCGGACGTCGGCCGTCCCATTTCAGCCTAATCGGCCATATTAGGCGGTCGGATGAAAATCGACTGATATGGCCGGAAAAATCATCCGATTTGACCCAAAAAATCGGTCTACGCGGAGTCAAAGTCGTTGACTCCGCCTAGTCGTTCCAAACGTCACCGTTTTTCGTCATCGCCGGCGAGTGAGAGAGGAGTTGAAATCTAGGAAATATAGGTGAAGTAGAAGAAATTAAGTGAGAGAGAGAGAGATGATCGAGAGAGAAGAAGTAATAGTCTGGAATGATTTGAGAAAGAAGAAGAAATTAAGTGGGAGAGTGGGAGGGAGAGAGAGAGAGAGAGGATCGAGAGATCAGAAGAAATGGTCTGGAAACAGATTTCAGAAAGAAGAAACTAAGTGGGAGAGAGAGAGGATCGAGAGAGAAGAAGAAATGGTCTGGAAACAGATTTCAGAAAGAAGAAAAAATTATGTGAGAGAGAGAAGATATTTTGAAGAGTGATAATTACCTGGCATGTCACGTGTGAACTATGAAGTGTGGTTGGACTTTGGAGTACTTGCTTTGTAACTCTGACAAATAGTATTAATAACTTAATATATTGTTAAACTTCTCAGTTGTTTTCATAATTTAATATATTATTAAACTCCAGCAGTGGTTGAAGTGTGGTTGGAGTACTTGCTTTGTAACTCTGACAAATAGTATTAAACTATTAATAGTTCACATTGTTAAATTCAATGACAACTGAGAAGTTGTTTTCTTTATTTTTTTATTTTTGAAATTTTTCTCACATGTGTGGATTTGGTTTTATACATAGACAGGTAGTACGGAAAAAAAAATTCAATGTAAAAAAAACCGACTGCTTAGAAATCCGCCTAGGCGCCGACTAGGCCGCGTAGGCGCTAGGCGCTGGTCTACCGCCCGACTAGCGCCTAGCGTTTACTAGAACACTAGTTATTACATAACATTTAATTACATAACAGTGATTTAGTTGATGTACATAACATTTAAGTAATGAAATGATGAATTTTTTTAAAAAAATTTAAGTGTTTGCAATTAAAAGTTGAACACACATTTCATACATTGAAATCCATAAACAATACAATGAATTATTAACACTATAACAAAGGATCCAGTATGGCATTAGACGAAGAATTAAATTCAAATCAATTTCGGAACAAAAAATAAATAACAACAATTCAATATAAAAGCATAAGAACCGAGGGTCTCATAACATAATTGTATCGAGCATAGTTCCCAAAGTCTGAAAGATGTTGGAAGACATCAAGTTGGAGACATGTTCCTCAAGGTGCTTCTTAGCATCTTGCCTTTCCACATTAGCAATCGCAAGCTTTTCTGGTGGCAATTCGTCTTCCTTTTGTACATCCTTGTTATGTTTGATTGTCTTCCTCAACAGCTCCATTCATTCCACAGTAGAGTCCTTCTTAGGGGCACATTTGTTTGTTGTGTCTAGTTGAATGACAGATGTTGCACTTGCAACGGTATTCCTCGGGAACAATTCTGCTGGGACCTTCATTAACCATAGGCGGGTTGGAACACCTCCTGCTATTATGTCCTGATTGTCCACATCTTCTACATGATGGTGTGGTTGTCCTCTCCGAAGACGAGGCATGTCGACCCTCCATCGAGTGACCTGATCGTCTCTTCGAGTTTGGATTTAAAACCACCCGCACTGTGATGTCGGATGACACTACCCATGAAGAATGATGGCCAACAGGCACAATAAGAACCGAGTACGCATTAATAAGTGTCTCCCTTTTGTAGTAGTTCGAACACAGAGATGTGAAATCCAAGTTTCGCTCCCTGCAACAATTAAAATAGTGAGATTTACGTTTGGGTAATATAAAGCGTTAACTGTAACATCTCATGTACCTTGCTGCTGCGAGTGCGTGAGAACATGAGAAATGGTCCATTTGGAATTTGTTGCATGTGCAAGTCTTCAAGGTTAAGTTAACTGTCCACTGCTTTCCCTTCAGTTTGACGGAGAATATGTTTCAGTCAACTGGATTTACTGTTATATAACTACACTTCTCGACACGTTTTAGGATCACAAGATGTGCTGCGTCGATCAATTGATGACGCATGGACTGTGCAGCTACATGACGATCGTGAAACCACTTTGTAGCATATTCCTAATGAACTCTGCCAGTGTCATCATTGGCAGTTGCCGTGCGAATTTTAGGCATGAGTTTATGCACTCTGCAACATTTATGGTCATCACCCTGTACCTTCTTTAGGGACAGTGTACACTGGACCACTTGTGTGGACGGGCAACAATGGCATAATTGAATGTAGCCTTGTACAACTTACGTAACTCATCCATGTGCCGGTTATAATTTAATTCACTGTACGTCCTAGTTGTTGAATCCATTATGTCGGCAACATCCTTTCTGTGAAATCACTCCTTCATATTTTCACCAAAATGTCAATAACATATAGTATGGGTTGCATAAGGGAACACTTTAGAAATCCCTGCTTCAATGCTTGCATGGTGATCGGAAAGGAAAACCAGATCATCTATATGACCAAGAGCACCCCTCAAGCATTCCAAAAACCACTCCCATGAAAGGTTATTTTCTAAGTCACCATACCCAAAAGCAATTGGATACACCTGTTCATTTCCATATTGTGTAATTGCAATAAACATTGTACCCCCAAATCTTCCCTTCAAATGGGTACCATCAACTACAACCACGGGACGCATACACCTCTGGAAACCTCTAATTGAGGACCCTAACGACATGAAAAAGTAAAGGAATGTACCATCATCTGCACACTGTAAGTCAGTGATTGTGCCAGGATTTTGCTGTTCCAGAACCTATGCAAAAGATGGCAGCAGTTGGAAAGTTTCTTCATGCGTTCCATAGGTCAATGACAATGCATATTGCAGGGCATCATGTGCCTTACTGTACATGACTTGGATGCCATACATTGTTTTCATATCTGCGATTACGTCCTTCGGACGCATGAGACGACCATTATGTTGTTGAGTCTAGGTACAACGACTTCTCCGATTATGACTACACTAGCTTGTCGATGGTGACGGTGAATCTCTTCTAATGGACAACTATGTTTGTTGACAAAACTTCTGACTTGGAAGTAAGTCCTTTCATCTCTCCTCACCGTTCTTAATTTCCACGTACAGTCGTCAATGATGCAAACCAGATGTAACATTGTCTTATTGGACCTTTTCACCTTCCATTCAAAGTTCTGCCACATTGCAAAAAGGCCAACTAGTCTCTTCAAATCCTTTTTACTCAGAACAAATTGACCTTTATAAATCATGCTTCTAGGTTCTTGCGCTGCCAAGGTGCTGCTTCTACCAATACCAAACGAGTATGAATCTGCTCCGGGAATTGATCGCGCTGCAAATGTTCACATTTAGCGCTCTTATTTCCTATCTTTTGTGTTCGTTTCTTGGGTAAAATAGGGATTTTAATGGTTTAAATAAGTGTTTCAGGTAAATAGAGGAATTCAGGGGCATTGTGGTAATTTTGAATAAATAGGGGCTAAAATGTAATATTCTAGAGAAGATTGAAGATTCTGCAATTAAGGGAGAGATCAGGGAAGCTGACGGTAATTTGCTAGACAATCAGCACAGCAACGCCACGTCACCAGGGCAAACGGCGTCGTTTTGGGCTTCTTCAGCGCGCATCAGCATGACGCAAAGATGACATCACAGCGTCATCTACCTTCAGCCAACCAGACCCGCATGCCCGTTGACCCGACCCGACCCGACCCGACCCGGTATCAGACCCGACGTCAACCCGGTCGTTTTTGACTATTTTTTGGCCACTTTTTCGATCGTTCTCTGCCCAGATCGCCGGCCAAGCTTCTTCTGGTCATAATGAACCCATTTCCAGGTCTTCATGCACAAGTTCTCCTTCTCCTCCAAGAAGCCAAACCTCTATGGAAATGCAAGCTTGCAAGCTTGGTTCAGCGGCGTCTTTCCAACAAACCAGACGTTCCAAACCGGCGGAATCTCCGTGACTTCATGCAGCAAGAACATTCCCGCAGTTCAGAAGGTCCAAACTCATTGGAAAAGCACCAAAATCCACCGCGACTTCGTGCCGCGAGAATGAACCCACGAGCATGGCGGTTCAGAGGGTTTTTCTTGTCCTTTCACGTGGAGATATTTCCCAAACCCTTTCCTTTATAAATATACCTCTTTTGTGCACAAAAACCACATCCCTAATATCCAAAGTTCACACAAATACCCTACTATCACACATATAGCTTAGAATTGCACCCAAACCAACCTAGCTCACTCTCAACACCTTTTGATTCCAATCTTGGGAAAGACAAGGAGAAGTCTAGCTAGCTTGAAGACTTCACAAGAGATTGGTTGTCTTCTTTATCTCTTTTGTTTACTTTAGCTTGTTGTTGTATTTTTACTACATGTTGATGTTGGGAATTTTGGTGGGATTGTAATAATATTCATATTTTGGTTGATTGTCTATTTGCTTGAGCTTAATATATGCATGTTAATTGATTAACCAATTAATTGATATGTAATAGGATTTAGACTATTTGAGATATCAATAGCATGCATGAATGATTATTTGTGTATGTGTCTTATCCTAGGTTAGATTGGTTAATACCAATCTTGTAAGCTTATTTGCTATCAACTAGCAATTGGATTTATTGCATGAAAACCATTTCCTAGCATTTCCATGCCCTTACCACCTCACAACTACACATTCCCATGACCATGCATGAGTGTAGTTGGTAATTAGTTTAGTTTAGTTAGTTAGTGTTAGATTAATTAATTGTATTTGGTAAGCTTGTTAGTTTAGTTAATTTAGTTGATTAATGTTAATTTAGTTGTTATTTAATTATTGCCATCTTAGTTTAATCCTTGTGTAATCAATAGTTTAATTTGCTTGTGACCATCCCCTTTTACTTTTATTGCATGTTAATAGTGTAAATATATATATATATATATATTTATATCTAAGACCTAGAACTGACTCAAGGTAAACACCTCCTCATTGGGATCGATACCCTTACTCGTAACCACTATACGTGGCCAACGATTCGTATACTTGCGAAAGGGTAAAAACTCACGTGCCATATCATTTACCGTAGTTTATTAGAACCCGTCTGTGTGCCGATCAAGTTTTTGGCACTGCCGGGGATATATTTTAGAACTATCGCGTGCGTATCAAGTTTTTGGCACCGCTGCCGAGGAGGCGTATTATCTTTTGTTAGTTTTAGTGTTAGTTTTATTTTCGTTATTTGTAGTTTAATTTTTTTTAGGGCCCGTCCTGCAAGTCGTTTTTTGTTTTTGTTTTTCGAAAAGAAAAATGAAAATGAAAATGAAAACAGTGTTTTTTGTTTCATTTTTGAATTCCGAATACGCGTCTGGTAGCATTTACTGGAATCCATATTTTGAAAATAAAAACGGAAAAAACGCGTCTGGTAGGATAAATCGAAAACTTTCGAAAATTGAAATTAATATAAACAAATTAATTAAAATAATTAACCATTTTTTAAATATAATTAATAAATTAACACAAAACCCTTATCAGTGGAAGAGGAAGAAGAAGAAGAAGAAGAAGAAGAAGAAGAGGAGGAGGAAGACCAGATCGGTGACGGCAAGAGGGATCAGCGGCAATCGGCGATTGGCGAGAGGCGAAGGAGGAAGAGGAAGAAGAAGAAGAAGAAGAAGAAGAAGAAGAGGAGATCGGCGACGGCAAGAGGAAGAAGAAGATCGGCGACGGCAAGACCAGACCAGGTCGATCGGCGACGGCAAGACTAGACCAGACCAGACCAGACCAGACCAGACCAGACCAGATCGGCGACGGCTAGACCAGACCAGGTCGATTGCGAGCGAAGGAGGAAGAGGAAGAAGAAAAAGAAGAAGACGGCGCGATCGGCGGAGGAGAAGGAGGAAGAGGAGGAAGAAGAAGAAGAAGAAGACGGCGGCAAGCGGTGAGCGGCGGAGAAGGGGATGATCGAGATCGGAGATGAAGGAGGAAGAAAGAGATGGAGTTGAGGAGGAAGAAGAAGATGGGATCTGGTGGGATGAGAAAAAAGAAAAAAAAAATTATTAATGATGTGGGACCCATTTCAAATGAAAAACAAAAACAAATTCAACAAAAACAAGTTTTTTTTGTTTTTCAAAATTTTCACTATTAACACTTGACTTTGTTTTTGTTTTTGTTTTTGATTTCTGAAAATAAAATGAAAAACGGTTTACAGGACACGAATTCGAAATCATTTTTGGAAAACAAAAACAAAAACAGCTGAAAACAGCCTGCAGGACGGGGGCTTAGTGTTCATATCATATCTTGTTCGATTTGGATTTTGTTTGTTTGTTTGATTATTTCAGGATTCGGATCAATATGGAAAACCTTTCCAGTGTGCCCGTTATTCAGAGGCTTATGAAGTACTTTGGTTTGCCGATTATGGGAGCTCAACCGTCAGCGATTCTGTTAAGTGATTTGCAATGAAGCTACGAGTTGAAGAGTTCTCATTTCAACACTCTTCTGGTCTTCCGTGGTAAAACGAATGAGGATTCCCTTCAGTTCATGAAGGAGTACTACGATGTCGTTACTACCATCTGACTCGGAGAGCTCACGGAAGATCAGTTGAGGATGATATGCTTCCCGTACTGCATGAAAGACTAGGCAAAGCAGTGGTTATTGGCTCTACCCGCAGCATCATTGACTACTTGGGAGGCGGTAGAGACCAAGTTCTTCTCAAAGTACTATCCCTCTTGGAAAACACGAGAAATCCGAGGCAATATAGCAAACTTCGAAGAAGAACCAGGAAAAGCCTTCCATGAGACTTGGGACCGATATAAGTCACTCCTTGCACAGTGCCCGCACCACATGTTCCCCTTCGTCCTACTAGTACAGTGTTTCTATGACAGATTGACAGGACTCACACAAGCCACTGTTGATAATGCTTGTGGGGGAGTAATGAGGGAGAAGACCGTAAGGGAGGTGTTTGCCATATATGAGATGTTGGGTGAAAATTCCCAACAACGAAGAGGAAAAGATGATTCTCGTGAGGAAAGGGCCAATGCAGACTTAGGAATGCAATTGGCCAACATGTCACGGGAAATGGAAAATCTCAAGGCAAACTTTAGGCAACAACCGGTAATGGGAGAGGTGCAAGTCGTGTATCCATATCAACAAGACAACCATCAGGTAAGCAACAATCAAGATTGGTACTACCAAGAGGGCAGCCAAGACAACCCCTCATTCACCGAGCAACGGATTAGTGGCCTAGGAGAACAGATAGAGCATACAGCAGCCCAAGTGGGAAAGTTGGCAGAAAAGGCACTAACCGATCTTCGAAGCGGAGAGTTGAATTCGATAGAGGTCGAAGAACCAGAGTTTGTTTTTAAATCCTCTAAAGGCATATATGACCGCATTGATGAAAGTATGCGCATATTAGAGAGGGTGTTCGAGGAGGAGTATGGAGAGTATGAGAAAAAAGTAGTAGAGGTTGCACAAGAGAGCAAGGAATTGATAAGCCAAGATGTGAGTTTAAAGATGAAAATCGATTCACTTGAGAAGGAAAGGGATTCATCCTTAAGGGAGATTGAAGAGCTTAAGGATGAATTGGCTCAAAGGGATGAGGCTTTAGAGATAATGAAGACAAGGGAATGTGACCACCTTACGGAGCTTGCAAAGGCTAAGCAAGAGTTGGAGGCAAAGAGAAAAGAAGTGATGCCATTTCCGAAAGATGAGCTTGACTTAGGTCAAGGAACTTCAAGTGCCACGATCACCAAACCAAGTCTCCATAAATCAAAGAAGAAGAAAGCCACAACCAAGAAGAGCAACCAAGTCCCACCTTCACCTCTACAAAGCTTGAAGGACAAGCAACCAATACAAGAAGTCCTCAAGAGACCTACTCCAAGGTTGGCCCCAAGGAAAGACAAGATCAAGCAAGCCTCCAAGCAAATCGCAACAAATCAGAGAGGTACAATCTCTCACTTTAGTCCCATTTGTTACAAGTGCCACATTAGAGGTCATATTGGATCTCAATGCGCAAATATGAAATGGCAATGAGTGACAAATGTGAGTCCTAGGACTACAAGGTTGGTTGTCAATTCCTTATGGATTGACAAAACCACAATAGAAGAACTCAAGAGGAATGGACCCCTTTGGGTCAAGAAAAGTGAGAATGGCTATGTTGTGGTAAAGCCACCCATCTTTGATGGTGGTTGAGTGCTTGTGTTGTATGAACTTTTTGATATGTTCGTTAATGTGCAGGAATTTCAAGCTTTAAGGAAAGGACGCACTTAATGGACATTCATTTTTAATTTAAGGACTTTTTAATTTGTAATTATTTTGAACAATTATTAGTTTAGTGTTTATAGTCTAGAGTCTTTATTTATCCACTTGTCATGTTGCATTTGTGCTTAACCATATCATGATGAGATGCATGGAAATAAATAGGTTTGGGGGTTTATACTCCTTACTTATATCCTTGCATAGAAGATGCTTGTGGTGTTTTTGGTGTGATTTTTGTGTGTGCAGGCAATGGAATCAAAGAGAAGGGCTATTAGGCTAAGAATGCCTACCGCGGGACGAGTCCGTGGGATTATTCCCACTCAACAAAGCTGCAGGGTTCCCTTGGAACCTTGCGAGAGATACGTCCGCAGGAAAGAACCCGCGGGACAGAAGGGATGAACCCGCATGAAGCTTGAGGAGCCTCCGCGACTTCATATCCGCGAGCATAAGCCCGCTGGCCAGAAGACGCAAAGCTGCGGCATTCTATGGAGTAACTTCCGCAACTTCACATTCACGGGAAAGAGCTCGCCAACCAGAAAATGTGAACTCACGCGGATTCCTAAGAATTGCCCGCATGAAGAAACCCGCGGTAACAAAGCCGCAACACACATCATGCACCATAAACCATACCACGAAGCCACACCATCTTACGAATGCGAAATCGAATGTCCAATCTCTTACTTTTAAGCTTTTACTTCAAAGTTGATATCTCATGTTTAGCTTAAGGGTGTGAAGTGGTTGTTTTTGCCTAGTGACTAGGATTGGTTGTTGTAATGTGATTAGTGGTGGATATTAGGATTGTAAATATGTGTTTATATGTTAGTTGTAGATATTAGGATTGTATATATATGTTATTGTTGTATTTTTGTTTTTGATTTTTGTGTTTTTATTCAAACCTTGTGAAGATGCCCTGTTAGGAATTTTTGAGGCCATATGTTTCTTGAAAACTGTACCAATCGGTAAAGAAATAAATTTTTCTGCCTGTGCTGCTTTCATCGTTTTTTCGATACGATTCCAACGATATAAAGAACGTAAAGTTCTAGGCGGTGGTTTAAAAGTTATGACTGTTTCTTCGACCGAAGGTCACAAGCGTGCCCTGTTTTCAAATTTCTGCACGTGACCTGTTTTCAAAGTATGTTTTCACACTTTTCCAAATTGCATTTTAAACTATTTTCTTCATGAAAAGTGTTCATTTGCATGTCTATATTCTTGTGTCAAAATTTGAACAAGTTTGATTAAGCATCTTTGAAAATATGCATTGAAAAGCAGACATTATTCGAATTCGAAAAGTGACAGTTTTCTTGAAATATTGTCCTCTATGTTTAGATGCCTTCTTCCCATGGTATTTTTTGTTAATTTGTTTTTAATTTTGTGTTGTGTAATATATTTATTATGTGTGTGATTATTTGTATATAAGTGTAATATGTTTGTGCCCGGATTTCCAAATCATGAACTCTTTGTCCATGTTCTTCAATTTTTCAACATTGAGAACAATGTCGAGTTTAGGTTTGGGGGTGTGGACACATATGTGTCGTTTAGTTTTTGTGCTTTTGAATAAATTTTTCAAAATTTTGCGAATTGAGCCATCTTTGAACAAAATTGTTTGAATGAGATGTTTTGAGTTGTGCCGTTGAGGAGTCTTTCGCATGTGCTAATTGTTGAGTCTTGGCTAACTATTGTCAGTCTAGGATTGCTTCGCATGATGTGAACTTAGTCCCTTTCTCTTAGTGTCTAAGTGGACGAGACTCTGTACTCAATTGTTAGGATTAATAGTGGAGACTACCCGTGAGTTTTGTGCCTGAGCGTTCATTTTGAGGGTAATTCTGTTTCTACTCTTATACACTCTTCGAACATGTTTTTCATTGTGATCTCAATACTTCATTTGCATTGTTTGCCATAGAACATTCATAAATGTGGATAACATGTTGAATTTGTATTCCCATGATAGATGGACTTCTAGAAATGATATTAGGACTTTGTTAGTACCCATGACCAAATTGCCTAAACACGTCCATTTCCCTTTATGCTTGATTCAATACAAACACGGCCAAACACATAACTATCACACAACACCCTAATTCATAGACCTATACACTTGATCTACATAGCTACTAATCTTGTCAAATTCTACTAAGTAGAGAATTCAACAGTTAAGCTCTAAATTCTACATTAGCGTGTATTAAGACTTATTTTGTAACTTGTGCTAAATTAAAGGCTTTTAAAAATTAAGTGGTAAAAATTAAGCACTTAAAGCCTTCAATCTTCAAAGCAATGATTACTCCAATGAGAGTAATTAGATAGACAATCCAAAGTTCAAAATTGTAGCCTAGACGCTTGTGTAATGAGTAATCTAAAGTGAGCTTCGATTTGAAAAATGTAATGTGAAACATCTTGGCATGATTAGTATCTTCATATACCTTCCACATACTATTCACCACATATCACCTTGGCCAACACAAGTAGGGAAGAATCTAATTGATCTTTTAGGAAGTCTATTTAGGGAATACGAATGTTAATATGCTCTACCACGTTCATGGAATTCAATTCCTTCATGAGATCAATTTTCAGAAAATATGCTTTATTTCTAATACTCGCATGCGTTACATATTTGATTGCCATTTACATAACTTCCAAATCGCATGTGTTTGATAGAGAGTGTGCCTAGGACTCTAAGAGAAAAACAGAGTGAAATCCAGTGAGGATTAGAGTCGAGGTGAATTACATTCGAGCATTTGAGTATGTAGAATTTGATGCTATGCTATTTAGAGTGTGGGATTTGCATTGTGCGTTTCAGTCAATTGAATGACTTTATGTTACCCACCACTCACCGGTTTTCATATGTGATACTTCTCATATGCACAACTCTTTTGTTATCTCATTTTGTATGGCTTTTTTTTTGCAAATTGTTTTTAATTATAGTTTTTAATTTTTAGCTTTACGTTTGTGGGTATCGTAGCGGTAAACCCTCAGGAGACTACACTCCTCCTACTAGGGACACCTAGGGGTTTAAAAGGTTTGTGGCACGTGCTAAGTGACATCGTTTCTCCCACGACAGTGGACTAATTAGTTTATATTTTATTATGCTTAGTAGTTGTTTATTTATTAGTTTTTGTTTTGTTTTACTCGAGGACGAGCAAAAGTTAGGTTTGGGGGTTTGATCACGCTGCAAATGTTCACATTTAGCGCTCTCATTTCCTATCTTTTGTGTTCGTTTATCGGGTAAAATAGGGATTTTAATGGTTTAAATAAGTGTTTCAGGTAAATAGAGGAATTCAGGGGCATTGTGGTAATTTTGAAGAAATAGGGGCTAAAATGTAATATTCTGGAGAAGATTAAAGATTCTGCAATTAAGGGAGAGATCAGGGAAGCTGATGGTAATTTGCCAGACAATCAGCGCAGCAACGCCACGTCACCAGGGCAAACGGCGTCGTTTTGGGCTTCACAGTGGTATGCATAATCGCCACTAATTCTTCGTAAGTCGTATTCCTTAACACATACATTCCCTGGTTATCGGATCCAACAAACCTCTAACTTTCGTCGGGTAACTGCTCACATCGACCATTGTAAGATATTACTATTCTTACCCGATTCATGATGCTGTCAAATTAATCATCACAAATCTTTAATAAAAACCCAGGACTACAAAATATTTTCACATATTACATTTACAAAGGCTCGGGTAAGGATATTGAAAAGGCTCGGGGAAGACTTGAAAAGGCTCGGATAGTGATTCATTGAAACGTCTCGGAGAAGACATGAAAAGGTTCGGACAAGACTTGAAAAGTCTCGGATAGTGATTCATTGAAAAGTCTCGGAGAAGACATGAAAAAGCTCGGAGAAGACTTCAGAAGGCTCGGATAGTGATTACATGAAAAGGCTCGGAGAGAAGTTTAAAAAGCTCGGACAAAGCTTACCAAGTTTCGGAGATCCAAAATTCTCACAATGGTTTAAGTTTTACAAAAGACTCAGATAATAGATGAAAATGAACAAATGAAAATGTGAACAAATTAAAAGAACTATTTGCAAGAAATATTACCTTGTTGTACTGAAGCACGTCCCTTCTTTATAAGTTGAAGAAGAAAGTCGAGGCAATGGGCAACCTTGAACTTTTATTTGTAGAGAGAGTTACTGAGTTAACACTACTGTCGTTTTTGTTGGAAGTGTGGAGAGAGAAAAGTACAAAGAGAATAACATAAATGATTATCTAAGGGTAATTTTGGTAGTTCACCATAATATGTGCCTTTTAAAATTAACTTATTAAAGCATTGACTTTGTCACCAAATCAGTTTAAAAAGATGACATTTTCCACCAATTCCACTTTTTAATTATACCCTTATTATTATTGATTGTTATGTATTTTCATTTGATATAATACAAGCAACTAAATATAATAAATTCTAAACCATTTTTATTTAAATATCGATAAAATATTATTCATAATTAAGATATAATAAATTATTATATAGAAATGATTTTAAGTTTTATAAAATAAATAAATAAAATTGAATGTTCAACAAATTATTTATATATAGATAGATAGATATATATTTATAAAGTACTGTTAGTTAATCCAGTTTTTTTTAAATGATGTGGGCCATATGGCATGCTAATTGTGCAATAGTGCAGCGATATATGCACAACCCTATAAATTTTTAATTGCTATTTAATGTAGATTATAGAAAAATAATCAAACTATATGATAATTATAAACACATTTTGACCGATATGAGTTGAGAACTCTGATTCCTAGCTACTATTTGAGGATTAATGCTTTGGTACCGAGTCTATTGATCAGTCAGTACTCAAAATAATGACCCCACCAATGGAAGTGTAGCACGTGGTCTTTGTTCTTTTACTTTACACATTTATCTCACAAATTGAACCACGTGCTATACTTCCATTGGTGAGGTCATTATTTTGGGTATTGACTGGTTAGTACCCAAATATTATTACTATTTGAGTATAAATTGACAAAGCTCCATAACAATATTCTCGGTAGCTCTAACATTTGTGTAATTGTGTTCTTCTGAATAGTTGCTATAGCTAATGCAGGAGGTCGTGCAAAAAGTGCAGAACAGTTCCAATCCTTCTACTATGAATAAAGAAAAGAACAAAGAAACGGCTGCTGATCAAACAAAAAAGAGATTGTTCAGAAACGCCATGAAAGGCGACTGGGATGAAGTTGTTAAAATATACAGCAATAATCCGTCGATTCACAAGGCCAAGATCACCAGGTCAGGAGGAACTGCATTACACATTGCTGTTTCTGATGGCAAAGAAGATATCGTCAAGAAATTCGAACAGTATGTTTAAAGCTCAAGGTCACCAATTATTTCCTCCCAATTATAGCGCCTGCTTTGAGTTAGTGAAGCTTGTGTCAAAGGCAATTCTCGTAATTCTGGGACTAGGTATGCTAATTAATGCTACCTGCTTTTATGTTGATATCTTTAATAATCAGAACATCATGACATACCAATTTTATCATTACAATTAGGATCAAACAAAATAAGGAAAATACGGGAGAAGAAACAGAATAACACATGGTCTATTCAGGTCATGAATGAACTTCTGAAACGAGCCAGTATGTACGAGTATTTAGATGATGGAAAAAAGCCCCAGTCATCACCATCCCAACCAGAAGATGACAGTCATGATGAGACCAAACCTTATGCCATTGGTGCTGGCGGCAACATTACCTTTGTTAAAGAATCCTTCGAAAATAATCAGCAGCTCACCAGCATTGTTTCAGGAGCTAACCAGCAAGATCAGAAAGATGCAAAAGATTCCCAAGACAAGAATCAAAAAGGTAATATGGACTAGCTTATGCTTCCTTTTTTATAGAATTGGAGCAATGATTCCACAATTAAGGTCTTTAATTATTGTGAAATTTTCTTTATAATTTTTGTAGAGAATAAAGAGGAAATCTCAGAGATAGATAAGAAAGAGTCACCAATATTAATAGCAGCAAAGAATGGAATAACAGAAATAGTGGAGAAAATCCTGGAAAAATTTCCGGTGGCATTGCATGACATGAACTACGAAAAAAAAAAAATGTATTGCTGTTGGCAGTGGAGAACAGGCAACCACATGTGTATGAGCTGTTACTAAAGATTACAAACATGAAAGAAAGTGTGTTCCGAAAAGTGGATCATGAAGGAAACAGTGCATTGCACTTGGCTGCAAGGCTTGGAGACCATAAGCCCTGGCTTATTCCAGGGGCTGGTCTGCAAATGAAATGGGAATCAAGTGGTATGAGGTATGATTTAATAACTAAACAAATTCCCTATCTTTAACGTTTTTGGCTGTTAGATGTTCCAGGTATGATTGGGATTTGTTTTTGAAATGCAGTATGTTAAAGGCTCCATGCCCTTCCACTTCTTCGTTCGTTATAATAGAGCGAGCAAGTCCCCAAGGGATGTCTTCACCGAGACCCACAAAGAACTCATCAAATCCGGAGGCGATTGGCTGACCAACACGTCCGAGTCGTGCTCGGTCGTAGCTGCACTCATTGCAACAGTTGCTTTCGCCACGTCAAGCACCGTCCCAGGCGGGGTCAGGTCAGATAGTGGCAAGCCGACTCTAGAGAACGAGCCGGCATTCAATGTGTTCGCCATCGCATCACTCATAGCCCTCTGCTTCTCCGTCACCGCCCTGGTCATGTTCCTGGCAATACTAACGTCCAGATACCAAGAACGAGATTTCGGTAGTAATTTGCCAAGAAAGCTCTTGGTGGGCCTGACATCGCTGTTCGTGGCCATAGCTTCGATGTTGGTATCTTTTTGTTCGGGGCATTTTTTCGTTCTGAAAGAACAGTTGAAATTCGCTGCAGTGCCTGTGTATGCAGTTACGTGCTTGCCTATAACATTCTTCGCCATTGCACAGTTCCCACTCTACTTTGATCTCATCTGGGCTGCTTTCAAGAAAGTGCCACAGCGTAGCTACAAATCCATTCCTGTTTAGACACACACACAGTTGTACGGTTTTGGTTTACGTGTCTCCTTCCTGTAAGCTTGCCTTGTTTATTACAAAGTTTGTGTGGCTTATAATTTTTTTTTTTTTAAATATTATATAAATTCAGGATTTTTTTTAGGGATAGGAAGGACTCCAACCTTTAACCTCGTAGTGCAGATACGAAGGATTTTACTACCGGACCAACCTCATCCTGTCTTGGGTGGCTTTTAATTGAGTTTCACATGTGTTTTTATCGATTGTGGACCGATATTATGTTTTGGGCATTAAGAGAACAGTTATTGTTGTTATAGAAATCATGTATGCAGGGCAATAGTTTTGGTGCATATGCAAATAAATGGTCAATTGATGGATAGTTATTTTAAAAAAAAATAAAATTCAATACATCATAAATGTCAAATCTATCAAAGTCGACGATGGTCGGGCAAGATTTACTGCAGGGCTTTATTTTTTAGGGTAAATTGCAATAACATACCCTCACATTTTTCTATAATACTGTCAGATCGAATTTTTTCCTTAATTACAGAAAAATACCCTTGACTCCGTTGACCAATGTTAGACTTAACAGCAATCTTGACTTTGAGATGGAAATGTCTGAATTGCCCTCCCTTAATATTTATCAATTATTTTACTATTATTTATTTAAATAAATGATAAAAAAAAAAATAAGTAATTATTAAAACTTAAAAACTTATAAGTGTTGAAGAAACAAGTAATAATTCAAAATGTTGAAGAAACATGTAATGATTCAAAAAAAATTATAAGAAAACAATAAAAAACTTTTAAAATATATATATCAAAAAGTAAGAAGAAAATTTTAAATAAAATCAGTAGCAACATTTTGTTTTGTGAAATAGAAAAAAAAATATAAAAAAATCCAACACCTAAACCACACTACAATCACCATTCACAAAACCCTCGTCCCTAAACCTAGCCGCCGCCCCACTTCTCCTTTCTACATGCCTGAAGAGTCGTCAAGGCTTATTTTTTAGGATACATAAATAAAGCTGTAAGGATTCCCGTTTTGTTGATTGGCTTATTTCGTAGACAAACCATATGTTGGGGTACTTTGTAAGGGTAGCTTAGGTATTGGTTTAATTGTTCGAAACCCTTTGAAGACCTCGTGTTGATAAGCACCGAAGGTAATTTTCTTTGTGCTTACTTGTCTTGAAGAGATAGTTGCACACACTCACAACTTATGCATATGTTTTATCTTTGTATGTTGTGTTTCTTTTTGTTGTGCATCAATGCTTATTCTCATCTCTTCTTGCTTGTTATTTTGATGCATCTTGTGTTTATAATGTCATAGCATGTTAGGCTTTTAGGATGCATCTTGCTTTTACCTTTTTACCCCTTGCATGTTTTCTTGTGGGGTTCAAAGGAGTGGGCTGTGCGCTGGTCGTCAAGCGCCAGACCAGCGCTGCTCACCAGCGCAGATCGCCCAGTGGTCTAGGGTTGCTATTACAGGCCCGCTGGGTAGTAGTGGTGGGTTACAGACCGGGATTGGCTGTAAACATCATTACAAGTAGTGACTTCGAGGATCAAGCAAATTGGAATAGGGTTGCTAATAAAGGCCCGCTGGGTAGAAGTGAGGGGTTACACACCGGAGTGTTAGACGAGGTCTACATAGGTTGTAAACTTCATTTCAATTAGTGATTTCGAGTTCCGAGTGTGGCGTACTATACAGCCCGTGGTTTTTCCCGGTGGTTGGGTTTTCCACGTAAACATCAAGTGTCATTTATTATTTCCGCATCTTATTACACTTGTATGTATTGTTGACTTGCTAGGGGTATTTTCGTAAAATTGACATGCACGCGAAAATTGGGTAATAATTAGATAAAATCTATCCCCCCCCCCCCCCCCCCCCCCTCTAGCTTTATATATTAAACACACCTCGAGTATTTAATTACTTTCAAAAGCCATGGTGAACTCTCCCTCCATTAAACCAGTTTTGATTTGGTGGAAGCTGTGAACAAGAAGAAGTTAGACTTTGGTTTAGATATGGTGTGGATTTGTGTTTGCTACATCAATGGAGATAGAGGGTCTCCAATCTCCATCTCAGATGGGGTCTGATAGAGCTTGACTCTTATCTTAATGGAGTCGACTCCATCTCATAGAGTTCAATGGAATCTTGCTCTGTCGCAAATGGGTCGCATCTTTTGGTGAAACATTTGCGATTGAAGATGTGATTTTGATTGAAGAAAAAAATTGGTGACCCATCTGCGACTAGAAAAGATGAAGATTCCGCTGAAAACAATTGAACATGGATGGGCGATTGAATTTTTTTTTTCGTTGTGTTAGAATTTTGATTAAAGATGAAATAGGGGGTGTTTGTATATGGATTGATGATGTGTTTGAATTTCCAGGTTTAAGAAAATAAAAAATTGAAGAGAAAAAAGTGGATATTTTCTTTTGTTTTGAATTTAGTTGGATCTGGACTTTTAATGATGTGTTTGAATTTCCCAGATTGAAGGAAAAAAATCTGATGAAGAAGAAAGAAATCAGATCTCCAATGGAGGGTTCAAAGTTATTTATTTATTTTTTTATTTTTTTCAATTATTCATTTATTTGTATATTTTGATTAAAAGAAAATTTAAGTTTTTATTATTTTTTATAATTAAATAATGTTTTGCTTGATTTGTTGAGAAAAAGACCCTTTTGCCCCTGCACTGTTTAGTCTACCATTAAGTCTAACTGTGGTCAAAGCAGTCAAGGGTATCTTTTTGTAATTACAGTAAATGTTCGATTTGGCAGTATTATGGGCAAATGTGATGGTATGTTATTGCAATTTACCCTGTTTTTTATAAATCTAATTTTTAAATCCATCAAATTTCATCACTTGACCAAAGTCAGTAAAATCAATAATTTTTTAAATATATCTAAATTTATTTGGATTTCTTAAAAGTCTGAATTGAGTACACCTATATTTTAATGGAATCTTTACAAATCTTGATTGAATACATCCAGACTTTTATAGACTATTTCAAATATAAATCGAATACATCCAGACCGTTAAAATCTTTTAAATTTCAGCTAATTCTAGATTGAATACACCCTTGTTATGGACATTTTTGATAGTCAAATTTCATTAATGGTTAAGTTTGAACAATGGCAGAGGATATAAATATCAAATTTCAATAAAGTTGTTTTCGCGTGTAAAAGAACCAAAAGGTTTTTGTAATTTGATATATATATAGTGAGTGTCTCACAAGGGATCTCTTATTTTAATTTCAGTGAGGATCTTGATTAAATCATATTGATTTTTTTATTTTATTTTATTATTATTTTAGTGAAACAGATGATACATAAAATTGTAATTGTAAATGGAGAGTAATGAAATGTTATGTCTTTTGTATAATGTTCTTGTTTTGGATGTGGAATTGACGATATACTTGAAAATTAAGGGGCTGTCCGGTATTGTTTTACAGCCCCCATTTTCATTTTCATTTTCATTTTCCAAATCCAATTTCGAATACGTGTTCGTTATCGTTTTTTATTTTGTTTTCCATTTTATTTGCAAAACAAAAACAAAAACAAAAACAAAAACAACTACAGTGTTAAAAGTGGAAAATTCCCAAAACAACTTTTTTATGTTTTTCATTTTGTTTTTCGTTTTGTTTTTCAATCTAAATAAAAAACTATTTTTTTTTTTTTCTTTTTTTCTTTTTTTCTTCTTCCTTCTTGCTCGACAACGGTCGACATTCTTCACCTTCATCTTCTTCTTCTTCTTGCTCGACAAGCTCGTCTTCTTCTTCTTCTTCTTCTTCTTCTTCTTCTTTTCTTCTTCTTTTCTTCTTGCTCGACAGCTCATCTTCTTCTTCATGCCGGAATCTTCTTCTTCTTCTTCTTCTTCTTCTTCTTCTTCTTCTTTTTCGTCTTCTTCTTCTTCTTCTTCGGCCGAAACTACCATATTCGGAATCCTGACTGACCGATCTACAAAACCCAGGTATCGCCGCTGCAAAACGACGCCGGAGGCCGCCGCACGCGCCACCATCTTCTTCTTCTTCCCCGACGGCTGTTTCTTCTTCCTTCCACTGGTCCAGCCACCGCCGGCCTTTTCCGCCACCAGCCCTTGCCGTCGCACATCCCGGCGACCTCGCTGGCACCGGCGACTTGGGCGAGCTGTGGTGGCGCCGTCCTAGTGCTATCATTGACCTAAAATTAAAAATTAAAAAAAATCAATTTTTTATATTTTTTTATATTTTTTAGATATACTACCGGACGCGTTTTTTACGTTTTCATATTCGGAATACAACTTCTAGGAAATGTTACCAGACGCGTATTTGGATTCCGAAATTGAAACCAAAAACACTATTTTCATTCTCATTTTTATTTTAGAAAAACAAAAACAAAAACACCTTTAAAAAACGTTACAGGACGCACCCTAAAGGTCCAGCTTCTGAGTTTAGTTTTTTCAAATGCATTAAAGAATTTATTCAAAGCCAATTCTATGATAAGCAAGATTTTTTATTTGTGGCAATACTCAACAGAGCCAGTAAAAAATAAAAGAGAGTTGGAAACTAGAAAAAGAAAAAGGAAAGAAAGATTTCAAAAAACTAAACATTACATGCGTGTGATTAGTGACCACCGCGCGTATAATATTCTCTTTAATATGCTTGACCCATTAACATCACATGAGGCATAAATGTGAAAGATAAATATATTCTGGTGGCACAAAATATTATGCGAGTGAGAAACATGTTGAATACCAAAAGCAACGAAACCTGTCTTAGAAACTGAGATTAACTGCCAAAAGAGGACGAAAGAAGATGTCATCATTTGATTTTATGTCTTTAATTGAATTGCTGTAAAGTAAACAAGATAATGGCTTTCTTTTTAGGCTAATTGACAAGAATACCCCCTGAACTATACCCAAATTGACGATGTACCCCCTATACTTTTTTTTTCGACAGTAAACCCCCTGAACTATCATAAATTTGCAAAGGCCAACGGAACCCTAATTCCGTCTAGGAAAAATTACAATACGTTCCCCTGATTATTTATATAATTGCATTAAACCTGAAAAATATAATAATATGACACAAATACCCCTCTAACTAATTTTTTTTTTTAAATTAAATTTAAAATTGAAATAATGGTTAAATAATAATAAAATTTAGAATTTTATTATAAAGACAATTAAATAAATATAGAAATGAAAAAATTAAATTGATTTAACAATTATTTAAATTATCTTTTTATTTAAATATCCCTAAATATAAAACCTATATAAATATTTAAATTATTTAAGAAAAATAAAAATAATGGTTAGTAAATAATACAATTCCCTTTCAAAAAATATTAATAATACAATTATGAATTTTTTTTATAAAGAAAATAAAATCTTTAAAAAATTAAAACATCTTTAAAATTTCTACCATCCATCTCAGAGATGGACGATGGAGAAATATTTATTAAAACAAATTCAAATAAAAAAAATATTTTTTAAATAGACTAATTAATCTCAATTACAAAAATAATAATCATAATAATAAGCTTCTCCATTAATGAAGATCTGAAGATCCATCAATGTTCTTTTTTTTTTTTTAATTGGATTTCGTTTATTGGTTTGTGAATTGTGTTTTTTAAATTAATTTTTTAACTTAATGAACATAAAGAGGAGAAATCCTTAAAATAAAAAATTTCAAATAAATATTTTTAAATGAACATCGATCCATCAAATTAAATGAACATTTGTTTCTCCATCCAATTCTTAAAAATTTCTCTTCTTAAAAATTTCTCTTCTCTAAAGAAATAAAATTATTTAAATTTGCAACACCCAGAAACCAAAAATTAAAAAAAAAAAAAAATTTAATTCTTCTATATGTGTTTTTAATTGGATCGATGTTCAATTTTTTAAAATTTGTATTTGTATTATTATTATTATTATTTTGTAATTCAGATAAATCAATCTATTTTTTTAAAAAAAAAATTGAATTTGTTTTAATAAATATTTCTCCACCGTCCATCTATGAGATGAATGGTAGAGATTTTAAATATGTTTTAATTTTTTAAAGATTTTATTTTATTTATAAAAAAAATCATAATTGTATTATTATTATTTTTTGAAAGGGAATTGTATTATTATTTAACCATTATTTTTATTTTTCTTAAATAATTTAAATATTTATCTGGGTTTTATATTTAGGGATATTTAAATAAAAAGATAATTTAAATAATTGTTATATCAATTTAATTTTTTCATTTCTCTATTTATTTAATTGCCTTTATAATAAAATTCAGAATTTAATTATTATTTAACCATTATTTCAATTTTAAATTTAATTTTTAAAAAAAAAAATTGGTCAGAGGGGTATTCGTGTCATATTATTATATTGTTCTGGTTTAATGCAATTTTATAAATAATCAGGGGAACTTAGTGTAATTTTCCCTAGACGGAATTAGGGTTCCATTAGGTTTCCGTTAGCCATTGCAAATTTATGATAGTTCAGGGGGTTTACTGCCGAAAAAAAAAGTATAGGGAGTACATCGTCAATTCGGGTATAGTTCAGGGGATATTCTTGCCAATTAGCATTCTTTTTAAAAGAAAAAAATATCTATTTTCTTCTTTTTGTCTCATTAAAGATAATTAATGATTTTAGTGTCAAAACCTGGAGGAAAATTCATCGTGATTCACGCCATTGCAAATATGCAAAGCTGGAGGTCCACACTTATTGGGCCCATATATGCACCAAATATCTTGATTCTTTGCGTTTACACTTTTCATTACTCTCGTAAATCATACAGTAATTTGTCATCGATCGGCAATAATCACCGACAGATTTAAATACGTATTACTGTATTACTTGTTTGTACGTGCAAGAACCAAAAAAGAATCCTTGCCTTTTTTTTTTTCTTTATATTTCACTGTGTTTTTCTTACAAACATATATATATACAGTCTTTCTTTGTCAGTTCGAACTGATAATAGAATTTCTGTATATCAGTCTTTCTATTATCAGTTCGAACTGACAAAAGTTATATCAGTTCCTTATATATGGGCCACTGGATTTAAATACTTTGACTGACAAGTGCATATAGCCAAGTCAAAGTATTTAAATCCAGTGGTCCACATGCAAGGAACTAATATAACTTTTGTCAGTTCGAACTGATAATAGAATTTCTGTATATATATATATATATATATATATATATATATATATATATATATATATATATATAGAGAGAGAGAGAGAGAGAGAGAGAGTAATGTTTGTTGGCGGATAATCCTATAATACCGATGAACGCGGAAACGCCGTGACTAATATATACCCATAACTCATAGCAAATAATAACGTCAATAAGCAGAAAAATAGATGGGAGAGAATAAAACAATCACAACACAAGATATACGTGGAAAACCCAAATCGGGTAAAAAACCACGGGCCGTCATGACGACAGAGAAAGTTCCACTATATGATAAATTGTTACAACCATATACTCCAGGATTCTCTCTCACACCTAACCCCAAACCCCACTCACAAGATCCTCACCAAGAACCCCACAATATCCCCTAGGTCTCCCATAAATATCACCCACAGATCTCTAACTTGATCCACCGATATTCCCTTGGATCCCTCATCGGATATTCCCTTTGGGTCTCCCCGGATCTCACTCACACTCTCTGATGTTTACATGGTGTTTTTTTTGCTCCACACACATCAATCTAATTACAAGGTTCTATTTATACTAGTCACAGGGAGTATAAGATAAAAGGAAATCCTACTCCTAAACGTACAAGACTTACTTGTTCCACATAAATACTATTTCCTTTCATGACAAGTCTTCTTGTAGGGAGCAAATCCTTTTCCTTCAAGCACAAGAACTTCCAGAAGAATACCTTTTTCCTATTCCGCGCAATATTCCAGATCTCAGCAATACATCGTCTCTGCCGTATTGGTTACGGTGTGCACCCCGCTCCTAATCCACCACGAAACAACTTCTGCTCATTTACCGCTCCATGTTGCCCGCTGTCCACCACGACCACTGTCGGTACCACTGCCATGACCACAGCGGTCACCGCAGCGGTACAAACTGGAATTGGACCGCTGCCTTTGCGCTTCTGAACAATTGGCAGCGGTGTCCTACCGCTGCCATACCGCTGCCATAAGCCACAGCGGCTCGGCAGCGGTTTGAGCTAATCTCCGCTTCTTCAGTTCTTCTAGTCTTCAACTTCCCTCAGACACCATCATTCAACTTCCAAACGTATCCCACGTCTCCAGGAAGCTCCACATCAATTGAGTCTTGTTTGGTACACATCGGGTTCATTCGAGAATACGAGTCAAAACCTAACAATTCTCCCATTTGGCTTGAATTCTCAAAACTTTTGTCCATAGCCACGATTCTCATCACCAAGAATCACCATACCCCACCACAAGGTATAACCACTTAGGAACGAACCATCCTAAGATTTTTCTTCACACAATTTTGTGTTCGTTGTTCCGGCACCATGTCGAAATAACCTGCTGAAATTGTGGTGCAACTCCTCAAGTCAGATTTCCAGGGAGTTCGTCAGCCATCGACATCTTTATCCACCATACACCTTGCATCACTTTCTGACCAATGTCATGTGCACAATTATGAACCACTAGCAGCAACATATCCTCTTCCATGGCCAGTGGGAAAAACTGCCAAAAGGATAAACATGTCCTTACATCACCCAAACCTGTAAAAGACCTTCTGCCCTTACATCACATACCTGGTGAAAGACTTGCTACTAGAAACTGGGAGTGCTCTGCCGGATAAGCCCCACACCACACCACACCACACCACACCGATATATATTTTTTTTTTTTAATAGTCAGGAGTTTCTTTTTGTTGTCAGGAGATTTTTTTTTTTTTTTTTTTTTTTGATAGTCAATCAGCTCCTTGTGTAACCCAGATTGAATCTCCATGACTTGTACCTGTCACCACAAGCCAAACTTCTCCTCCATCAAATTCTTTATTTCATCAAACCCTAACGAGTTCAAATACCGCCTTCTAGACGTATCTCTTTTGCTAAACCATACTAGGCAACCATGATCATCATTATCTCAATGCCACCAAGTCCTCCATACGATCTCCCATAAAGACTTGTTATCGCCATCGTCAAACCATAAGGTTCTGATACCAATTGTTGGCGGATAATCCTATAATACCGATGAACGCGGAAACGCCGTGCCTAATATATGCCCATAACTCATAGCAAATAATAACGTCAATAAGCAGAAAAATAGATGAGAGAGAATAAAACAATCACAACACAAGATATACGTGGAAAACCCAAATTGGGTAAAAAACCACGGGCTGTCAGGACGACAGAGAAAGTTCCACTATATGATAAATTGTTACAACCATATACTCCAAGATTCTCTCTCACACCTAACCCCAAACCTCACTCACAAGATCCTCACCAAGAACCCCACAATATCCCCTAGGTCTCCCATAAATATCACCCACGGATCTCTAACTTGATCCACCGATATTCCCTTGGATCCCTCATCGGATATTCCCTTTGGATCTCCCCGGATCTCACTCACACTCTCTGATGTTTACATGGTGTTTTTTTTGCTCCACACACATCAACCTAATTACAAGGTTCTATTTATACTAGTCACAGGGGGTATAAGATAAAAGGAAATCCTACTCCTAAACATACAAGACTTACTTGTTCCACATAAATACTATTTCCTTTTATGACAAGTCTTCTTGTAGGGAGCAAATCCTTTTCCTTCAAGCACAAGAACTTCCAGAAGAATACCTTTTTCCTATTCCGTGCAATATTCCCGATCTCAGCAATACATCATCTCTGCCGTATTGGTTACGGTGTGCACCCCGCTCCCAATCCACCACGAAACAACTTCTGCTCATTTACCGCTCCATGTTGCCGCTGTCCACCACGACCGCTGTCGGTACCGCTGCCATGACCACAGCGGTCACCGCAGCGGTACAAACTGGAATTGGACCGTTGCCTTTGCGCTTCTGAACAATTGGCAGCGGTGTCCTACCGCTGCCATACCGCTGCCATAAGCCACAGCGGCTCGGCAGCGATCTGAGTTAATCTCCGCTTCTTCAGTTCTTCTAGTCTTCAACTTCCCTCAGACACTATCATTCAACTTCCAAATGTATCCCACGTCTCCAGGAAGCTCCACATCAGTTGAGTCTTGTTTGGTACACATCGGGTTCATTCGAGAATACGAGCCAAAACCTAACAATGTCAAACATCCCATCTATAATCCCACCATTTTCATCCTAACACATATGGCAGTTGAGTTATCATTTGATGAGTGGATATACGTTAGTTGTTGTGTGGATGCATGGGTAAGTGAGATAAATTACAATTAATGTGTATCCACTCATCAAATGACACATCAGCTGCCACATTTGTTGGGATGGAAATTGTAGGATTGTAGTTGGGATGTTTAGCATTACTCATATATATAAGGGGTAGGATCTATGACCCTAATTTTTAACACAATTTCTCACACAATTTATTGACCTTTAGATTGAATGGTTGAGATGAAGCTATTGTTTTAAATACAATAACTTTCATACATCATTTACAGCTAATTAATTCTTCTCTCATCTCTCTTTCCAATTGACTCAATAACCCCGCATTCTTTAATGAAAAAACGTGCATATTTTTTTTCTCTTTTTACTTTTTTAAAACTTTCTCTTCACGTCTCTTGAAACCTGATTTTTTTTAAAAATTTATCTAAATTTTTGTGTGGATGATAAGTTCATTAAAATATACCTATGAATAAAATTTGAGAATTTTTCAAGCTCTAGAACTATTTTTCTTAAATTTGTCTATATTTCACTCATTATTTTTCTAATGCCTTCATATTTAACAAAATCAAGATAAATATTTAAGTGCTTAAAACAATTTCAAACTTATGAGAGACTCACTAATATTGAGTGACATATATATATATATCTCTTTCAAGTAAGGGATCTCTTACTTTAATTTTGGTAAGGACCTTGATGAAATCACATCGATTTTAATGAATTTTGATCTGAATGTTTTTGTGGAAAATAAGTTTAATGAAATCGATCTACCTAATAAAATTTGAAAAATTTTCAAGCACTTGAACAATTCATCCTGATTTTGCTAAATATGAAGGCATCAGAAAAATGGGAGAAATATAGTACTTGCAAAATTCTCAAATAGATTTCAATAAACTTATCATCTACAAAAAAAAAAACAAAAAACAAAAAAACAAAAAAAAAAACAAAAAAAACAAAAAAAAAATTGAACAAAATTCTTAAAACTCGATGTGATCTTATGAAAGTCCTTACCGAAATTAAAGTAAAAGATACCTCACTTGAAAGTTCCTCATATATATATATATATATATGAAAGTCCTTACCGAAATTTAAGTAAAAGATACATCACTTGAAAGTTCCTCATATATATATATACAGAAATTCTATTATCAGTTCGAACTGACAAAAGTTATATCAGTTCTTTGCATGTGGGTCACTGGATTTAAATATTTTGACTTGGCTGTATGCACTTGTCAATCAAAGTATTTAAATCCAGTGGCCCACATATAAGGAACTGATATAACTTTTGTCAGTTCGAACTGATAATAAAAAGACTATATATATATATATTGATTCGCTCATAAGGGGTCCCTTATTTTAACATAAAATATAGACCTTCATGAAATCCATCAATTTGAATGATTTTTGATCTAAATTTTTTTGTCAATGATAAGTTTAATAAAATCTACTTGTAAACAAAATTTGAAATTTTCTCAAGCACTACAATTATTTTTCCCATATTTTGTTAAATAGGAAGCATTAGAAAAATGGTGAAAAATAGGAAAAAAAAAATAGTTATATTGTTTGAAAATTTTTCATATAGGATTTTTACAATTTGGCCCTTATCTAATTGGGAAACATCAATTTTTTACTTCTTAATTTATTTTTCATCAAACTAGTTTTTATATAATTAATAAAAAAAAAAATGCTCATTTAGACCCATTTGACCAAATTTTGGACGGTCAATGGTTACAGAATTAGCTAAAAGTCTATTTTACCCTTGTACTTCCATTGACCAATAAAAAAATTGTAAAAAAAAAATCAAATGTTTGAAAAAATAAAAACAAATGTAAAACTTAAGAAAAAAATTGAAAAAAAAAAACAAAAAATAAAGGAGATTAAAAAAAAAAAACTGATTTTATTTCAAAAAAAATAAAAATAAAAAAACAGATTTTTTTTAAAAAAGAATTTTTTTAAGAAATAAATTAAAAATTAAAAAGAAAGATTTTTTTAAATAAGAAAAAAAAAAGGAAAAAAATTAGAAAAATAGTGGAGATCTAGAGATCTCAATCATTGGAGATCTATAGCTCGATGGAGACGAACTCCATCGATGGCATCGTCTCCATGGATGGAGACAAACTCCATCGATGGAGTTCATCTCCATCGTGATGGTGACGAACTCCATCGATGGAGATCAGGACCTCCACCATCCATTTTTTTTTTTTTCCATTTTGACATGAGATAGATTTTGGAGATCCATTTAAATGAAAAAAAAATCATTTTTTTTTTATATATATTTATATATTGTTAAATTTCTTAATCTCCACCATCCATCTCTAAATGGACAGTGTAGATTAATCTAAATTTTTAATTTTCTCTTCTTTTTAATTTTTTTTTTTTTAATTTTATCTTCACCATAAGATAGCTAGTGAAGATCCATCTAACTATTTTTTTTAAATAATAAATAAAAAAAATGAATAACAAACATGATAAGACTAAAATACCCCTCTCACTGTTAGTTTTAACTAACAATGACTAACTGTAGGATCTAATCATCTAAATGAATTATTTTTAATTATATAAGGGTTGGTTTGAGGAAAAATCAAATAACAAGAAAAAAATTGACGTTTCCCAATTAGATAGGAACCCAATTGTAAAAACAATATATATATATACAGAAATTCTATTATCAGTTCGAACTGACAAAAGTTATATTAGTTCCTTGCATGTGGGTCACTGAATTTAAATACTTTGACTTGGCTGTATGCACTTGTCAGTCAAAGTATTTAAATCCAGTGGCCCACATACAAGGAACTAATATAACTTTTGTCAGTTCGAACCGATAATAGAAAGACTATATATATATATGAGGTAGGATCTATAGCCCCATTTTTTTACACATTTTTTGACACACTTTTGTGTCCATTAAATACTTATTATTTGGATGGACAAGATTGAATGCTTGTTATTCCTTTTCTCTTTCCTCATTCAATATTTTTAATTTCTCTCCCATATTTATTCGTTTCTCTCTCCTAATATTTATTATTTTATTCAAATAGTTTTTTTTTTCTTCTTTTCTTTTCACGTTATTTTTCCTCTTTTTCTCTCTTTTATTTTTTTTCCTTGGTCATTATTTTCAAGTTTTTTTTTCTTCTCTATGTCATTTAACTTTTCATATATATATTTTCTTTTCTTTTTTTCTCTTTTCTCATTTCTTATTTCATTAGCTCCCTCAAACCATATGATTTTACAAAGTTGAACAGTAGCCTTATTTTAACTTATATCGGTCATGTTAATGTATTTGTAAAAATTGAACAATAGAATCATACATTTATTTTCTTTTTTGTTTTTGGAATAGGTTTACAAACAATTAGATGCAACGGTTTTTGCATGAATTTGTGAAGGGACAACTTAATAGCTCTATGATTTAGGATACAAATCAATTCAAACAGGTACAAATAAATAATTCTATGAAAAACTACAAACAAATAAAATTGGTAAGATAAAAACTAGAAACAAATAAAAATAAAAGAACTAATTAACAAAATTTTAGCATACTGCAAACTACTATAAGTATTTTCAATTCCATTTTTTTTGTCATTATGATAAGGATGTAAAATTAATTTCATGATAATCCAAGGAAATAGGAAGGGAGAAGAAATAAAGATTTTTTTTAAGAATATTTAAATGAGTGAATAATGAAGTTCACGTTGGTAAAGTGAATGAGTAAAAGAGAAAAAAATAAACGCATTAAGGAGGAAAGATTAAAAATAAATAAAGAAAGATAATTATTAAAGTTGAGGAGAGAGGAGAGAGGAAATAGGAAATGATATAAAAAAATATTAATGGAAGAGAGAGAAAAGATGATTAGCGTGTTGGTCTTGTCCATCCAAATAACTAAGATCCAATGGACATAAAAGTGTGTCAAAAAATGTATTAAAAAAAATAGGGCAATAGATCCTGCCCCTATATATATATATCGGTTCCGTTCATATCAGTGCACACTGATGTAACTTTATCGTTACCAATACATGTAGACCACTGATTATGGAAAAGTTTTGACAAGTGCATATACTTTGAGTCAAAGTATATAAATCTAATGATCTACATCCCGAGCACTGATATAATTATATCAGTGCTCACTGACTTGAACATTTCTTATATACATAGTGCAAACCATCTTATGTCCAAACTAATCAACACCTTGATGAAAGTTTATGAATTTTGATGAGATTTTTTGTATGACTATTAAGATCAATGAGATATGGTTGGAGAAAAATTTTGAAATAATTTTGGGATCAAGAACTATATTTCTTCCCATTTTCCCTTCATTTTCCCAATTGTTTTTAATGTTTTAACTTAAAAATATTAGAAAAACTAGTTCCCAAACTTGAATTTTTTTTCTTTAAGTATATTTTATTTTTCTTATCATGCATGCAAAAAACTTAATCAAAATTCATTAAATTTTATCATGGTGTGTATGATTGGTTTGCACTTGAGAATTCTTCAATATATACAACGGTGGATCCAGCCTTGGCGCCCACCCAAGAATTTTGTAGAAAAAATGTATGTATATGTTAAGCCCATAGTTGACTAACTCAAATTTTCTTTAAACTTTAGTCAAAAGTATTATATCATCTGTTTTTAATCTAAAAAAGAACCATTAAACTTGAAAAAAATGCTTTGTACCAACTTATTTATATTTTCCTCATCAAATAATATATGTTTTTGCTTTTTATCAATTCTCGCAAGCCAAGATTTAAATCGGATATTACTGTATTTGCATGCATATTTTCTTTTTTTTCTTTTTCTTTTTTGTTGTGTTTTTTTTAACATGTAATTGAGAGTAAACTTCTCTATATTCCTTGACTAGTCGTAAGTAATTTTTGTTTTAATTAATGAAATTTTTCTTAGATGATTGATAATTTCTATCAAAATGATAAATATTGTTAAGTATCATATAATATAAATTTTTATCTAATAAAAAGTAGCACATCAGCCAACCAAAAAAAAAGATTCTGATTTCCACCTCACTCATATATATAGTGGTTCTCTCATAAGAGATCAATTATTTTAATTTTGGTAGGGACCTTCATAAAATCACGTCGATTTATATGAATTTTGATCTGAATTTTTTTTGTGGATTATAAGTTTAATGAAATCTATCTATCAATAAAATTTAAGAATTTTTGAAGCACTACAACTATTTATCATGATTTTGTTTAATATGAAGGCATCGAAAAATGGACGAAATATAGGAAAATTCAAGAAAAATAGTTGTAGTGCTTGAAAAATTCTCAAATTTTATTCATTGGTTGATTCATTGAAGATATTATCCACACAAAAATTCAAATCAAAATTCATAGAAATGGATGTGATTTCATCAAAATCCTTACCGAAATTAAAATAAGGAATCCCTTATGAGAGAACCAATATATATACGCGCGCACACACACACACACACACACATATATATATATATATATATATATATATATATATATATATATATATATATATATAGAGAGAGAGAGAGAGAGAGAGAGAGAGAGAGAGAGAGAGAGAGAGAGAGAGAGAGAGAGAGAGAGAGAGTAATTTTCCAATGATGACTTTTATAATGCACACTTTAAGCACCTTTTGATGAAATTGCATAGAATATATTGATTCTTGATTTGATTTTTTGTATGGATGGTGAAAACATTGAAATACATTTATGAAAAATAATTAAAAAAAAAATCGGGTGCAATAACTAATTTTTTCCGATTTTTTTGAAGATAAAACATTTAAAAATAGGGAAATATAAGAAAAATAGTTCTAAAATCCAACAAATTTCCAATTTTTTACCAAATGTGTATTTTAATTTTCTTAGGATGCATACAAAAAATCAAATCAAGATTCAATATATTCCATACAATTTCATCAAAGGTGTTTAAAGTGTGCATTGTAAAAGTCCTCATTGGATCGAAAATTAATATATATACAGTCTTTCTATTATCAGTTCGAACTGACAATAAATATATCAGGACGAAGAATGTGGACCACAGATTATGGAGAAGTTTTGACAAGTGCATACACTTTGAGTCAAAGTATGTAAATCTAGTGATCCACATTCTTTGTCCTGATATATTTATTGTCAGTTCGAACTGATAATAGAAAATCTGAATATATATATATAATGCCACCTTATTTGAGTGAAACTGGTCAAAGCAAATATATAGGCTTCCTTTCTCAAAAGAAAAAGGTTTTCTTTCTTTTGTCATAATAAAGCGAGGTTAGAATTGTGTCCATTAAAATAAAGCTTAAGTTTCAGTTCCTGCCAATTGCCAAAGATGGGGATTGGGGAGGAAGATCTCATTCCATTACAAAAAGTACAAAGCTCGGCCGATACCAAAATTCTTAGCCAATCAGTTGCATGCCATTTACAGTTTTCTTCATTGTCGGTTATAAGAGAATAACTTGCGTTGCACGGGTATACACTACACTTGACCTGTACGATTAAAGTTTGTTATTCGTCAACTTTTTTAAATTTTAATGTTTTTTTTTTTTTTTCGTTTTTCATTTTTAAAATTTTCTACCATTATTCTAGGATAGTTCATGGATGATAAACTAATAATTACTAATAGCATCCGTTCGCACAAATATATTTGAAACTCAATTAGAAATATGAAGTTATCATGAGGCATGACTGTATGACATTACTTAACAATATCTCTACCCTTGAATTAGAGAAAATAGATATTGGTTATTAAAGTGTAAGTTTAGGGGTTGTTTGGTTTTTTATTCGAAGACCGAATAATCCTTAATTTTACTGAAGATTGAGCAGAGACCGAAATCTGAAACATAATGTCATTTTTAATTATACCTTTAGTACTATTAATTGTTATATATTTTCATTTGATATAATACAAACAACTAAATATAACAAATTATAAACCATTTTTATTTAAATATCGATAAAACATTATTCATAATTAAGATATAATAAATTATTTTATAGAAATGATTTTAATTTTTATAAAATAAATAAATAAAATTGAATGTTCAACAAATATATATATAGGAAATACCCCTTTTTAATCAAAAAATTAGAGGGTTTATTGTTTTTACCCAACACTAGTGTTTTTAGAGTGGTGCTATTGGCACACACCGTATTGGTCTATTTATGCCTCACTTTTTTAAATTTTGATTTAATTAAATAAAATTAAACGGTTTTATTAATTTATTTTATTTATTTCTAAAACTACCCTCTTTATTTATTTTTCAAATTTAATACACCACATCTCTAATCTCTCTATCTACTGGCCTCATCTTTCTCTCACCTCCCATGAACGAATTTATTTTTTCTCTACTACTATATCTCTCTCTCTGCCATTACACACACCACCAACATTTTTATTTTATTTTTTGAAAATAGCAAACTTTATTCTCAGAAAAGAAAGGCAAGAAGCCTACAAGCACACAAACAACAAGAAAGCAAAAACCACTGTGCAGAGCAAAAACAAACGGCAGCCACAGAGCAAAAGAAACGGACAACAAAAACACTGCACCAAAAGGCGAGCAATCACCCAAAATGAACCACCCGAAAAAAGCAAAGACTGCCCATTCTAATCTATCCCCATCACTGTACAAGTGTTTTTGGATTTATATATTTGTATTTTGTTTATTGCTAAGCAAATATCTATATTATGATATTTGGAATATAAAAGTATAATTTATATTTTTTAATTGTATGTAGAATTTGTAGTGTCGTTTAAAAGAATGTTTGGGTTTTTTTTTTTTTTTTTTTTCTTTCTTTTGAAAATGAACGTGGGATTTTATTAGATTTACTTTTAGGGATGGCAATGGGGCGGGTTCGGAGCAGAGTGGCCCTCCCCACACCTCGCCCCATTTATTTTTTGAAAACCCATCCCTTCATAAAACCCATCAATAGATGGAGCAGGGCTAGACCTGACACGGTTCCGGTTTGGTTCCTGTTCCGGTTCCGCGGTTAGGTGGAACCGGAACCGGTTCTAGAACCGTCGGTTCTGGTTCCGGTTCCGAACGAACCGGATTTTTTTTTTTTTTTTTTTTTTTTTTTTAACATTACAAAATATTACATTTTATTTATTAAAAAAATAAAATGTTAGAAAAGGACATTACAAAGTATTGGCCCATGGCCCATAACCTTTGTCCAAGTAATTATATTTTTCTTTACATTCTCCTCCTTTTTATATAGGTTAAGCCTCTCTCCACTTCTCGTATTTTTCCAATGTGGGATGTGAGATTTTTTTATCCTTTCTATTCTAATTGTTTTGTTTTTCTTTGTTGTTAATTCTATCCACTTAGACCTAGATCTACCTCAACCCACACCATTTTCTACTGTAAGTAAATTAACGTACACAAAATTAAGTATTTAAGAAATAAATTCACGTTGAGATAAGAAATGTGGGGCACTGGGACAAAAGATATATATAGATATATTAGATAATGAAGAATGGTAGAGCATAAAAAGAGAAGAAGAAAGACAGTGCTTTGTATAATGAATAATTGAATTTCGTCAAAAAAAAAAAAAATTTAAATGAATAATTGAAATTTGAAACAATGACACTGAATAAGAACAAAAGATATGAGTAGGCAAGCACATGGCTGATGGCTCCCAATTGAAATCCCATAACTTTTTTTTTTTTTTTTTTTTTTAATGGATTCTCCACCCACAATTAAATATGGTACCAAGTCCAAGATCAAAATGTCTAAAGTTAACTCTCTCACTTCTACTTAAATTAGTAAGCTATAACTAGAATAGAAAGGAAAAGAAAATCTCATATCTCACATCCCACATTGGATAAATGAGGGAAGTGGAGAGAGATCTAACCTATATAAAAAGGAAGAGAATGCAAAGGAAAATATACTAATTACTTGGACAAGGGTTATGGACCATGGTTCAATACTCTTCAATATCATTTTTTTTTTAACATTTTATTTTTATAAATAAAGTGTAATTTTTTTAAAAAAAAGAAATTTGAAAAAAAAAAAAAAAAACCTTGAACCGGAACCGGAACCACCGGTTCCATTCCGGTTCGAACCAACGGTTCGAGCAAACCATAGAACCAGAACCGGAATCGAAACCGGCCTCCTCCGGTTCAGGTTTCGGTTCTTGAACCGGAACCGGATTTTCGGTTCTGGTTCCGGTTTTTCCGGTTCTGACGGTTCGAACCGGAACCGTGCCAGGTCTAAGCAGGGCAGGGCAGGGCGGGGCGGGGTATGCTTTCCCCATCCCCACCCAATTTACCTCATTTAACTCATTTATCTAAACTATTTATTAAAATCTTGTCAAAAAAATTTATTTATTAAAATAATAAATATATATCCCAATGAATATGATATAATATATAAAGTAATTTCAAAAAACTATTAAAAATCATCTCATAAATATAAATCTCAAAATTAAATAAATAAATCATATCATTTTAAAATATAAACATTGAACTAAAATAAAGTAAATAGATATTTTAAGAGGAGCGGGGCAGGGCGGTGATTATAAAACCCATCCCGGCCCCACACTCACTGTGGGTTTTATTATCTATGCACATCCCCGCCACATCCCCACCAAATTGAAACCCATCCCCACCCCATAAGTACAGGTCCCGGCGGGGCCCGTCCTCTTGGGTTATTTTGCCATCCCTAAAAACGAACCACCTGAAAAAAGCAAAGACTGCCCATTCTAATATTTCCCCATCACTGTACACGTGTATTTGGATTTATGTATTTGTATTTTGTTTATTGTTGAGCAAATATCTATATTATGATATTAGTGTTGGGGACCCAACAATCAGTGATAGAAAATAGAAAAAGAATAGACATTTTATACAACAAAATGTATACATCAACTTTCTATATATTGATATTTCAATGTAGAAATATTACTGCAACAAAATAATAACAATAATAAATAAAAGAAACAATGCAGTAAAACTAAAATACTGACTTGCATTTGCAATGATTGAAAAAAGATAGAGGCTTGCAAACTTGCAATGTCCTGAAACAGTATTTCACCCCTTCTCTTGTGCTTGAAGTTCTGTAGGTGACTGTTTCCCAGGATACAACTATCTGTATTCTAATTTCTAGCACTAGAAATTAGAATCCTAGCGAACTTTGTATATTTCCTCTCACTACAGTGTAAGTGTACTTTGTACAGAAATTAATTCATAAATTTTCTATCTTAGAAGACTCTAATTAAACTCCTGTAATTTTGGAATGAATTTCATTCCAATTTATAGACTCAAATATGTCTCTTGGTTAAAACACATCTATTGGAAGGGTTGCATCTTTTGATCAAGAGACACAATTTTCTAATGAAAAGACATGACTCTTGAATTCTATTCAAAATTCCAACAATTAGTAGAATATAAAAGTATAATTTATATTTTTTAATTGTATGTAGAATTTTTAGTGCCGATTAAAAGAACGTTTGGGTTTTTTTTTCTAAAAAGGAACGTGGAGTTTTATTAGATTTATTTTATAGAATTTTTTTTTCTTAAATTGTGTCTCTTTTAGTAATTTTGAAAATGGAAAAAAAAATAATACTAAATAATTAAGAAGTAGGGTATAAATAGACCAGTATGGGGTGTGCCAATAGCACCACTCGTGTTTTTATTGTTTCTACCTAATGTTTGGCTATGAAGACCTAAATGCCCCTCTTAATTTTTTTGCCTATATTTCCTCTCCTCTCTCTCCTCTCATTAGATTCTTTTTCTCTTCCTCTCTCTCTCTCCTCTGTCTTCTCTCTTTCTCTCCTCTCTCCTCTCTCATGTCTTCTCTCCTTCGTATTCTTTTTCTCTCCTCTCTTCTCTCCGTCTTCTCTTTCTCTCAAGTTTGGGTTTTGTTTGGCCACCGGTGGTTGTGGTTGGATTTGAGGGTGGTTGTTGTGTTTATGAATAGTGGGAGTTGTGTTTGGGTTTAGGTTTTGTTAAACAAAATTTTCAGATTATTTTTAAAAAAAATAATTCATATTTGGTTTTTTTTCAAACAAAATTTCTAGATTTCATTTGGTTTAAATTTTGTTCAGATTTCGTTATGTTCAATTTCCAGATTTGATGGTGGTTGTTGTTTTTATGAATGGTGGGAGTTGTATTTGGGTTTGGGTTTGGGTTTGGGTTTGGGTTTTGTTAAACAAAATTTTCAGATTTTGTTTTTCTCAAACAAAATTTCCATATTTCATTTTGTTTAAAAAAAATTTCAGATTTCATTTTGTTCAATTTCCATTGAAACAAAAATTCCTTCCTAAAAAAAATAACATTTACTAGAGATCCATTGTTTCAAAGATTTTTTTTAGATTTTTTTTTAATTTTTTTTTGGCATGAGGAAATTTGGAAAATTTCCAAATCTTTTCAAATCTAGAAATTTTTTCAGATTTCTTTAAACACACCAGACCACCAATTAAACACATCACGGCAACCCAATTAAATACACCATGCCACTAATTAAACACACCACGACAACCCAATTAAACACACTAGAGCTGACCAATTAAACACATCAGGTGTAAATCAATTAAACACACCAGACTAATTAAACACACTATGTGTAAATCAATTAACCACACCATGGCAACCCAATTACACATACCACGACAACCCAATCAAACACACCAAGGCATACCAATTAAACACACCATGGCAACTCAATTAAACACACCATGGAAAATCAATTAAACACACCAAGGCAAGACCAAATTAAACACACCAGGTCTAACACAAAACACATCCGGGAAGAAGAAGAAGAAAAAGGAAAAAAAAAAAGAGAAAAAACGCAACTTCTTTTCCGAGAAGAAGACGAGAAAGAAAAAGGAAATAGAGTTTTTTTTTTTTTTTATAAAAAAGGGTAATTTTGTCCCAAAAGTGGATATTTTTATAGAAATAATAAAAATACTAATCTTGGGTAAAAACAATAAACCTATTAATTTTATGGTTACTTTTAAAGTTCTCCCTATATATAAAGTATTGTTAGTTAATCCAGTTTTTTTTTTTAATGGGCAAATTGCACTAAACTCCTTGAGGTTTGGCTAAGTTACACTTAACTAGAAAAGTTTTGTTATTATACACTAACACCCCCAAGACTTAAATTTGACTTTGAAAATGCCTAAAATGCCCTAGTTATATTATTTTATACTTTTTTTTTTTTTTACTATTTAACCAAAAACTTTATAAGCTTTAATAAAATAAAATAAATTATGCAAAATATATGATTCATTAAATAAATAAATAGTTTTAAATAAATAAATAAATAAATAAATAATTTTTTAAAAAATAAATAAATAAATAGTTTTAAAAAAATTAAATCAATAAATATTTTTTAAAAATTGAATAAATAAAGGATTTAATAAATAAATAAATAAATGAAATTTTTTTTTTTTTTTTTTAAGGATATCCATTAATAGGGATAAGAAAAACTTTAAATATCCAAACTTTTACGGTAATGATGATGGTGAGAGAAGCTTCAGGGTTCCCAACACTGAGAGTCTTCTTGCCTTCTTCAACCACTTCTTTCAGTGTTGGGAACTTTGAAGCTTCTCTCATCATCATCCTTACCATGAAAATTTGGATATTTAGAGTTTTTCTTATCTCTATTAATGGATATCCTTAAAAAAATAAAAATAAAAATAAAATAAAAAAAATAAAAAAAAATTGTTTTTAAAATTTTAATTTATTTTTTTAAAACTATTTTAAAAACTATTTATTTATTTAATTTTTTAAAAATTATTTATTTATTTAATGTTTTAAAAATTATTTACTTATTTAATTTTTTTAAAACTATTTTTTTATTTAATTTTCTTCAAAACTATTTATTTATTTATTTTATTTATTTATTTATTGAATCATATCTTTTATTTAATTTTTTATTTTATTAAAATTTATAAAGTTTTTGGTTAAAAGGTAAATAAATAAAAATAAAGTATAAAATAAAATAACTAGGGGCATTTTAGGTATTTTCAAAGTCAAATTTAAGTTTTGGGGGTGTTATTGTATAATAACAAAACTTTTCCAGTTAAGTGTAACTTGCCCAAACCTCAAGGAGTTCAGTGCAATTTGCCCTTTTTAAATTTATGTGGACCATATGGCATGCTATTTGTGCAATAGTGCAGCGATATATGCACAACCATATAAATGTTGAATTGCTATTTAATGTAGATTATAGAATAATAATCAAACTATATGATAATTATAAACACATTTTGACCAATATGAGTTGAGAACTCAGATTCCTAGCTACTATTTGAGGAATAATGCTTGGGTACAGAGTCTACCGATTAGTCGGTACCCAAAATACTGACCCCACCAATGGAAGTGTAGCACGTGGTATTTTTCTTTTACATTATACATTTATCTCAAAAATTGAGCCACGTGCTACATTTCTATTGATGGGGTCAGTATTTTGGGTACCAACCCCATCAATAGTACCCAAGCATTATTACTATTTGAGTATAAATTGACAAAGCTCCATAACAACATTTGTGTTCTGAATAGTTGCTATAGCTAGTGCAGGAGATCTTGCAAAAAGTGCAGAACAACTCCAATCCTTCAACTATGAATAAAGAAAAGAACAAAGAAACTGCTGGTGCTGGTCCTGCTGATCAAACAAAAAAGAGATTGTTCAAAAACGCCATGAAAGGCAACTGGGATGAAGTTGTTAAAATATACAGCAATAATCCGTCGATTCACAAGGCCAAGATCACCAGGTCAGGAGGAACTGCATTACACATAGCTGTTTCTGATGGCAAAGAAGATATCGTCAAGAAACTCCTAAATAAAATCGTAGATAATTCGCTGACGGACGCACAGGAGGTTTTGAGGATGGGAGACGAGATAGAGAACACGCCACTGCACACAGCGGCGATGCTGGGAAACGTGATGATGTGTGAATGCATTGCGGAGGTGGATAAAACGTTGATCGGCGCTCGTAACAAAGACAGTGAGACTCCTTTCTTCATGGCTGCTTCTCACGGTCACAAACATGCTTTCCTCTGCCTCCATTCTTTATGCGGACCAGGGAAAGGTTATGATTATAGTAGAAGGAACAACGGCGAGACCATTCTTCACTGTGCCATCTCTGGAGACTATTTCGGTCAGTCTTTTCAATTTCTTTATTAGCAAGACTTAATATATTTTCTTCTTTTAAGCTAAAATAATAAATTTCGGTAATAATTAAAAATTATGGTCATTACATTAAAGATTTTTAGATTGAAGAATGTGTTAATTATTAAGGTAACATATACATATAGTAATGATGGTGGTTAGTTTTGACAGATTTGGCATTTCAAATAATACACCACTATAAAGAACTGGTGAACTCAGTGAACGAGCGAGGGTTATCGCCTCTCCATCTGATGGCCACCAAGCCTTCCGCCTTCAGAAGCGGTAGCCACCTTGGACGTTGGAACGAATTCATCTATCACTGTATGAATTCTGTCCTTTTAGTAGTTTTCATTTGTATACTAGCGTAGCCAGGTACTTATTCTGTGTATTGTTATGTGGAAGGCATATTTGTTGACCAACTTCAGGTGGAGAAATCTGATCATTATAAATCTTCGAAGCCAAACAAAGATAAAGATAAATCCATTTGTCCCGCAAACTACGAAACCTGCCACTACTTGATAAGACTGCTGCTGAAAGGAATTAAAATAGGTACCTAGCTACGACAATGAAATGAAACCATAATAATGAAAGCACTGCTTTCATTTCATGTTTATATATATATCATATGGCGTAATGTAGTCAGTACTCCCTTTTTTTCCAGTAATGCACAGGGCCACAGATTGTCCGTTTAATAACCAAGGGAAGCCATTAGCATCAGAAGCAGAGGACCATCCCACACAATGTTCGTTTGATAACGAAGGGAATCCAATACCAATATTAGTTGCAGAGGACCCTCCCACACAATGTTCGTTTGATAATGAATGGAAGACAATACCAGATGCAGAGAACCCTTGTGAAGGTGAGAAATTACTATCCTGTTTGAAAGCCATGCATCTTAGAATATATCGAGTGTGGGGAGAATATTCTTAATTCAAAGATATATAAACCGACCTTAAAAACTTTAATACCGGTAAGATCAATCAGTCTCTAATTACTAATCTTAAGCCAATATTTCTTCATTTTTTCTATTTTTCGCCCTTTTTCCATAACACAGGAGAAGAAGATGATGTTTCGAACAGTATGTTTAAAGCTCAAGGTCACCAATTATTTCCTCCCAATTATAGCGTCTGCTTTGAGTTGGTGAAGCTTGTGTCCAAGGCAATTCTCGTAATTCTGGGACTAGGTATGCTAATTAATGCTACCTGCTTTTATGTTGATATCTTTAATAATCAGAACATATATGACATACCAATTTTATCATGACAATTAGGATCAAACAAAATAAGGAAAATACGGGAGAAGAAACAGAATAACACATGGTCTATTCAGGTCATGAATGAACTTCTGAAACGAGTCAGTATGTATAATTACGAAAATTACGGAAAAAATCCCCTACAACCACAATACCAACCAGGAGTTGAAGATGCCTTCTTGGAAATGCCACCCATTACCTTAGCTGAAGATGCCTCGGAAATGTCACCCATTCCACCCAGAAGCAATATTTCAGGAGCTAACCAACACCAACAGATGGCTGCAGAAGGTCCCCAAGACAAGAATCAAACAGGTAGGTATTGCGGAATAGCTTTAGCTTTAAACTGAACTGATTTTAGAAATTAGAAATCTCTTCCATCTGTTATTGCGAAATAGGGAGAACTTTATTTCTAGCAAAAAAAAAAAAAAATAGTGGCTTTACCATTTTTGTCCAAGATTATTATTTTTACTATTTTTATCAAGATTTCTACTTTTTGGACAAGATCACCCTTCTTTATAAAATTTTTTCCCCTCTCTCTCCTTTTCTCATGCCTCCTTCTTCTTTCTCTCCTTCTTCTCTCTTTCTTTCCTCTCTCTTTCACGTCTTCTCTCTCTCACGAGTTCATCATCATCATCATCATCTTCTTCTTCTTCTCTTTCTCTTTCTCTTTCTCTTTCTCCTTCTCTTTCCAGATTTTTTTAAAAAAATTCAGGTTTTTTTTAAAGGAAAATTTTTCAGATTTGGGAAATTTTCCAGATTTTTTAAAAAAATTTCAGTTTTTTTTTTTGAAAATTTTTCAGATTTAAAAAAAGTTTGGATTTGAGTGTTAGTTGTTAATTTGTGGTTGTATTTAAGTTTGGGTTGTGGTTGTTTTTATGAATGGTGGGAGTTGTGTTTGGGTTTGGGTTTTGTTGAAAAAAAAATTAGATTTTTCGGATTTGATCTTTTTCAAACAAACTTTTCAGATTTTATTTTGTTTAAACACACCAGGCCACGGATTAAACACACCAGGCAAACGAATTAAACATACCAGGCAAAATGAATTAAACACACCGGACTAATTAAACACACCAAGCCACCAATTAAACACGCCAGGCAAAAACAATTATACACATCAGGGTCTAGGGTGTTTAATTGGTTTGCACTGATGTGTTTAATTGATTTGCAATGGAGTGTTTAATTGGTTTGACTTTATGTGTTTAATTGGTTTTTGCCTGGTGTGTTTAATTAGTTTGGTATGTTTAATTCATTTTGTCTGTTTAATTAGTCCGGTGTGTTTAATTGGTGGTTTGGTGTATTTAATTAGTCCGATGTTTAATTCATTTTGCCTGATGTGTTTAATTAGTCCGGTGTGTTTAATTGGGTTCCCCGGTGTGTTTAATTGGTTTACACCAGGTGTGTTTAATTGGTCAATCCAATTAAACACACCAGTAACACAATTAAACACACTGGTCTGGAAAAAAATTAAAATCACAACCACAACCAATACTCAAACCTGAAATTTCTGGAAATTTTTTTGAACAAAACAAAATCTGAATTTTTTTAAACAAACAATACTCAAACTTAACCACAACCATAACCACCCTTAAAATCACAACCACAACTCAAATCCAAACCTTTTTTAAATCTAGAAATTTTTCAACAAAAAAAAAAAAAAACTGAATTTTTTTAAAAAAATCTAGTGTGTTTTTCAAATCTGAAATTTTTTTGTTTAAAAAAACATGAAATTTAAAAAAAAAAAAAAAATCCCTAAAATCAACCACAACCACAACCCAAACATAAAAATCTGAATTTTTTTTTTTCAAAATAAAAATAAAAAAACTGAAATTTAAAAAAGAAATCTGGAAAAAACATGAAAGAGAGGAGAGAAAGAGAAGAAAAAGGAGGGAAGATCGGATGACCGACAATCGGAAAACCACCAAATCTGAAATTTTTTGCTTTAAAAAAATCTGAAATTTTTTGCTTTAAAAAAATCTGAATTTTTTTTTTAAATCTAGAAAAAAAAAAAAGAGAAAGAGAAAGAGAAGAAGAAGAAGAAGGGGGCGTGAGAGGAGGAGAGACGATCGGACAAAAGGAGAAAGAGAAGAAGGAGGAGGAGGAGGAGGAGGAGGCGTGAGAGGAGAAGAAGGAGAGAGAGAAAGAGGAAAAAATATCTGATGAAAATGAGAGAGAAAAGGAGAGAGAGGAGGTTATGAAAAAAAAATAGGGGCAATTATGTCTTCACAGCCCATTTAATGACAAAAATAATAAAAATGATAATATTGGACAAAAATAGTAGAGCCCCATAATTTTTGATTAAAAACCCCTATTTCCTCTTGTGAAATATGTTATACATAACCTCTTTCTTATTTTTGTAGAGAATAAAAAGGAAATCTCAGAGATGGAAAAGATAGAGTCACCAATATTAATAGCAGCAAAGAATGGAATAACAGAAATAGTGGAGAAAATCCTGGAAAATTTTCCAGTAGCATTGCATGACATGAACTACGAAAAAAAGAATGTAGTGCTGTTGGCAGTGGAGAACAGGCAACCACATGTGTATCAGCTGTTACTAAACATGACAAAGATGAAAGAAAGTGTTCCGAAAAGTGGATCATGAAGGCAACAGTGCATTGCACTTGGCTGCAAGGCTTGGAGAGGTCAATTCCTGTCTTATTCCAGGGGGTGCCGCTATGTTAATGCAATGGGAAATCAAGTGGTATGAGGTATATATATGAGCACATTAGAAATTAAACAGTTTTTAATATCTTCAAATAATTTGATGAATGCTTTTGATATACAAGAGGAAATCAACTTTAGAATCATACATATATTCTTGGCAAAATGCAGTTTGTTATGAACTCCGTGCCCATGGACTTCTTTGTTCCTTACAACAGGGCGAGCAAGTCCCCAAAAGACGTTTTCACCGAAACCCACAAAGCTCTCGTCAAAGAAGGAGGCGAATGGCTAAACAAAACGTCCGAGTCATGCTCAGTCGTAGCAACACTCATCACCACCGTTGCTTTTGCCGCTTCAACCACCGTGCCAGGTGGCGTCAAGGGAGAAAGTGGCAAGCCAACTCTCGAAAACCAAAATGCATTCATGGTGTTCGCCATCTCATCGCTCGTTGCTTTCTCATTCTCTGTCACTGCTGTGATAATGTTCTTGGCAATAATAACGACTTGGTACCAAGAACGAGATTTCAGAAAAGACTTACCCAGAAAGCTCTTGGTTGGCATTACTTCACTGTTCGTTTCCCTTGCTTCTATGCTGATATCATTCTTTGCAGGGCATTTTTTTATTCTGAGAGATAAGTTGAATTACATTACAGTGGTCCTGTATGTGGTGACGTGCCTGCCCGTAGCTCTCTTCACCATTGGCCAGTTTCCACTCTATTTTGATGTTGTTTTGGTTACCTTTAGCAAGGTGCCACGGCGTAGCTACAAGCCTACATCCACTCCTATTGATACACGAGTAGGCTAAGACACCAGAGACAAGCTTAGGTGCGCTCGATATACCGTAAGGATCCACTTATACCACAATTATATTTTTCTTTTTGTGTTTTTTTTTTTTTTTTTTTTTTTTTATTTCCTTCTTTTGGTTTGTTGATTTCTGAATTACTGTTGAATTCATTTATTTCCTATGTTTTTTGTGTTATTCGACTAAAATTGTGTGTTCTAGGTGTGAAATACAAAATACTAAAATTATATGGTTCACAAGTCTCGTTCTAATCTTACAATAAGTGATAGAATATTTGAACATTTAAGTATGCTTGAATGGAAAAGTCATGTCTCTTTTTGGAAAATACTTTAACAAAAATTTTATAGAAAAGTAAATATAAAGTTGGTTTGTAATAGTTTTTACTCTATGTTTTTTTACTGTAAAAGAATAAAGTAAAAGTTTAATGAGTTGTTACTTTCCAAAATAACTTAAAATAAAAAGTTAAAAATTATGACTTTTCATTTAATTTTTCATTTAATTCTAAATCACAGTGTTGCATTTAAAATATTTCTTTTCAAGATTTTCCTTCCAAGGATAATTATTTCCAATATTTCCAAGATGTTATATTATACAAATTTCTTTCTTTTGATATATTATTAATGATAAATAACTAAAAAAAAAAAAAAAAAACCTTAATCACACTATCACTTTCAACTCCATTATTTAACCTTTAATTTTTGTTAGGTAAAAATCAAAACTATTTCAATATCATTATTTATCATATCTTAATATTGAATAATATCTTATCAATATTTATATAAAAATGGTCTCCAGTGGCGTAGCTTAGCTGGTAGATGGACGAGCTTGGGGCTTGAGCAAATGAATCTCAAGTCAGCGACTCGAATCCTATGTCAAAAACTTCAAAAAAAAAATACTTGGTCCATGTGGATAGATAGTTATTGTAAAAAAAAAAAAAATTTAAAAAATTATTACATAAAAATGGCTAAGTATTTGTAATAGCCTAAGCCCACTAAGTAGATATTATCCGCTTTGGGCTTCACGCACGCATCCTTCACCCTCACAGATTTGCTTTTGATCATGGGCTTCACGCAAGCATCTTTCACCCATGGCCCAAAACATGTCTACTTAGTTAGGAGAGACCAATGCTTATATACAAACCATGGACCTTACTCGCTAGCGATGTGGGATGTGACAATCTACCGCCCTTCGGACCTCGCGTCCTCGTGAGGGTTCAAACACAATCACAAATCCAAATCCAAATCCACATCCACACCAGGTAGCGAACTAGGCTCTGATACCAATTTGTAACACCCCGAATTCGGGACCTAATTTACTAAGATGTTGCGTGATTCGAAACTTACATAAACCATAATTCACAAGTATAATCTTCAATAATATATACTCAAATTACAATACCCATATCAAATACAATTCATTTCAATTAAATCTCCAAGGTCTATCCTAATTAAAACATTAAATAAACTCAATCCGTACAACACATACACACATGACATTAAATTTTTCAGTGATACATATCTTCAACATCCTAATATAGACCTCATATGTTCTATATCCAAGAACTTAATCTGCAAAAATGGTGGTGACAAGGGGTAAGCCGTCAACTCGTAAGCCATCAACTCGGTTAGGGGTGGGCGTTTTCGGGTTGGGTTGGATTGGGTTGGGTTGAAAATTTTTCAACCCAATCCAACCCAACGTAAATTTTAACCCAACCCAATATTTGTCGGGTTGGGTTGGGTTGGGTTGATCGGGTTGGGCTTTTTAAGTCCAATAGAAAAAATATATTTGAATTCAAATTTAAAATAATTTTTCACCCTAATATCATATCATATGGAGTTTCGATTTTTTAAAAGCATCAAAATCAAATGACAACATATAATATAAATTGGTTAAATATTTGTTGCATAATTAAAAAATAAAAATATAACAATTTATCCAACTTGAAAAGTTTTCATCTAAGCCTCTCATCCATTTTACAATTGTAATCACTTCGTCGAATATCTCGTGGTTGGATAATTTATTATTTATTTCAACCAACATAATAGTTTGAGTTTATATACAATTATTAGACTTTTTTTCTACCAAATTCTTAATCAAATCCTAAGAAGAAAAAAAAAAGCATTTTAAAGTATAATCAAGGATAATACAAAAGATGAAGATAATATAATTGCATATTTTTAATAAATGTATTATATATTGTAAGTGCATACACTTTGATTGGCTTAATTCATGACAAACCACATTGTGATTGGTATGTAATGGGTAGCTTAGGTTATTGTGGTTGACAAGCTTCCGGACTTCCCAAGGTGACTTCAAGATCAAGAGCTTCAAAAGTATACCACTTGACCTTGATTCTTGAAGAGATTAGATGCACACACACACTTGCATGCATCTTTATATATTGTGTGCTTATTTGGTTTATCATCACACTTATGCATTTTCGTATTGCATATCTTTTGTGTGTCACATGCTTGGTGATCTTTCATGTTGATTATCCATTTCCATGCATGTTTTGTTGATTGCATCTAGCTTATTGATATGCCATGTCATGTTAGGCATTAGGATGCATTCACATCCCACACTTGCACTTCATGATAATGTCTTAGTGTGGTGTAATTCGTTTCCAAGATGGTTCGGAAACGTCCACGCATGCACGATGGTGTGCTTGGTTTAAGCGCGAGGACTGCATTTGGAGAATGCCTTGGCTTCTCCATTGATTTCACCCATTGTGGTGAATCGGCGGTTAGTTCGACGGCCAGACCGCAGAACTAAACCGTCGAATTGTGTTGGTACCTTCTGGTCCAATTATGCGGTTTGATCGGCGGCCATATATTCAACCGCCGAATAATTTCAAAAAGTTGTTTGGAAATGTGCGGTTTCAAACGGTGGTCTGACCGCCGAATGAAACCGTCGATTTGAACTGGTGATCTCTGTCTCAGTTCTGCGGTTTGATCGGCGGCCATTTATTCGACTGCCGAATGATTCCAGAATTCTGATTGGAATTTGGCGACTATGATCGGCGGCCAGACCGCTGAATGAAACCGTCGATCTGGTTTCATATGTGAAACGGTTCGTATTCTGCGGCCACATTCGGCGGCCTGACCGCCGAATGGTGCGTTTCAGGCCAACTTTTCCAAAACGATGTCATTTCATCTTGGCCTCATATATATGTATCATCTTCTCCCTAGCTCGTTCTTAAGAGCTCAAAAACTGAACCAAGTGAGAGAAACTCACATTCTAGAGAGAGAAGCTCCCAAGAACTCATTTTCACTCAACCAAACACTTTCCCATGAGCATCTAGCATCTTGTAGCATCACTCAAGCATGGATTGTGTTGATTTCTTTGACTAGGTAATCTCTACATGTTCTACATCTTCTTGTTTTATATTTGTAACATGTTTGCCTATGTTTAGCACTTATTTGTTGATTAAATGCATGTCTCCTTGCTTAATGTTGTTTCTAACATGTTTGAGACTTTGTTGATTGGTTGAGATGAGTTATTTGTTGATAGCTAGCATTTAGGACTATTTTGCCCTCTAGCTAAGTCTATATGATTTTCATTTAGACATTGATGAGTAGGACTTATTGATTGCATTTGTTAATTGCATTTATTGTCCTTGCCATGTTCATTGACAACTCTTGTTGATTGGCATTTTGATTGACTATTCATTGATTGCATATTCATAGTCATTGCCATGTTTATTGACAACTTGAGTTGATTTGGCTTTGTTAGTTGACAATTAGGTTGTTAGAAATCTCTACAACTAATTGAGACCTCATGTATGTGCATGTAGGCTTTGTTGATAACTAGGATGTTGATTTGCATTATAACATCTAGTTAAGCATTATATGTTTGTCTAGCATATTTTGTGTTGAGCATAATTGCCATATACACTTAAACTTTTAATTCTCTTCATAGAGTCAAAGTCTTGTGGCTTCTAGGTGAAGTTGCACAAGCATTGTACTAGCTCCTCTGTAAAAGGCATGCGGGTAGATTAGGAGGTGCTCACTTGAGAGTGTAACCTTCTCTTCATATAGAGGTTGTCTAGGGTTGGTCTAGGTTTGCTATAAAAGGCCTGCGGGTAGTAGTGGTGGATTAGTAACCGAGAATGGTTTGACTAGAGGTCAACCTAGGGTTGTAATCATCATTACATTTAATGGATTCGAGGACCGTGTGTGGCGCACATAACAGCCCGTGGTTTTTCCCCGTGTGGGTTTCCACGTAAAAATCAAGTGTTCTCTACTTTCCGCACTTTACACTTGATTTTCATTGTTTGTTGAATTGGGTTAATTGTGATTAACATTGACTAATCAAAAAATTGGTAATAATCGATTAACAACCCATTCCCCCCCCCCCCCCCCCCTCCCTCCCTCCCCTCTTTAGGTTGTTTAGACACACGCGAGTATGTATTTTCAATTGGTATCAAAGCGGGTTCCTAGACATACTTAGGTGATCTTTGCTCTTGCTTGTGTGTCTTGCTTTTGTGTGTTTTGATTGCTACATTCACTTGCATTCATTTGCATACATTCACCCAAACACTATGAGTGAATTTAGGACTAGCAAAGAGGGAACGTCGAGCGTGAGGCCACCATTGCTCAAGGGTGACAATTACTCCTCATGGAAGGGAAAGATGGAGTCCTATCTTTTGGCGATAAATGATAGGGTGTGGAAGGTGATTGAGGATGGATTCACACCTCCAACCGTGACCGCCGAAGATGGAAGCATTGTGCCCAAGCCCAAGGCTCAATGGAGTAACGAAGAGTTTGAAGCTTCGAAGTGGAATAACAAGGCCATGCATGCCTTGCTTAGTGCAATGGATGAGAGTCAATATAAGCTCATCCAAATCACCAAAAATGCACATGAAGCTTGGAAGATCTTGGAGACGGCTCATGAGGGAACCGAAGTGGTAAAAGACTCCAAGCTCCAAGTGCTCCAAACCTTATTTTAAAACTATTAGGATAGAGGAGCATGAGTGCTTAAATGACTTCCAAGTGAAGTTGATGGACATCGTCAATCAAAGCCATCAACTAGGTGACCCATACTCGGATAGGAGGATCAAGCAAAAGATCATAAGGTCACTACCTTCTAGATTTGAATCCAAGGTGACGGCACTTGAAGAAAATGTTGACTTCAAGAAGATGAAGCCGAGTGAAGTAATTGGAAGGCTTCTTACCTATGAGTCAAGAAAGGCTCCTACCTCCTCATCTCCCAAGAAACAAAAGGGAATAACCTTGAAGACCTCCAAAGTTGAAAAGGAGGATGAAAACTCGGATGAAGACGTGGCTCAAATGGTGACGAGATTCAAGAAGTTCTTGAGGCTACAAAAGAATGACTCTAAGGAAGTTGAGCCAAGCCAAGAGAAGTCTTCAAGAAAAGGCATTCAATGCTTTGAATGTGGAGGATATGGTCATATCTCCAAGGTTTGTGGTAACTTGAAGAACAAGAGAATTGGAAAGGAGATGGCCACCTCATCAAGTGATTGTGAGAGTGTAGAAGATTCTTCAAGTGATGAAGAGCTTGCAAATAACTACACGGCTTTTGGAGCCTCTCATGTGGATGTTGGGGATGAAGGCAAAAATGTCTCTATTTGTGACCTTGAAGAAGGAATAGGTGAAAAGGTAGCTAGAAGTGTGATTAATGTAGCTACGCAAAGGGAAGTTGACTCAATTAGTGAGATGCAATGTGATGAGTGTTGCTCATGTTAGGATTATGCTCAATAGCAAGAGTGTAATATTGTAATTAACAATCTTTTTCATATTAATAAAGTGATTTCTGGTTTAACAAATCTTATAGCATTTATAGTTTAATATTATAATTGTCAAAGTAAATAATCATAAGGTCTAAAGACTATGAGAAAAGAAGAATTGTTCGTACATCTGGATATGTATGTGGTAGACACAATTCTTTAGTTAGTCTTGAATATTGTTCACAACTTAAGTTAAAGGTTGGGCACCTTTATCTTGTTAAAGTTGTAGAATTTTTTTGCTAGCATTTGAGTGGGATCAAATGAGATATGATGAGTCTAAAATCATCGGAGTGTCTTCGAGCAAAAGAATCTAGTACACTGGGTGCATTGAACTGGATCACAATGAAAAACTTTATCTAGAACCGTCAATAGATAATAGTCTTTTCATTATCAGGACAATCGAAGAGTCTATCTTAATCCTGAGATAAATGATGGACTTATGGTTGCAAGTGATATCATTTGAGTTATCAATGAGTACGATTATATAGCATAGTCTATCCTCGATAGTTTGGTGATATTCATTTGTTAATCGATAGAGGACTTCATTTATAGATATGGACATCGTGGCTCCATTTATTAAATGAGAGTATAATATCATCATATGGATGTTTTGAGGTAATTGGATATTAAATCTCAACGTTGAGTTTTCGATAGTGACTATTGAAAACATGGCTTCTGGACAAGTCAAAATATCCAAGTTCAAAACGTGGTCATATGAGTAAATATGGTAACTTGGAGAATTATAGGCGGTCTATGAACTCTTGGCGATTACTGATATTAATCACGAGGATACACTATCTCCAATATGATTGTCTAGGGTTATGAAAGAGGAACGTCTTCCTTTTCTATCTTTATTTAAGAGTTCAATTTTAGCTCTTTAGTGGAATGAGTTAAAATTAATGGATCGGACCTAAGTGAATCATTTGTTGATTGTGATTAGGTTGTGTCTATTGAAGCTTAAATTTAGATAGCCCGCCAAGATCTCCAATCCACACGGATTTGCATGGATCACTTGATATATTCTACCGGACCAATTTAAGGGTCCATCTAGAATTGCATTTAATATATTAAGAATATAATTTGCACATTAATTATTTAATGGGCTGCTCAATTATATTTATATATTAATGAATGGCATGTGGGCTTGTTTCTTTTAGTAAGAATGAGTCTAGTTCACATGTGGGCTTTTTATTTAAAGTCCAATGGATTAAATGAAATAAGAAAATAATATATGGCCCATTTTTATACAAGTGGGGCGGCAAGGTTAATAGATTAGCCTAATATATTATTTTGTTTCATTGTTTAATTAAATAAGAATTAATTAATTTATTAATTAATTGTTTAATTAAGAAACAAATCTTTTTCTGATCAGGAAATATATTTCCTAGAGATATACTATTGGTAGTAGTATATTAAAAGTAAAAGACTTATTTGGTAAGAAAATAAATAATAAGTTTTATTTATTTAATCAAATAGGAAAGTCTTTTATTAAGTCAATAAAAGAATAAAAATACTTATGAGTTGAATTAGGGTTAGGAGTCTAATTAACATGTGAATTAGGGTACAACACAAATCCTTTTTTGTAGAGGAAATTTGGCAACCCAAATTGGACCACATAGAGATTTCGGCCAACCCTAAAAGGAAGAGGAGAAAAATTTCGGCCACCCTATATAACACTTGTTATAGAATTCGGCCACCCTACTTGTTGATTGATTCAATTTTCTTCTTCTTCTAAACTCATAGAAAAGTATTAGATTTTATTCTACTAAAACATAAAAGAAAAGAAAAGATTATTCTTTTGATGGTACACTAATTGCTTGTTCATCAATAAGCTTGTGTGTACAACATCGAATTAGGTTCACGCCAGTTTCGATCATTACATTGAGAACTCAAAAGTGACCGGAATAATCTTTGTATTCTTTTGATTGTTTTATGACTAACAAAAGAAAAAGAAAAGTTTGTTTGTCCATTCTCAGGTTTGCAATTCAAAGAAAAGGGAGACCACGCTCCTAGGTGATTCACGTTCGTGCTAGGATTGAAGATCTTACGGATTACCATCGACGTAAGTCAATCGGATCACGCGACAAAAGGTATTCAACTTTTGTTACTTTATATATGGTTAATTAATTTAAAGGGTTAAGGTTCATAAAAAGGAAAAATTTTAAAACATACTAAATCTATTTTTAGTCTCGCTTCCGCTGCGTGTACTACGCTATTTTTTCCTACAACTCATACTCATGTGATGACGATAGCTCCGACTTGGAGAGTTTTGACAACAAGAAAAGTATGAGTTATGAGGATTTTATGACATTCTTTTATGACTCCTTGAAGAAGAAAAAGAAGGAGATTTTTGTGTTGAAGGAAGATAATCTTCAACTAAGAGAAAAGGTGATTCTCTTAGATGAGGAAGTAAAACTTGTCAAAGAAAATAAGGACAAGTTGAAGAAAGAGCTTGAAGAAGCAAGGATGTCACTTGCTAAATTCACTTCAAGTACGGAGAAGCTCAACATTATGCTAGGTTGTGGGAAGATGCCTAGTGACAAGAAAGGCCTAGGGTTTGTTGATGAGGAAGCCACACCATCATCCAACAAGACAACTTTTGTGAAGGAAAATGTTCCTAAGTTGCCTTCTCAATCCTCTTACCATAAGAAGACTCTTGAAGTTGGTGAATCTTCTAAGAGTGCTCCTTTTAGGATTGTCAAGGAAAAAGGGATGAGGCATTTAGAAGTTTTGAAGAAGGCTAAGATCAAGCAACCTCAAGCTCAAGGAAAAAACTTAGCCTCACCTTCTCAACACCCTAAGAGGAAGATTGATCTTGGAGAGTCATCCAAGAATGGCCAAATGAAGATGCCAATAAAGGGTAAAGCTCAATCTCAACATTCAAGAGCTCTACACCCAAGCTTTGTACAACCAAGGAGGCACATTCAACCAGCTCAACCACCTCAACAAGCTACACCACAAAGGTGCCACCAATCGGCTCAAACTCCAAAAAGAAGCAAACCGATGCACCAACAAAGACAACCTCATCAACATGGAAATTCCTCGATGAGATCTCAATGCAATGGTATAAATTCTTACTTTGTACCTACTTGTCATTTTTGTGGTATGATTGGTCACTTAAGACCAAATTGCTTTGATTACATCAAGAGGTGTAGGTTAGAGAGCATGAAAGAAAAACGGTTGAAAAAGAAGGCAAGTTTGCATAAACCTAGGGAACTTAGAAACATGTCTATGACCACTAGAAATGATAAAGTGGAACCTAGATGGGTTAGAAAGAATGAACCCGCTTGCCATTGTGCCAATGTGATACCCGTAGATGCTACTAGATCTAATGGACTTGGTAAGTCTATAGGGGGGTCATGCTTCCTTTTGACTTGGTTGGAATTGACCCTATGAGGGGAGCTCAATCAAAGAGAGCAATCTTGCATGATTTGCCATGTGCAAAAAGTTGATTAAATTTATGCTCTTTAGATAATTGCTTGAGATTTTTGGTTGCACATATTTGCTTATATGTTTCTTTTTCATAATAAGTGTGCACAATTGCTTTACTTGCAATCCATGTCATATTTATGCTCAAACATGTATTTTTGGACTAGGAGAATTATTTGGGAAAGTACATATGAATGACCCATAATTTATCTCCATGACATGAGAATTTTATGACATGCTTAAAATGATATGCATGAAATGTTTTTGATTGCTTATATGCAAAATATGTGTGAAAAGCAAATGAGAAGACTAAAATCAATAAGGATCTTGTATCCACTTAATCAATAAGGATTTTATATCCAAATTAGTCTTCTCTCTCTTCTTAAAGGTGTAAACAAGGCTACTATCATACGGATGTTTAATCCGGAAAAATCAAATAGGATCGTTGAATCCATGTCTTGGTTTGCCTTTAAGGATTGATATAGTTGCTCTTAGCTCGAAAATATCTTTTGAAAAACTATATATTGCTTATTCATGACAAAAGGGTACAAATTGGTTTGAATTCTCTTGGAAACCCTTTTGATGTTTGCTTTGCCAAATACCATTGATTTTGAACTTGAATGCAACATGTCTTGCATGCAAAGCATCTTTGTCACACATTTTTTTTTAAAAATAAAAAATAAAACTCCTTGAATCTCTCTCAATTACTTGAGTTGCATAAAATTGGTGTATATGATTATGCAATGTCTTTTGTGCTAATAGCTCTCTTTGCTAAAGCAACCTGGTAGGGGGAGCTTTTTTGCCTTTCTCATGATAAAAAGGGGGAGAAGTCTTGAGAGATATAGGGGGAGCATTGTGTATGCTTTGGGGAGAGAAGTCTTGAGAGAGAGTAACCTTTTAGGGGGAGCATTGCACTTACATTTCTTTATATTGCTTTTTTTGAGTGCAAATGCTTTTTATGTTTGTTCACCTCACATGCACTTGTTCTTGGAAAGTGCTTTCTTGCTATTGTGTGTAGGTACAACGATCTACAAGGAGATTGAAGACCTTGAAGACTTAGTTCTTAGGTTTATCTCATTGTAATGTAGAATTTACATTTGTTGACCAATAGCTTTCTTTTGTTTTGTGAGGATATTATGTGAGTGGTTGTTTTGTCATGAAATAACCAAAGGGGGAGATTGTAAGTGCATACACTTTGATTGGCTTATTTCATGACAAACCACATTGGGATTGGTATGTAATGGGTAGCTTAGGTTATTGTGGTTGACAAGCTTCCGGACTTCCCAAGGTGACTTCAAGATCAAGAGCTTCAAAGGTATACCACTTGACCTTGATTCTTGAAGAGATTAGGTGCACACACACACTTGCATGCATCTTTATATATTGTGTGCTTATTTGGTTTATCATCACACTTATGCATTTTCGTATTGCATATCTTTTGTGTGTCACATGCTTGGTGATCTTTCATGTTGATTATCTATTTCCATGCATTTTTTGTTGATTGCATCTAGCTTATTGATATGCCATGTCATGTTAGGCATTAGGATGCATTCATATCCCACACTTGCACTTCATGATAATGTCTTAGTGTGGTGTAATTCGTTTCTGAGATGGTTCGGAAACGTTCGCGCATGCACGATGGTGTGCTTGGTTTAAGCGCGAGGACCGCATTTGGAGAATGCCTTGGCTTCTCCATTGATTTCACCCATTGTGGTGAATCGGCGGTTAGTTCGGTGGCCAGACCGCAGAACTAAACCGCCGAATTGTGTTGGTACCTTCTGGTCCAATTATGCAGTTTGATCGGCGGCCATATATTCGACCGCCGAATAATTCCATAAAGTTGTTTGGAAATGTGCGGTTTCAAACGGCGGCCTGACCGCCGAATGAAACCGCCGATTTGAACTGGTGATCTCTGTCTCAATTCTGCGGCTTGATCGGCGGCCATATATTCGACCGCCGAATGATTCCAGAATTCTGATTGGAATTCGGCGACTATGATCGGCGGCCAGACCGCCGAATGAAATCACCGATCTGGTTTCATACGTGAAACGGTTCGTATTCTGCGGCCACGTTCGGCGGCCTGACCGCCGATTATGACCGCTGAATGGTGCGTTTCAGGCCAACTTTTCCAAAACGATGTCATTTCATCTTGGCCTCATATATATGTATCATCTTCTCCCTAGCTCGTTCTTAAGAGCTCAAAAACTGAACCAAGTGAGAGAAACTCACATTCTAGAGAGAGAAGCTCCCAAGAACTCATTTTCACTCAACCAAACACTTTCCCATGAGCATCTAGCATCTTGTAGCATCACTCAAGCATGGATTGTGTTGATTTCTTTGACTAGGTAATCTCTACATGTTCTACATCTTCTTGTTTTATATTTGTAACATGTTTGCCTAGGTTTAGCACTTATTTGTTGATTAAATGCATGTCTCCTTGCTTAATGTTGTTTCTAACATGTTTGAGACTTTGTTGATTGGTTGAGATGAGTTATTTGTTGATAGCTAGCATTTATGACTATTTTGCCCTCTAGCTAAGTCTATATGATTTTCATTTAGACATTGATGAGTAGGACTTATTGATTGCATTTGTTAATTGCATTTATTGTCCTTGCCATGTTCATTGACAACTCTTGTTGATTGGCATTTTGATTGACTATTCATTGATTGCATTTGTTGATTGCATATTCATAGTCATTGCCATGTTTATTGACAACTTGAGTTGATTTGGCTTTGTTAGTTGACAATTAGGTTGTTAGAAATCTCTACAACTAATTGAGACCTCATGTATGTGCATGTAGGCTTTGTTGATAACTAGGATGTTGATTTGTATTATAACATCTAGTTAAGCATTATATGTTTGTCTAGCATATTTTGTGTTGAGCATAATTGCCATATACACTTAAACTTTTAATTCTCTTCATAGAGTCAAAGTCTTGTGGCTTCTAGGTGAAGTTGCACAAGCATTGTACTAGCTCCTCTGTAAAAGGCATGCGGGTAGATTAGGAGGTGCTCACTTGAGAGTGTAACCTTCTCTTCATATAGAGGTTGTCTATGGTTGGTCTAGGTTTGCTATAAAAGGCCTGCGGGTAGTAGTGGTGGATTAGTAACCGAGAATGGTTTGACTAGAGGTCAACCTAGGGTTGTAATCATCATTACATATAGTGGATTCGAGGATCGTGTGTGGCGCACATAACAGCCCGTGGTTTTTCCCCGTGTGGGTTTCCACGTAAAAATCAAGTGTTCTCTACTTTCCGCACTTTACACTTGATTTTCATTGTTTGTTGAATTGGGTTAATTGTGATTAACATTGACTAATCGAAAAATTGGTAATAATCAATTAACAACCCATTCAACCCCCCCAAGGTTGTTTAGACACACGCGAGTATGTATTTTCATATATTTATGGTATAAAAATATTTAAAATTATGTATTTATATTTGTCATTTATAATATTATAAATGGTGCAAGAATAAATTTTTTAAATATTTTAAAAAATGAGATTTCATAATAAATCTAATAATAAATGAAATTATTTAATTTATTATTTATTATTTATGTCGGGTTGTCGGGTTGGGTTGGGTTATATTTTACTAACCCAACCCAACCCAATCTTAAAAGTAACCCAACCCAATCTTAAAAGTAACCCAACCCAATCTAGTCGGGTTGGGTTGGGTTGGCGGGTTGGTGCCCACCCCTAAACTCGGTAAGTAAATAGCACACACAAGTGATATATATATATGAGTAATGCTAGACGTCCCAAATTATTTTCTCAAATTCTATCCCAAATGATGTGGCACGTGAGATGTCAGTATCTTATTAATCATTAGATTATGCGGTGACTGATGTGATGCTGACATCTCACGTGCCACATCATTTGGGACAGAATTTGGAAAAATAATTTGGGACGTCTAGCATTACTATATATATATATATATATATATATATATATATATATAAGTGAGCTTGATAGGAAATCTCAGAGGTAGATAAGAAAGAGCCACCCATATTAATAGCAGCAAAGAATGGAATTGTTTATGGAATGGGAAATTTGAGGTCACTTGTGGTGCACCTCTGAGAAAGATTCGAACACTCAAATAAAAGGAGAAGCTCTAAATTTTATTTCTCTCTATATTTTCTTACACAACTCCACACACTTACAACACAATCTGAATCCCTTTATATAAGGAAATAAGATGAGATACAAACAAACAAAATAAATGCAGAACAATAAAATCAGATCAACTCGTAGTTGGAAGATGGCAGTTGGGAGATGGCTGGTTGAAGAAGTTTTGGACGGTGGTTGAGTCAACAATGGTAGCTTCTAGAAGTTGGTTCTGCTGGAAAATGGCTGATGGAGACAAGTTTAATTTTCAACATCCCCCCTTAAACTTGGCTCTCCGTGTTTCGTCATACCGAGCATTGTCTTTAGTCTTAAAAACACATCATGTTTGAGCAGCTTGGTGAAAATATCAACAGCTTGATCATATGTCATGCAGGAGACTAGTTCCACCTTTTTATTCTTCACATGCTTTCTGATGAAATGATACCGTGTATCAATATGTTTGCTTCTTTCATGGAATACTGGATTCTTTGCTAGCGCAATTGCTGACCGATTGTCGATGTAGACCTCTGTGGGATTAACTTGTGGAAATCCCAAGTACTGCAACACATTCCTGATCCAGATTCCATGACAAACGGCTGAGCAGGCAGCAACGTACTCAACTTCACATGATGACAATATCACAATGGCTTGCTTCTTGGATGACCATGTGAACGTTGTATCTCCTAAAAAAAACGTAAAACCTGTCGTGCTTTTAGGTTCATCCAGATCTCTCCCCAATCACTATCTGAATAGCCAATCAACCTCCAATCTTCACACTTGGTATATAAAATACCATCATTAATAGTACCTTTTATGTAACGGAGTATCCTCTTTGCTACATTCAGGTGAGACTAGTCAGAAGTCTCCATGTATCTGCCGACTAGTCCAACTCCATAGAGTATATCTGGCCTAGTACACGTCAAGTATCTCAAGCTTCCAACCAAGCTCTTGAAATAGGTTGGATCAACATCTCCCATTTCATTCTTTCTTAACTATAATCCTGTTTCTACTGGAGTTGTGACAGGATTGCATTTTTCCATACCAAATCTTTTCAGAATTTCTTTTGCATAGATACTCTGAGAGATGAAGATACCTTTTTCGCTTTGCACAACTTCAATACCGAGAAAATGAGTCATCAGACCAATGTCAGTCATCTTAAATTCTTTCACCATTCTCCTCTTGAAATCTTCAAACATGGCTAGATTGTTGCCGGTGAAGATCAAGTCATATACATATAGGCATGCATATAACAAGCTTCCATCAGTCTCCTTCTTCATATATAGTGCATGCTCATACGGACATTTCTCAAATCCGTTCTCTTGGAAGTAGTAGTCAATCCTCATGTTCCATGCACGAAGTGCTTGCTTCAAACCATATAATGTTTTCTTCAGTCTGTATACTTTATCTTCTTTGCCTTTCTTCACATATCCAGGTGGTTGTTCCACATAGATTTCTTCTTCAAGAAAGCCATTTAGGAATGCTGATTTTACATCAAGTTGGTAAATTTTCCAACTTTCTGGGCTGCCAATGATATTAGCAATTTGATGGTTTCTAGTCTGGCAATCGGGGCAAAAACTTCTCCGTAATCAACTCCTTCCTTCTGTTTATAGCTTTTTGCTACAAGTCTTGCCTTGTATCTCTGGATTTCTCCTTTAGCATTTCTTTTGGTCTTGTAGACCCATTTCACTCCGATAGTTTTCCAACCTTTTGGGAGATTAGTCAACTCCCATGTCTTATTCTTTTCAATGGATCGAATCTCTTCATCCATTGCACTTCTCCATTTTTCTTCTTGGTTAGCCTCTTCAAAACTAACTGGATCACTTGTCATCAGCAGACAATACAGAATAATATCTTCTTCCACATGTTTCGTTTCATACAGATCTTCTAAGCTACGTGTCCCTCTAGGCCTCATATATGAAAAGTCACGTTCAATTGGTAATGGAGCATCATACCTTTGTGGTAAAGGGGAACCACGTTGAGGAGTCTGCTGATCTCTGGGTATTTGTGGCTCTGTAGCCACTTCTCTTGATTCTTCTTCAAGTATCAACTTGGCACTTCTAGAAGCTTTGGTCTGATCCTAATTCCAGGATTCATTTTCTTCAAAAATTACATCCCTACTGAAAATCACTTTCTTGGTGACGGGGTTGTATAGCCAGTAACCCATAGTTCTGTCACCATATCCAACAAGGATACACTTCTCTCCTTTATCTTCAAGCTTGGTTCTTTTTGCTTCTGGGACCTTGATGTAAGCAATGGAGCCAAAAACTCTAAGGTGGCTCACACTTGGTTTGTGAGTGCTTCATGCTTCTTGCGGTGTCTTTGTATCAAAACTCTTCGTGGGACATCTGTTTAGTAGATATACCGCACACAAGACTGCTTCAGCCCAAAAACTTTTGGGCATGTTTTTATCCTTTAACATGCTTCTGACCATGTTAAGGATTGTTCGAATCTTCCTTTCAACTACACCGTTTAAATGATGAGTATAAGCTGGTGTAAACTGATGTCTGATTCCTTATTACTTAAGGAATTCCTGGAAAGCACCTGCAGTGTATTCTCCACCTTTATCTGATCTCAATGTTTTGATATAATAGCCACTTTGCTTCTCCATAAGAGTTTTGAACTCTTTGAAGTAACCAAATACTTCAGACTTCTTTTTTAAGAAATAGACCTAAGTCTTTCTACTGTAGTCGTCAATGAAGGTAAGGAAGTATTGATTCTGTCCATTTGATACTGGCGTCAATGGACCACACACATCTGTGTGAACGAGCTCAAGTGGCATGGTTGCTTTCCAATTTGCCTCCTTTTCGAAGCTATTTATGTGCTGTTTACTAAGAACACAGCTTTCACACATCTCATTTGGGTGATGGATGTTTGGCAATCCTTTCACCATCATCTTACTTCCCAGTTGCTTTAAACTTTCAAAATTGAGATGTCCATACTGAGATGCCCATATTGAGATGCCATAACTAGTCTTTGTCATCGATGATGGCTGTCAAACACCTTGGTGTATCATAATGAATTGCGAGAGGAAACATCATGTTCTTTGTCATCTGGACTCGAGTAACCAGCTTTCCTCAAGCATCTGTAATGGTGAGTTGCATATTTTGAAGGCTAATATGATAGCCTTCCTCCAAGAGTTGTCCGAGACTTAGGATGTTTGTCTTCATGTCTGGAACATAGTAAACATTGGAGATGAAAGCATGATCTACATTCTTCTGCTTGATCATGACATCTCCTCTTCCTTGGACAGAGATTTTAGAGAGGTCATCAAATGAGATTTCTCCATGAATTTTCTCATCAAGTTCAGTGAACAAGTCTTTTCTGCCAGTCATATGATTGCAAGCTCCAGAATCAAGAAACCAAACATTTTGATTTTGATAAGTTGAGTTGTGTGCCATCAACATCAACGATTCTCCTTCAACTTGCTCTTTCTCTGCAAAGTTAGAATTTTCATTTACTTCATTTGGCTTACCTCTGCACTCATTGCTATAGTGGCCATATTTGTGGTAGTTATAGCATTGAACATTTCTCTTGTCAACGTTCGGACGGCTGTTATACCCGCCTCTTCTTCCTTGTCCTCTTCCTCGTGAGACATAGTTCTGTTATCCACGTCCTCCTCTATTTGCGTCTCTTCCTCCTCTGCCTCTACCTTTGGTTTCAGCATTTCCAGACCCTCTTCCACGGGATCCTCTACCTCGTTCTCTTCCTTGTTGTAAGGTCCCCCCTTGCTCGTATATTTTCTCATTGAGGGAGAGCTTTGACTGAAGAGCTTGCTCCAATACTCTGTCATCACTTCTTCTACTGACCTTCTGCTCATGGGCTTGCAATGAACCCACTAGTTCTTCAACAAACATTGTCTTTAGATCTTTTATTTCTTCCAGGGCCACAACTATGAAGTCAAACTTTGGATCTAATGATTGTAAAATTTTCTCTAAAATTCTCATGTCTACGATAGTCTCTCCATTTCTTCTTAGCTGATTCGCAACAATCATAACTCATGTATAGAATTTAGCAATGGATTCATTAGATTTCATTCGTAGAGATTCGAACTCACCTCGTAGAGTTTGAAGACGGATCCTTTTCACTTTGTCAGCACCTTTGTAGGTCTTTTGAAGGGTGTCCCAGACTTCTTTCGATGACTTAGAGGATGCTATGATCTCGAATGTGGCTTCGTCTAGTCCTTGATAGATTATGGACTTTGCTTTACAATCCCTCTTTCGATCGGCTTTGAGAGTTGTTGTCTGAGCTTCTATCATGGTTCCTTTAGCTTCTTTGGATATGGGTTCTATGTATCCATCTTCCATAATATCCATAACGTCTTGAGAGCCTAGTAGGGCTTTCATTTGTATGCACCAATTGTCGTAGTTGTCTTTGGTGAGTTTCGGGATGATAACTTGCGCATTTCCATTGGCCATCGAGACTTGAAGTGCTTAGAACACTAATCTGGAGTCTGAATTTGCAAAATCAAAGTGCACCGTTGCATCCGGAATGGTCAAAAACCTTGGAAACCAGTGCGGGCTTGTCAAAAAACGAGTTCGGAAGCGTCCGAAACGGGCGGTCAAACTTTTGGCAAAAGTCAACCAAAGATAACGAAATATCCCATTTGCTGATGGAATATTCTAGCCGTTATAACGGCGTTAGTGACGTCAGCAGAGCGAATAGTTCCGGGTCAAGACCCGGGTTGGAGGATCGGACTTTGGGGGGGGGGGGGGGTTATAATTGGGTTGATGGATCAAACGTTCGGGTCGGATCTGGTGACCGATTACGGATCGAGCATCGGGTCGGACCCCTGCAATCGGGCGAGGAAGACAACCGGTGCGTGTTGGTGACGCGCCGAAGGGTCTGGCTGTGCGTGGGCGGCGCGTGATCTCACTCTCCAACTTGATATGGCGCGTGCAGCCTCTATGTTGCTCCGATTTGGGTGAAAGTTTCACCGTTGCACTCCTTGTGACGAGTAGAACACACTGGTATACTCAAAATTCTATTTTGAGCACTTTGATTTCTGGGTCAATTCGTTTTTGACCTCTGCTTTTCGAATTTCTGGTTCGCCTGGGCTCTGATACCACTGTTGGTGGAATGGGAAATTTGAGGTCACTTGTGGTGCACCTCTAAGAAAGATTCGAACACTCAAATAAAAGGAGAAGCTCTAAATTTTATTTCTCTCTATATTTTCTTACACCACTCCACACACTTACAACACAATCTGAATCCCTTTATATAGGAAATAAGATGAGATACAAACAAACAAAATAAATGCAGAACAATAAAATCATATCAGCTCGCAGTTGGAAGATGGCAGTTGGGAGATGGCTGGTTGAAGAAGTTTTGGACGATGGTTGAGTCAACAATGGTGGCTTCTAGAAGTCGGTTCTGCTAGAAAGTGGCTGATTGGAGACAAGTTTAATTTTCAACAGGAATAACAGAAATAGGTGGAGAAAATCCTGGAAAATTTTTACCAAAAAAAGAATGTAGTGCTGTTGGCAGTGAAGAATAGGCAACCACATGTGTATCAGCTGTTACTAAACATGAAAGAGGAAATCTTAGAGATAGATAAGAAAGAATCACCAATATTAATAGCAGCAAAGAATGGTATAATAGAAATAGTGGAGAAAATCCTGGAAAAATTTCCAGTAGCAATGCATGACATGAACTACCAAAAAAAAGAATGTAGTGCTGTTGGCAGTGGAGAACAGGCAACCACGTGTATCAACTTGATGTGTATATTTCTGATCCTGTAATACACGGAAGAATTTAGAGGAGAGTAGAACAATTAGAAAGATAGATAGATAGAGGGGATTCCATTACTTCATATTTGATCCCTTACATTTAATAAGACTCTGCCTTTTATAGGCTACAACTAAACAAGATAAAGCTATATCTAGAAAACAGGAAACATGAAACATGAAAGTGGTGCGTGAAGCACTTTACAAACAAATGACAACTAACTCATTACACTACCCAACAACTGACAACTATCACATTCCACTACCCAACAACTAACACACTAACGTATTCCACTAACAACACTAATTCCTTTGCATGATACCTGGTCCTCCACCGAATTGAATGCATGAGAGAACCATGCATTCACTTGCACAATATTGCACACAGTACACATCATTGGATTATGCACATATCACAGCTGTTACTAAAGATGACAAACATGGCTTATTCCAGGGGGTGCCGCTATGTTAATGCATTGGGAAATCAAGTGGTATGAGGTATGATCACTTATTCACTGATTACATTGAACTAAACAAATTTCTCTTCTTTGTTTTCTACTGTTAAATGTCTCATATAAAACAGTTATTTATAAAATCACTTCCATATATAGCTACCATTATTAATTCCGAGCACATAGTTATGAATTTTTTCATTCTGATGATTTTCAGGTGCTGTTATTAGCGTGAAATTATATGGAAATAGTCAATTCAATCTAAAACAAAGAGGAAATTAAATGACCCTAGAAGTTTTCAAGGCTTGAAAAAAAGTTTGGGACCGGGTGACCCGACCTACACCCCATCCCGAGGTTTTAAATCTTCGGGATAGGGTGACCAGGGGCGAACCTAGGAAATATTTACCGTCCGACCTAAATTATATACAGTTCCGTTCTCATGCGGACGTCCTGATATAACTTCATGAGGATATTGAATGTGAACCACTAGTTTTGACAAGTGCATACACACTTGAGTCAAAGCATGTAAAACTAGTGGCTCACATTCAATATCCTCATGAAATTATATCAGAACGTCTTCATTTGAAAATTTCTAAATTATATATATATAGTATTACTTTTTTCTCGGTACGCACTAACATTATAAGTCAGCTCTTTACCTATCAATAGTTGGATTTGTCTACTTTTGTTTAGTCGATAAATTATAATGATTAATTAATGGCTCACAATTCTCATACTAAATTTATTAAATTCAGTGTGCACTATAGAAAAAACTCTTATGATTTTCTTCCTCAATGCATATTGATATAATAAAGTCAGTGCAGTACATGCAAGACATTGATTTTAGAATAAAAAATGTTTTACATAATTTTTGATGAAATTATTTTTTATTTTATTTTTTTTGTAATAATAAGATCACATCGATTCAATAATAGACCACTAAAAAATATGAAATAAATTGTAAAATTTATGCATAAAAAATTATTTAAACATGTAATTAAAGAAAAAAAAAATATTTACAGTTGAAAAATGGCTTAATTCTATAATGTTAGAAGACATAATATTATTTGTATTTTTAGAATTTACTTTGAACAATAAAATATTTACACTATATTAAATTTAGACAAAAATATCATAGTTTTATAATATTATAATAACTTAGGGTATTTTATGCAATTATTCATTTATGCATATTTTTTTTTTTCTAGATGGCCGCCTAGGCTACAACCTGGGGCAGCCATCTTGTACATCCGCCTCTGAGGGTGACTCAACATCCTATCCTGAACCTTTTTTCATGTTTTGAAAAACGTTTTGGGATAGGGTGACCTGACATCGGGTCACCCTGTCCCGAGGATTCCCCATCCCGACATCGGGTCACCCCATCCTAGTCCTAACACGGTTTCGGTTCAAATCGGGGAACCAAACCAAACCGAACCGAACCGAACCGAAACCAAATCGTAAAAACCGAACCAGTTTTTCTAGTTTCGGTTCCAGTTTTCATGAAACCAGCCAGTTTGAACTGGACTAGAACCGACGGTTCCGGTTCAAACCGGCGGATCCTGTAATTTATTTATTTTTTTATAAAACTCATCATTGTCAACTCTCTCTCTTTTTTTATAAAATGGAAAGAAAAAAAATCGTGGATATTTCAAAACTATCAAAATAAAACTAATGAGGTTGAAAAAATAATTTTAAAATGTAATACATACCTTCAAATTACTTTATATGATATCCTGCAATGTTTTTAGAACCTAATATTGAAAGAAGAAGAAAAATGTGTGGGAAACAAAGTGTTGTAGTGTAGGAAAATTGATAAATAGTGTTTAGTTTATTTATTTAATAAGTTGGTTGGTAAATGGCTGGTAAAAATAATTGTAAGTTCCTCAAGTTTGATTGGCTTATTTTGGTGACAAACCACATTTGGGGTTTGTAATGTAAGGGTAGCTTAGGCTTCTAATTGTTGATGATCAAGCTTAACAAAGGCCCTCTCAAGATCTCAAGATGATAAGCACTCCAAAGGTATAACACTTGTGCTTAATTGCATTGAAGAGATCTAGTTGCACACAACATAACTCATGCATATCTCTACTTCTTGTATGTTGTGTTTTATATATGTGTATTCATGTTCTTGAATCCTCTTCATGCATGTTTAATTGATTGCATCTTGTTTGTTAAATGCCATGACATTAGGCTTTAGGATGCATCATTTTAGTATGGGTGATGTACACCCGTTGTTAGGTCGCCCTACGTACAACACCTATAAGGGGCATTGAGCAAAATTGCTCTTACCAGCTGTACAGTCGCTGTACGTACAGCGGGTGACCCGATGGATTTTTTCCATCGCTGTACAGCCATTGTACAACCGCTGTACGTACAGTAGGTGAACAGCGACTCCCTATACTCGAGAGCAATCGCCCATTGGTCGCCCAAATGTTGCTCTTATGTATAGCGGATTATGAAGAAAATGTTTTTCATTTTCCTAAGTGAACCGCTGTACGTAGAGCGGGTGAATAGCCGTCAAGGCAAAACTTTTGATTTTTTTATCAAAACGTCATAGCATCATTTTGGCATCATATATATATGCTACTTTTTCTTTATGTCGTTTTTAGTGAGTAAAAATCATATTTTTGACTTAGCTTATTTTCCAAGAGAGAAAATCACTAAAGAACTCACATTTGATTACTCAAACATATATCCATGTGCATCAAACATCATCTAGTATCATCTAGGATGCATCTATGCATGGGTCTTCTTCAACACACTTCACTTGGTAAGTTGTTCACTAATTTCATCCATATTTAGTGTCTTACTTAACAAGTAATCTCATTTATCACTTGTATGCTTTTAGAACATATTTTATCTACAAAATTGAGATTATTGTGTTGATTTATTGAGAGTTGTATTTTAATAGCTATTGCCTAGGATTGTTTAATCTTGATAGCTATGTTGTATGTCATGTCATGTAGCAATATTGATATCTAGGATTGTGATTATTGTTATCTTTCATCCTAGATAAGCATTTAGTGTGACCTAGCATTAATTGCATAATTGAATATCATGATATTCACTTAGGTTGTTGATCTCTTTAGTGATAATTAAGTCTTGTGGCTAAGGTTGCTTAGTCCACAAGCAAATTAATCTAGGTTCGCTATTAAAGGCCCGTTGGGTAGTAGTGGTGGGTTAGTGACCGTATAGGGTTTGACGTGGTCAACCTAGGTTGTAAACACTATTACAAATAGTGGATTCGAGGATCGTGTGTGGCGCACATATTAGCCCGTTGTTTTTCCTTGTTGAAGGTTTCCACGTAAAAATCAAGTGTTATTTAATTTCCGCACTTTACACTTGATTGTAGTTTTGACTAGTTTGGGGTTTTAATTGACTATTGACTAACCAAGAAAAAATGGTAATTAACTGGATTAAAATCTATTCCCCCCCCCCCCCCCCCCTTCTAGATATAATTAGACACGCCATATTAGTTTCAATTGGTATCAGAGCGGGTTCCTAGATATATTTAGGAGATTCCTGATTTTTGGTGTGTTTTGCATTTTGTGTGATTTTTGATTATTCATACACTTGCATTCATTTCATTTATTTATAAACACTATGAGTGGAAACGGTGGTGGAAACAAGGGTGCTTCGAGAACAAGCCCTCCATTGCTCACCGGGTTGAATTATGCCTCTTGCAAAGGTAAGATGGAGTCGTACATTTGCTAAATCCATGATAGGGCTTGGATGGCGGTTGAAGACGGCTACGCTCCACCGATGATGACTCTTACGGGTAGAGGAGAGGGTGTACTCAAGCCTAAGGCGCAATGGAACGCGCAAGAGTTTGAAGTAGACCCGGCACGGTTCCGGTTGGAACCGGCCGGAACCGGAACCGGAAAAACCAGAACCGGAACCGGAACCGGAACCGGTTTTTCGGTTCCGGTTCTTGAACCGGAACCTGAACCGGCGGAGACCGGTTCCGGTTCCGGTTCAAGAGTTTGGTCGAACCGGCGGTTCGAACCGGATTGGAACCGGCGGTTCGAACCGGATTGGAACCGGCGGTTCGAACCGGATTGGAACCGGCGGTTCCGGTTCCGGTTCCGGTTCCGGTTCGAACCGCCGGTTCACACAATAATTTTTTATTTTTATTTTTTTTCTATAAATACCAACCCCCTTTCATTTTTCCTCACACCAATTTCTTCTGAATTCTCTAATTCTAATTTCTCTCCAATGAGAGAATAGAAAAAATTTGCCTTAAAAAAAAAAATTGCGGTAAAATGTATTTATATATGCCTTAAACTTTGAAAGGCCATAACTTTGTGCTCGGATGTCCGAATCAGGTAATTTTTTTTTTGAAATCATATAGAACGATGCAAGGAATGCGTTGGGAGCAAGTCCAAAGGGCTTGTGGCCACTTTTCGAGCCCTAAAAACCCCTTTTTCATCAAAAAAAAGTGTTTTTAAGTGTTGTGTCTATTTCGAATCTCGTTTAAACATAGTAAGAAACCTTTTCCTCCCGATCCCACACCACATCTATGCCCGTCTTGGTCCGGAGAATTACTTTAACATTAGGCTTTGTGTAAATGTACACGTTTTTAAAAAATCCTTTATACTACTTATAGTTTTTGTTTGAAATATTATACAAGTATTGAATGTGGCTTTAGTGGCTAGTTTAGTTTGTATTTTTCTTTTGCAACCATGGTTCAAGCATCCATAAGAACCCATAAATAGTCATTTGTAATTTTATTTTATAATTTAATTTAATTTTGTAATTTGTCATTTATATATTTTATTTTATTAGAGAAGTCTTTTTTTTTTTTTTTTGTAAAAACAAAAAAAAAAAAAAAAAAAAAAAAAAAAAAAAAAAGGTTCAAAACCGCCGGTTCCAATGGAACCGGAACCGGAACCGGAACCGGCATATAGCGGTTCCGGTTCCGGTTCCGGTTCCATCAAACCGCGGAACCGGAACCGGACCGGAACCGTGTCACCACTAGTTTGAAGCATCAAAATGGATTAGAAAGGCAATGCATGCCATTTTATGTGCTGTGGACGAGAATCAATACAAATTGATTTAAAACACTAGGATTGGAGAATCAAGCAAAAAATTATGAGATCTCTCCCCGAAAGATTTAAGTCCAAGGTAACGGCTTTAAAGGAGAATAGTGGCTACAAGGATATGAAGCCGAGTGAGGTGATTGAGAGACTTCTAGCTTATGAGTCTAGAAATGGTCCTACCTCTACACCTCCTAAAAAGCATAAAGGAATTGCTTTAAAGGCTTCCAAATTTGAGAAGAAGGAAAATGATAACTCGGATGAAGACATGGCCTTATTGTTGAGAAGGTTCAAGAAGTTCGTCAAATTCGAAAAGAAAGGTTTTGGATCCAAAGGCCAAGACTTGAAGAAAAAAACTCCCTTCAAGAAGTTTGAGCCTAGGCAAGAGAAGAGTGAAAGAAAGGGGATCCAATGCTTTGAGTGTGGTGGCATAGGACACATCGCTCCCGATTGTGGAAATTTGAATGATGAAGATGAAGTGGCTAACTTCATAGCATTTGCCTCTTCCCACAAGAGCAAAGGTACTAGTGAAGAAGAAGAAGAGAGTCAAAAGGAAAATGACTCAGGTGAAGATGACTCCTCATCTAACTCCACAAATGGAAATGTGGAGGAAATGGATGTTCATAACTATATAGTCAAGTTTGAGAGCTCAAGGGTGAAGAACAAAAGAGAAATTAAGAGATTGAAGGAAGAAAATCTAGAGCTTTCAACACAAGTTGACCACTTAAGTGAACAAGTGGTGAGATCTAAGAAGATTGAAGATAAGCTAATAGAGGAGTTAGTTTTATCTATGAGGAATGAAGAAGGTTTGAAGAGAAAACTTGAAGAAGCTAAATGGTCAATGACAAGGATGACTTCTAGCACCGAATAGCTTAACCACATGTTAAGTATTGAAAAGCGTCCTTGTGACAAGAGAGGTCTTGGGTTTGAAGATGGCAAGGAGATCTCCACTCCTAACAAGACCGTGTTTGTCAAGAGCTTGGGCAATAAAGAAGCTTCACCGGTGTAAAATCCTAGGAAGAATGAAAGTATACAAACGTAGTTAAATAGCTTAAAGCATACCTAAAAGGGGGGTGAATAGGTTTTTACGCCTTTTTCAATCCCTTGAACAAACTTACTTTTGTCCCTCAAGGTAGCCTTACATACAACACATAAACTTAGAATTCATACATAGACAATATAAGCATGTGATCATTTAAGTATAGTTTATGTATATCAATTAGTTGCATGAGGTATGATAACACAAAAACACAATAACAAGAAATACTTGTATTTCAATATTTGTTCAATGTATTACAAGTATTAACAAAAATAACAATACACAAAGATAACACTATACAAAAGAATTATATATACAAATATGATCAAATGAATTTGTTCACAAATCACACTTTACAAAATCTTGTTCCAATATACATCACAAGTGAATAATATGCAACAAGATAACAACATACACATAAACAAATATAAGAGATAGAGATAGAAAAAATTAACACAAGAGATTTTTTAACGTGGTAAAACCTCCAATGAGGAAACATCCACGGGTTGAACTACAACCATTGGATACTATATATATTGGATGATAGATTAGAAATTTCTCAAAAGTGACCAACCTATGATCTACTCTCTATTAGAGTCTATGTCTACCCAATCCCTATTGGAAGATACAAAACCCCTCAATGATGTGAAACCACCATATATTGGACTCCATACCAAACCAACATCGTTGGATGATTAGAAATCCCTCAAGCATGCATACACATCCCATGTACCACACTCTATTGGAGTATATGTCATACCAAACGCCCGGGCCTACCAATAATGTAACCAACTCCATATCCAAGGCACTTATGCCTCTAGAGAGCCTCCCATGCATGACTATCCAGACCTTCCCGATCCTAACCATGACTTCTTGCTTAACTATCCAAGTCATCCTGATTCTAGTTAAGGCTTTTTGCTTGGTTATCTGGACCTCAGGTCCTAACCAAGGCTTCCTTGCTTGACTATCCGGACATCTTATCCTAGTCAAGACTTCATGTCTTTTACAATGACTTCCTAGTGTGATCATGTGAATGCAAATGATGCAAACAATCAATTCATCATAGAATATGTGATCAATACATTCCATAGAACAACTAGACCTAAACATGTGAGAACACAAGTAATATAGTCTATATGCCAAAACATGAATTAAACCTAAAGCATGTGAAAAACATCTAACACAAAAGCTCATAGTTTCATTCACATAAATAACACTTGAATAAATCATAATCATGAAGCACATATTCAAGATGTTATAAACATACACAAAATTGCTAGAAGCATAAAATGTATTCAATGAATATTCTAACCAAAGATTTAGAGCAAGGATATAATGATAAATCAATTAAATCCTAGATGTCTCTAAAAACACATAAACAAGCATTAATCCTAGATATTATCAATCAAAGGATCAAAACACATTTCAAGGATTATTAATCATAAAATGATTCAATCAAGTCACAAATAATCCTAGATATCAATCTAATCACAATACAACTCTCAAACATGTGAAAAATCTAGAATCTAATAAACTAGTTCACATATGTCTCTAATTAGACTTTTGATTAGGATTGATTATGGAGCTATCTTTCTCAAAAGCATTCACCATATATATACATACATATAGAAGAATAAACCCCAAGCAAATTGAAGGTTATAAAAGAAGAAATCTCAAAGATATGAACACTACCTTGCAATCACGAGCTGGTTCGGTTTTCTAGGTAGAACCACCACAAAAGTCAATCAAACAGGTGCAAGACTACTTGGAAAAGGTAGAGGACTCAATTATGAACAATCTCCAACTTGAATCAACCAATTCCGACTTTGTATAAGGAAGTTATGGTGTTTGGAAGGTGAGAAAAGTTGAGAGAAAAATTCTGGTCTAAGATTTCTAATTTTTGCTTCTTCAAATGAATGGGAGGGAATTAAAGAATTTAAAAGAGATGAAAGAGATGAAAGAGAGGGAGAAATAGACCAATCACGTGCAGCCACGTCACCCAGGGCAGTGTGAGGCACGTGTGCCACACGTGGCCACCAAGCTTGGCCGTTGACCATGCTTGCTCCTCTCGCGCACCGCTCAGGTTCTTCGGTCGTATCCGGGCCTCCAAACTCTGATTTTGAATCCGTTTTTGGATTACGAATCATGACTCCCTCATGCATAACGACGACTACAAAACTTTGACAAAAGGTTGAGAATTCATCTTGGAAAATGACGATGAAGACAACTCAACGAATGAGAACGCAAAGTAGCGTAGATAAGCTACATCGTTTGGACTCGAAACCTAATGAATGAGTAACCGAAATGACCGGGACTCAATAAGGAATCATATGAGATCATGTTCAAGTCCAAAATACAAGAAACACAAACAATTAAACACAAGATCACACATCACACATGTATGCCATTTCCTAGACATAGTCTTAGAACATGCAATTCTACAATGTATGACAATTTGAGTTCAATGCATGAGCATACTAAAACATGTGAATGTGTTATATAAAATGTGAACCATGCAGGGACACTTATGAATGATTTGTGTGTGTGTGCCAATGCCTTGTAAGAGGAATGAGGTCAATTATACCTTTGACGAGCAATAAAGCTAATTCCCCTTAACAAGCCACCACATTGCATGAACCGTAACCGAGTCTTTCCTTAAAGCTTTGTATCATCATGATAACGACCACTAAACAATACAAGATAAGCACCATTTTGATATGGAATATATGCCAAGACAAACCAAAAACCTAACAAAGAAGATTGATCTAGGACAATGCTCACATAGTGCACAAGTGAAGATGGCGCCAAGAAGACAACCTTAAGCTCAACCCACAAGAGCTCCTCAAGCCAACTTTCCTCAACAAATGGCTCATCAAGGAAAGAGACCAATCATGTAAGCTCAACCTAGGAAGCAAGCTAGATCGGTTCAACAACGAAGAAGCAATGAACCGATTAAACCACAAAGACATGGGAAGGCTCATATGCATGCACAAGGACATGGTATGATTCCTAACTTCATCCCTACGTGTCATTTTTATGGTATTGATGGTCATATTAGACTAAATTGCTTTCATTACATTAAAATGTGTAGAGTTAAAAGCATGATTGAAAAGAAAAGGAGTAAAGCCAAGATGTATGTTCCTAGGAAGAATAGAACAAATTTGCATAATCCTGGGACATCTAGAGCCCATGTACCAATGATCATTAGGAAAGAAAATGTTTCACCTAGATGGATTAGAAGAGATGAATACTTATGCAATGTTGCACAAATTGCCTTGAAGGCAAATTCTTCTAATTTTTGGCATTTAGATAGTGGGTGCTCTAGGCACATGACGGGAAACAAGAGTTTCTTTGAGACTTTTGTCATGGAGGAAGGGGGATTTGTCACCTTTGGTGATGGATCTAAAAAGAGAGTTGTAGGGAAATGAACCATCTCCATTCTAGTTTACTCTTCTTGTCCAATGCTTTATATATGGATGGCTTGAAAGCGAATTTAATAAGCATTTCTCATCTTAGTGATGAAGGACTCTTCGTCTTGTTTAGCAAAAATGATTGCTCTATTCTATTGCCCGATGGACAAACCTTGTTAAAAAGAATGAGATCTAGCGACAATTGCTATTGTCTTGAAGCTAGAATTGTCTCGTGTAATGTGTCCAAGAATGAGCAAATTGAGTTATGGCATGAAAGACTTGGCCACATGAACTATTGGGATTTATGAATCTTAAATAAGTTCAATGTTGTGCGTAGCCTTCCCAAGCTTGGGAAGAAAGTCAATGGTGTTTGTAGACCTTGCCAACAAGGAAAACAAACCAATAGCATGCACAAGAAGGGCAAGTATCTCTCCACCAAGTAGCCCCTAGAGCTTTTCCATATGGATCTTATGGGTCCCATGCAAACCGAGAGTTTAGGTGGAAAGAGATACATTTTGTTTATGTAGATAATTTCTCTAGGTACACATGGACATATTTCCTTAGAGAAAAATTCAAAACTTTTGACAAGTTTAAAATGCTTTGCACTAAAATTCAAAATGAAAAAGACTCTAACATTAAAAGCATTAAACGGATTAGAAGTGACCATGGGAGGGAGTTTGAGAATGCCTACTTTGAAAGCTATTGTAATAACTTAGGCATCTCCTATGAGTTTTTAGCTCCTAGGACACTTCAACAAAATGGAGTTATTGAGAGGAAAAATAGGGTCCTTCAAGAAATGACCTGTGTGATGTTGCTTAGCAACAATGTCCTTAGGAACCTATGGGCTGAAGCCGTCAACACGGCTTACTATGTAGGAAATAGAGTCTTCCTAAGGCCCGGTACTAGGCAAACCTCCTATGAGTTGTGGAGAGGTAGAAAATCAAATGTTAGCTACTTCCACTCCTTTGGAAGCTGTAAGGATTCCCTTTTATTGATTGGCTTATTTCGTGGGCAAACCACATGTTGGGGTTTGGTTGTAAGGGTAGTCTAGGTGATTTGTTGAAGATCAAGACCCTTTCCAAGACCTCAAGAGGACAAGCACCAAAGGTATATCTTGTGCTTACTTTGGCTTGAAGAGTTATAGTTGCGCACACACACACAACATGCATAACTCTTATTCTTGTATGGTGTGTTTATATTTTGTGTGCATTGTGCTTTATTGATTTATTCAATATCTCTTCTTGCATGTTGAATTGATTGCATCTTGTTATATGATAATGCCATGACATGATAAGCATTAGGATGCATTCAATACCCACACTTACACTTCATGCATGATTAGCTTTTAAGTGTGGAGAAATTCGTTTCCCGAAGGTTGTTCGGAAACGTCCGCGCGTGCACGTTGATGTGCTTTGTTTAACGCGATGATCGCCGGTGGAGTTGCCTTTGGCTTCTCCTTAGTTTCACCATTTTTGGTGAAACGGCGGTTACGTTCGGCGGCCTGGCCGCCGTTCGAAACCGCCGAATCAGACATGATTGAAATATATCTCGCGGGTCCAAAACGGTGGTTATGATCGGCGGTTTCGAAACCGCCGAACGAAGTCGCCGAAGTTCCCCTGTTCTTCTCGGGAGCAATTTGGCGGTTCAATTCGGCGGCCTGGCCGCCGAATGAAACCGCCGATCGTGCGATTTCAGGGGCAAAATTGTCTTTTCACTTGCCCTGTTCTTGATGTCTATAAATATCACACTTTCTCATTATCTGAATCAGTTCTTTCACTCTTAAGAACCCTAAACTTCAAAGATAGATTTTGAGAGAAAATCAAATCAAGAACTCACCTTTAACCACTCAAATCAAACCCCTTTTGCATCAAATTTCATATTGCATCTCCTATGTCTATATAGAGTGCATCCATGTATGGGTTTGCATCATCACAACTTGCTTGGTAAGATTTTGATTAATTTCATCTTATTTTAGTATTTTAAATACCAAGCCATCTCTTTTAAATTACTTGTATGTTTTAGATCATATGCTAAATACAAGTTAGAGATTATTTGTGATGAAAATGATTGAGTGTTGTTTTTGATAGATATCTAGGTTTTTATAATCTATGATTATCTATGCTATTTGACATGTCATTTAGCAATTGATATCTAGGGTTGATTTAAATTGAATATATCATCATCCTAGATAAGCATCTAAGGTTCCCTAGCCTTGTTTGTTAATTGAATATTCATACATATTCACATAGGGTTGTGCATCTCTTTTGAGAGATTGAAGTCTTGGTCTAGGGTTGCTATTACAGGCCCGCTGGGTAGTAGTGGTGGGTTACAAACCGGGATTAGGCTGTAAACATCATTACAAGTAGTGACTACGAGGATCAAGCAAATTGGAATAGGGTTGCTAATAAAGGCCCGCTGGGTAGAAGTGAGGGGTTACAGACCGGAGTGTTAGACGAGGTCTACATAGGTTGTAAACTTCATTTCAATTAGTGATTTCGAGTTCCGAGTGTGGCGCACTTAACAGCCCGTGGTTTTTCCCAGTGGTTGGGTTTTCCACGTAAACATCAAGTGTCATTTATTATTTCCGCATCTTATTACACTTGTATGTATTGTTGACTTGCTAGGGGTATTTTCGTAAAATTGACATGCACGCGGAAATTGGGTAATAATTAGATAAAATCTATTCACCCCCCTCTAGCTTTATATTGAAAAACACACTTTGAGAACTTTCAATTGGTATCAGAGCGGGTTCCTAGATATACTTAGGTGATCCTTTGCTCATTTTTGGTGTGTTTTTGCATTTTGTATGTTTGTTTGATTTCTTCATACATTTTGCATTCTTCTCATTTGCATTCATTCAACGCAAACACTATAAGTGAATTTGTGAGAGAAGAAATTAACTCCGTTGAGGAGATGCCTCTCTTACTAGAGAGATTTAGGAGATTTGTGAAATTAACCACCTCACCTCCTAAGAAGAAGTTGACCACCTCACCTCCTAAGAAGATGGATCTTAAGGACAACTTTGAAAGTTTTGAAAGCTCTAAGTTAAAGAATGAAAAAGAGATTCAAAGGTTAAAGGAAGAACTACTTAGGCTTTCAACACAAGTTGACGTCTTGAATGATGAAGTGATAAGATCCATGGTGGAAGAAGACAAGCTAAAAGATGAGCTAGCTTTGTCTAAAAGGAACGAAGAGGGTTTGAAGAGAGAGCTTGTTGAAGCCAAAGAGTCATTGACTAGAATGACCACAAGCACCAAGAAGCTTGACAACATACTTGGTGTAGGAAAAAGCCCTTGTGTTAAAAGAGGTCTTGGATTCGAAGTGAGCAAGGATTGCTCTATTCCTAAGAAGACCGTCTTTGTGAAGAGTTTGGGTAAGATAGAAGCGTCACCGGTGCAAACTCCTAGGAAGAAGTTAGAACTAGGACAATGTTCGAAAAGTGCACAAGTGAAGGTTGTGAAAACGAGACAACCCCAAGCTCAACGGATTAGAGCCTCTCGAGTCATCTCTCCTCAACAAATGACTCACTATGAAAAGAGGCAAAACATGCTACCTAATCCAAGGAGGCAACCCATTCCGGTTCAACCAAATAGAAGACATGAACCGAGTCAACACCAAAGGAGACATCAAATGCATGATGAGTCTCCAATGACTTCACAAGAACATGGTATGAATTCTTACTTTGTACCAACTTGTCATTATTGTGGTGTTTATGGGCATATTAGGCCTAAGTGCTTTAAGTACATTAAGCATTGTAGGATTAATAGCATGATAGAGAAAAAAAGGCTAAGAAGAGCCCATTTGCATGAGCCTAGGAAATCCCTTGTCAATAATCCTAGGTTATTGAATGACATGCAACACTTAACCACTAAGACCAAAAAAGTCATATCTATGTGGATAAGGAAAAATGAACCCGCTTGCTACGAGACTAACAAGTCTCAAATAGGTTCAACTAAGTCCAAAGGACTTGGTAGGTCCATAGGACCTCATACCCTTCTTTGAAGAGGTATGGAAAATTGACCCCATATGGGGAACTTAAGCAAAGAGAGCTATTTTGCATCTTGTTACTTGCAAAAAATTTGAAATATCTTATGCTTCTCTTTTTTGTTGCTTGAGTTAGCTTGGTTACACTATGTATATATATTTTCTATTCAATAAGTGTGATCAATGCTTGTATTGCAATCCATGTCATATTTATGTTTAAACATGCATTTTTGGACTAGGAGATATATACATAGGATAAAATTTGAATGACCTATAATGATCTCCATGACATGATGATTGCTAAAATGACATGCTAAATGCTAATCTTGAAAAGCATGTTTTGATGATTGCATTTCTTAACTGCAAATAATGTGTGAAAAAGCTTATGAGACTCAAATGAAAAAGGATCTTGTATCCATTCAAGGATTTTACAATCCAAATGTCTCTCTTTCTTTATTGGTTGAACATGTCTACTATCATACGGATATCTTATCCGGAAAAATCAAGTAGGGTGCAAAGTCGCTCATGACATGTTTGGCTTATAAAGTTGGATATAGTTGTTCTTAAATTGAAATCAATGAAAACCTATATCCTTGCTTCTCTCATGACATTGGTGAAATTGGTTTGAATTCATATTAAAAACCTTTGTCATTTGCTTTGCCAAATACCATGGTATTTTGGACTTAAATGCTACATGTCTTGTATGCAAAGCAATTTTTTGATTCACACATTTTATTTAAATAAATCTCCTTGTTTCTCTCCAATAAATTGAGATTGCATAAATTGACTTATATTGATTATGCAAATGTTTAGAATGCTACTATCTCTCTTTGCCTTGAGTGACCCGGTTGGGGACTACTCCTTTGTCTATATCATGACAAAAAGGGGGAGTAGGTTGTGGTAAGGGGAGTTGCAAATTGTAGTAGCAATTGTGCATGTTGGGGAGAATACTAAATGAGGGGGTGTAACCCTTTGAGGGGGAGCATTTGCACATTCATACATTGCATGATGTTGTACTTAAATTCTTAAATGCAAATGCTTGTTTTATCTCACTTGATTCATCTCACCTTTTCTTGTATTGGAAAGTATAGAAACTGTGCTTTCAGGGATTGATTGTTCTACTTGAGATTGAAGACTTCAAGACTATTTATCTTATCTCTTTGTAAAGTAGAAAATCAAAGTAGACCCGTAGTTTCTATTATGTTGTGAGGAATCAATGTGAGTGGTGGTTTTGTCACGAATAGCCAAAGGGGAGATTGTAAGGATTCCCTTTTATTGATTGGCTTATTTCGTGGGCAAACCACATGTTGGGGTTTGGTTGTAAGGGTAGTCTAGGTGATTTGTTGAAGATCAAGACCCTTTCCAAGACCTCAAGAGGACAAGCACCAAAGGTATATCTTGTGCTTACTTTGGCTTGAAGAGTTATAGTTGCACACACACACACAACATGCATAACTCTTATTCTTGTATGGTGTGTTTATATTTTGTGTGCATTGTGCTTTATTGATTTATTCAATATCTCTTCTTGCATGTTGAATTGATTGCATCTTGTTATATGATAATGCCATGACATGATAGGCATTAGGATGCATTCAATACCCACACTTGCACTTCATGCATGATTAGCTTTTAAGTGTGGAGAAATTCGTTTCCCGAAGGTTGTTCGGAAACGTCCGCGCGTGCACGTTGATGTGCTTTGTTTAGCGCGATGATCGCCGGTGGAGTTGCCTTTGGCTTCTCCTTGGTTTCACCATTTTTGGTGAAACGGCGGTTACGTTCGGCGGCCTGGCCGCCGTTCGAAACCGCCGAATCAGACCTGATTGAAATATATCTCTCGGGTCCAAAACGGCGGTTATGATCGACGGTTTCGAAACCGCCGAACGAAGTCGCCGAAGTTCCCCTGTTCTTCTCGGGAGCAATTCGGCGGTTCAATTCGACGGCCTGGCCGCCGAATGAAACCGTCGATCGTGCGATTTCAGGGGAAAAATTGTCTTTTCAGTTGCCCTGTTCTTGATGTCTATAAATATCACACTTTCTCATTATCTGAATCAGTTCTTTCACTCTTAAGAACCCTAAACTTCAAAGATAGATTTTGAGAGAAAATCAAATCAAGAACTCACCTTTAACCACTCAAATCAAACCCCTTTTGCATCAAATTTCATATTGCATCTCCTATGTCTATATAGAGTGCATCCATGTATGGGTTTGCATCATCACAACTTGCTTGGTAAGATTTTGATTAATTTCATCTTATTTTAGTATTTTAAATACCAAGCCATCTCTTTTAAATTACTTGTATGTTTTAGATCATATGCTAAATACAAGTTAGAGATTATTTGTGATGAAAATGATTGAGTGTTGTTTTTGATAGATATCTAGGTTTTTATAATCTATGATTATCTATGCTATTTGACATGTCATTTAGCAATTGATATCTAGGGTTGATTTAAATTGAATATATCATCATCCTAGATAAGCATCTAAGGTTCCCTAGCCTTGTTTGTTAATTGAATATTCATACATATTCACATAGGGTTGTGCATCTCTTTTGAGAGATTGAAGTCTTGGTCTAGGGTTGCTATTACAGGCCCGCTGGGTAGTAGTGGTGGGTTACAGACCGGGATTAGGCTGTAAACATCATTACAAGTAGTGACTACGAGGATCAAGCAAATTGGAATAGGGTTGCTAATAAAGGCCCGCTGGGTAGAAGTGAGGGGTTACAGACCGGAGTGTTAGACGAGGTCTACATAGGTTGTAAACTTCATTTCAATTAGTGATTTCGAGTTCCGAGTGTGGCGCACTTAACAGCCCGTGGTTTTTCCCAGTGGTTGGGTTTTCCACGTAAACATCAAGTGTCATTTATTATTTCCGCATCTTATTACACTTGTATGTATTGTTGACTTGCTAGGGGTATTTTCGTAAAATTGACATGCACGCGAAAATTGGGTAATAATTAGATAAAATCTATTCACCCCCACCCCCCCTAGCTTTATATTGAAAAACACACTTTGAGAACTTTCAGAAGCAAATGCTATATTTTAAATGACCGTAATCAACTTGGCAAGTTTGATGCTAAGAGTGATGATGGTATATTTATTGGCTATTCCTTGAATAGTAGAGCCTATAGAGTTTTCAACTTAAAGACTCGAAGCGTTATGGAATCATCTAATGTTGTCATAAATGATTGTAGGCTAAAAACTATTAACCATGAGGAGGAGATTGCTATAGTTGATGATTCTCCTTTGGAGAATGTTGTGGAGACTCTTATTGATGAGAGGTCTAACCTTAATGATGAGAACACACAACCTATTGATAGAGTTCCTCTCTTGAACTCTAAAGAACCCGTTCTATGGGTTAGACAACTCCATGATAAAAATGACATCATTGGAGAAGTGAATGAAGATGTTAGGATTAGGCGTCAAATAGCTAATCTAATTAGCTACACATGCTACACCTCTCAAATTGAACCCAAAAAGGTTGATGAAGCCTTAAATGATGAATTTTGGGTTCTTGTCATGTAAGAAGAGCTAAACAAATTTGAAAGGAAAAAGGTTTGGACTCTAGTTCCTACGCCTGAGAGCACTAATGTCATAGGCACCAAATGGATATATAGGAACAAATCCGATGAGGATGGTAACATAGTGCGAAACAAGGCAAGGCTTGTTGCACAAGGGTACCCTCAAATTAAGTGTATCGATTTTGAGGAGACTTTTGCTCATATTGCTCGCTTAGAGTCCATTAGGCTTCTCTTGTCCAAATCTTGTGTGCACAAGTTCAAATTGCACTAAATGAATGTGAAGAGTGCCTTCCTCAATGGCTTATTGCAAGAGAAAGTGTTTGTTGAGCAACCCAAGGGGTCTGTGGATGCACACCACCCCAACCATGTCTATCGCCTCAAAAAGGCTTTATATAGGTTGAAACAAGCACCAAGGGCTTGGTATGAGCGCATCACTCAATTCCTTGTTGACAATGACTACACAAGAGGTAATATTGACAAGACGCGTTATTCATAAAATAAAAAATAAAATAAAATAAAAAAACAATGATGAGCTTTTCATAGCTCAAATATATGTTGATGATATTGTGTTTGGCTCCACAAATAACACAAAAGTCCAACAATTTGTTGATGTTATGTCTCATGAATTTGAGATGAGTCTTGTTGATGAGTTAAGTTACTTCATAGGTTTGCAAATTAAGCAATTGAATGATGGGATTTTTATAACCCAAGCTAAATATGCAAAGAACCTAGTGAAGAAGTTTAGTCTTGAAAATATGAAACATTGTGATACACCCATGAGTACCACTTTGAAGCTAAGCAAGGATGCTAGTGGAAAAAGTGTGGAACAAACTCTATATTGAGGAATGATTGGTAGCTTACTTTATTTGACTGCAAGTAGACCCGATATATCTTTTAGTGTGGGTGTGTGTGCTAGGTACCAAGCAAATCCTAAGGAGTCCCATCTCTCTTCCGTTAAGAGAATCATTCACTATACGAATGAGACATCCAACTATGGGATTTGGTACTCTTTTGACACTAATGCTAGTTTAGTTGGCTTTAGTAATGCGAATTGGGTAAAAACCTGCGATGATAGGAAGAGCACATCAGGCGGTTGCTTCTTTCTATGGAACAACTTGGTGTATTAGTTTTGCAAGAAGCAAAACTCAATTTCCTTGTCCACGGCCGAAGTCGAATACATTGTCGTGGGGAGTGGATGCACACAACTCCTATGGATGAAGCAAATGCTAGTCGACTACGGATTCAATCAAGGTACTCTAACTCTTTTTTGTGAAAACATGAGTGCCATTAACATTTCTAAGAATCCGGTGCAACATTCTAGGACTAAGCATATTGACATCCGGCATCATTTCATAAGAGAACTAGTTGAGAACAAATGCATAGTACTTGAACATATGTAAATACTAATGATCAACTAGCGGACTTATTTACAAAACCCTTAGATGCAACTAGGTTTAAAACACTTAGTAGATCTATTGGGATATGTCTCGTGGATTGATGTGGTATGGAAATTTGACCCCATAAGGGGAACTCAAGCAAAGAGAGCAATCTTGCATACTTGTCATATGCAAAAATTTGATATACATTATACTTCTTTATTAATTGCTTGAGTATTTTGGTTGCACATATGCTTATATGTTTTTCTATTCAATAAGTGTGAATCATTGCTTTGATTGCAATCCATGTCATATTTATATTCAAACATGCATTTTTGGACTAGAAGATATACTTAAGAAGTACTCTTTGAATGACCTATGATTATTCTCCATGACATGATGATTCTTTAAATGATATGCTTAAAATGAAAAGCATGAATTCAAATGACTTGCTTAAAAAATGAAAAGCATGATTGTTGATTGCAAATTTCAAAATGCAAAATAGTGTGAAAAGCAAATGAGACTCAATTGAATAAAAGATCTTGTATCCGTTCTAAGGATTTTAAAATCTAATGTCTATCTTTCTTTATTTGTCGAACATGGCTACTATCATACGAGTATCTTACCCGGAAAAATCAAATAGGGTGCAAAAGTCGCTCATGCCATGTTTTTGATGTGTAAAATCGTGTTATAAAAACCTAACTCGCAAGTGCACAAATCGTGAGATAAGTACAGGGACAAGTAGGGATCGTTCCCACGAGGAAAAGTGATTTACTAGTTATAACTAATTCTAATTAAAGCTAAGCAATTAACAGTATCCAAGAGATTTGAGATTGATTGATTGATTGAGTATTGATTAACTAAATTAAACTAAGAAAACAATTAAAAAGAAGATGTGAATGTGATCAAGAGGTGAGAGGACTAGGTCATCAATGCTCCCCAACTATGTTTACTCAATGCTTCGAACTGACTTTTGATAAAAGATGTAACTCAAGTTAAGGGTTCGTTCTTATCTTATTTATGATTGTTACCGTATGATCCTGGGATGAATCAAGTGTTCTCAATTATAATTTACCCATAGATCAATGGCGCAAACTACAACCGAGAACCCATTAAGTGCAAGAACTAATGAACCAAAACCTACTTGCATAGATCAATGCTAAGATCAGTTTTACCCATTCAATTGAATATTAATTAAGGTTACGTGTAGATCAACACTCCAAACTTAATTGTTAAATTATCAAAACCCTAAATTCATGCCAACGTATGATCATGCATTAACACAAATAAAGAATTAAGACTTAGAATAAATTGAATGAATCAAAAACTTGAATTAATGGAAATATAGTCAATTCTAACAAAGAGTATTCATAGAGGTTCACATTGACTCCCTAGTATGAAGTTAGTTACACATATTAGAAAAGGAAAGACAAGAGTAAGAGATGATAAAACCCATTGAAAAGCTTCAACAAATTCTTCAAATCTTCGATGCTGAAATCTTCTTTTGTCTTCGAATCTTCTATGAGTAAGGTGAATGATGAATTTGTGTGATGAGCAAAAAGTGTGGAATGTCTGAATGAGAGAGTTGCAGAACCAGCCAGAGAGAAGTCTTTTACCCTAAAGACGTCATCACATATTTATAGGCCCCTTCCTCTGTCTACGAAAAGATTCCTTCGACTTGATATTATCGCAAAACCGCTGCCAGTGTGGCAGCGGCGCGGCAGCGCCCTAGACGAGAAACGGGGAACCGCTGCGGCAGCGGCAGCGGCGCGGCAGTGCTACTGTTCTCTGAGCGCTGCTGCATCGCTGCTAAACAATTGGGAGCGATTTCAGCTGCACTATTGGATAATTGCATGAAAGCCCCTGAAGTCTTCAAAATAGCACTTTATACCTGATATTCTTCGATTTATTCATCTGGATCCAAAATCCTGAAAATGCTCACACACACACATTAAATCCCAAAAAGACTCAAGAAACAAGCAATTGATAGGAGGAATGGGGATCAAAAACATATACAATAAATGACCGATCAAATACCCCCAAACCTATCTTTTACTAGCCCTCGAGCAAAACTAAAACAAAAACAAAACCTAAAAAACCTAAAAACCTAAAAACCTAAAAAAATTAAACTATGCCACTTTCATAGGGAACACGATAGCATTGAGCAAATGCTACAAGCCTTTAAACCTCTAGGTGTCTCTAGTAGGAGGAGTTTTGTCTCCTAAGGGTTTACAGCTATGACACCCACAAACATATCCTGCGAAAACCGGTCATCAAAATACCGCAATATGTGCCCATGTTGAGACAATGCATACAGAAGCCAATAAGTAAAGACTAATATTATGTCACAAGTCTGAAAACATTGCCCAATTTTTTAATTGAAAAGCTCATGCTCTAAACACTCTAGCATCCAGGACACATCATTAAAAGGCCATAGATATAATTCGCCTCAACTCTAATCCTCACAGGATTTCTCTCACTAGTTCTCTCAGAACCTAGGTGAAAATCACTCATCAAGCATATGCGATGGAATTTATGCATAAGAAATTCAAATTATTCGCATAAGAATATATCATTGAAAGAACGCTTGATTTGTATGCAAAAGATCTCATGAAAAGAATCAAACATTATGAACAAGATAAACACACATCACAAATCTACTATCATAGCAAGGATAACCAGCAGATCAAATAGACTTCTTTTAGGTTGTAATGGGGCAATTGGGTGAGAGTTAAGAAAGAACGGAAAATTGGAATTCAAGGAACCTAGGATCATACCATGAGAGTCTTCCATTACCTTTACAGCTTCGCACAAGTCTCTTGGTCTCCTTTTCAAGTGGAATTTGACCACTTATTAACTAATTCCTCATAATTTTCCTTTCTCCCTTTGCCAACTCCTGTCAAGTAGATTTGAGCGTGCAGTCTTTATTTGACTTATTGCACCCCTTTTGCATCAATCTTTTTTTTTTTTTTTGAATGAATCATTGGATTACCTTCAGCTTCACAACTTTTTGGATTGAATGCAGCTCTTAGCTTCCTTGAAATAATTCATGCACACAGTTACGTGCAAAAATTCGTACATTCACTTCACCTTTCTCAAAATATGATCCCAAGCTATAAGGTAAGGCTAATCATCGGCTTATTTGGGTTGCAGTTAATGTGGTGAAGAAAGAAAAAGGCTATCAGTGTTTGGCTTCAAACAGGGCTATGGAGCACACACATAAGGTAGGAAGTATTTAAGGCCTTTTAAGTAGCTAAAACACACATAGTCTATATCACTTCCACTGGTTTGACTTACTCAAGAACAACATGCAACATGTGAAATCTTTTATGATGATCGTTCTATAATGTTCAATGTACAACCTATAGAGATCGAATCTATTGTTAAGACCCTACTGAGTGTTTAAAGAGTAGAAACAACAGGACCCTCATAGTATGTCATTTTATGTACGCTTTTTGGCTTAGTGAACTCACAAGGGTAGTCTCCACTATTAATCATGACAATTCAACTCAGCATTCTATCAACCATCACATCAAGAGCATGCCATAGATTTTGAAAAATGCAATGTATTACCCTAAATGGCAAGATGTTAGTGTAAACCTATTGATTAATGCACATCATCTCTAAGGCACACACCGAAGTGTCTCGTCTCAAAAGACGCAGGAACGATAGACTCAAAACAAAACCAAAAATTTGACTCAAAAACATAAATCACACCCCCAAACCTAAATCCTACATTGTCCTCAATGTATATCATCAAAGCACAAGACAAAACGGATAAAGATGCGGAAAAGTAATCATGCCAGAAAATAAAGCAAAAGAAACAAAAGTCATAATAAACTAAATCCACAAAAGTAAATCTGAAATCCAAAATGCTTAAGGAAAAAGAAAACAAAATAAAGAAAATAAAGAAACTAAAATAAAAGAAAACATATCCTTCTGTAGACTCAGGACCGTCTACAGTGCCTCTGCAGGTATCCTCTCACTGCTGGCTTGGGCCAGGCCCAGTTCTGTCATCTCCCTGCTGAAGCTGTCCTGGCTGGACTGTGGCTACACGGATCTCATCGATCGATATCTCCAAGGCGTCTAGACGGGAGTACATATCATTCCTCAAACCTGCTATCCCTGCATCCACATGGTCCCTCATCGTGGATAGCATGTACTCTACCCACTCAGGCCTCTGCTGCGAAGACCCAGCTCTGGAATATCCCTGAGTGTGCTGCTCCATGCTCTGCTGGTCCGCTGCATCCAACTGCTCATCTCCCATATCAGTCTGACCACCCCGACGCCTTTTCCGCCCAGGCAACTCACCAATCAGGGGAAGCCCACGCACGCTAGCCTGAGTGTTCCAAGTGGTAAGTGATAGTGGCCTTTCCGGCTCTATCGTCTCGTCACTGGCGTCGGTATACACTCATATCCTAACGGCAGCACACATGCCCGTGATCAAGCACGGGAATATCATAGTCGCCCCTGTCAAACGCCTAACACCCCGGATCTCCTTCTTAATGAAGGCGGCCACATCAAAGTATCTACTTGTCCGGATAGCATACAACACCTGAGATACTTCCTTGAAAATCTCCCCTGTATGACTAGATGGCTTAAGAGAAGCCGAGATGAATAAGTTCCAGAAGGCAATATCTAAGCGCAAATCACCTCTCTTCAGCTCCTGCCCATTCCAACCTACTCCACCTTCACTGCGAAGCGCACAACCTATCTCGTACTTGCCTGGAAATGCCACCTGAACATCCTCATGTGGTGGTAAGCCATAGTAATCTCTAATTGCTTCCACAGAAAGCACCACAGGCACTCCTCTGACCACAACTACACTGTGTGTCCCAAACTGCGCATCCACCATATTTGCATATAACTCCTTGACTATGCTAATGTTTGCATTGCAGGGCCGGCGCACATAACCTTCCCATCTTCTGGCGGCAACAGTAGCTGGTATAGGTGTCTCCCCTAACTCCTCCAAGGCTATCCCCCTTTCTAGAATGTAGTTCCTATTTTTCCACAACCTCTCCTTGTAGTCAGGATGTCCCTTGAATTGCTGCTCAACTGGCCTCTTATCTTGCCTTCGGTTGGGATCCGTAGGAACATGACCTCCCCTGACTACTGTCATTGCCATCACTGCAAAGAATTTACAATGAAGCAAGTAATCAAACAAAAATGGACAGTAATTGAGCAACAAAAAAAATTCAGCAGCATTCCGACAGTAAAATCAATAAACCCAGGTGCCTACATTGCACAAATATTATCACTTCATATTCAACACACCACAACACAGTAAAAATATAGAATAACAAGTATTTTGACAATATAAAACACAATTTCATGCACAATTGTTACACTATTCCATTGAAAATCATCAAAACACACTTCCACATATTGCCTAATCCCTGAGCATTCATCAAATAATACATGCAATGGACTAAATTCGTCCAACATCCAACAATCCCCAAATTTTCGGTCATATAACCCTAAGTACATCAATTGGAAGCACAATTTGGGGAGAAAGGAGTGGGAACATGCAATTAGAGGCAATATTGAACAGGAAAATCAAAGTAAAATAAAATTGAAGCTCATACCTGGAAGATGTGTTGACCGGAATTCTGAAAAGGAGAAGAAGGAAAAAGAATTGAGAGAGAAAGTGATTGAGAGTGACTCACAACAGTGCGTTTTATACTTAGGGCACGACCGCTGCCATTACCGCTGCCATAGGCGCAGCGGTTTGGCAGCGGTCAACTCCTATTGGCCGTCCAAGCGGCAGAGTTGAATGCACCGTTTCACTTTAAGGACCGCTGCCATTACCGTTGCCATAGGCGCAGCGGTCGGGCAGCGGTTTGAGCAATTTCATGCTCCCAATTGTTTGGCAGCGGCTAGGCAGCGGTACAAGAACAGTAGGTACCGCTTCCATACCGCTGCGCATGTATCCACAGCGGTTTGGGCAGCATTTTGCCCAGTAAGAACCGCTCCCAATTGTTAGGCAGCGGTCCGGCAGCGGTACAAGAACAGTATCCAACGCTGCCATACCGCTCTCTGTGCGCTATACATGTACCACAGCGGCAGACCTGAAATTTTTTTTTTTTTTTTTTTTTTTTTTTTTAAAGAACAACACCCCCAAACCTATTTCAAAGCAAGGGGAACACTAATTAAAGACACGATAAAAACAAAACTGAAAAGAACATACCTGGGTGGGTTGCCTCCCACCGAGCGCTTTATTTAATGTCTGGGCAAGACACACAGGGGTCTTACGGCTCAAAAAGCACGGAAGACCCAACACACACACAACCTCGGATATGCTGAAGTATGGCTTCAGCCTTTGACCATTAACTTTGAAAACACCGTCATTCTGAAGATTTTGAATTTCAACAGCTCCATGTGGGAACACCTGAGTTACTCTAAATGGTCCAGCCCACTTTGATTTCAGCTTTCCTGGAAACAGCTTCAAACGTGATTGGTACAACAAAACTAGCATTCCTGGATGAAACTCTTTACAAAAGATCTTACTATCATGTAATTTCTTAGTCCTTTCTTTGTAGATTTTTGCATTCTCATATGCATTGTTCCGGAGTTCCTCAAGTTCACTCATTTGCAAGCTTCTTTCCTCCCCTGCCTTGTCTAAATTGAAGTTCAGCTTCTTTAGGGCCCAATAGGCGTTGTGTTCCAACTCTACCGGGAGATGGCATGCCTTGCCATAGACTATCCTATACGGGCTCATACCTATGGGAGTTTTGTAAGCTGTTCTGTATGCCCATAATGCATCATTCAACTTGAGTGACCAATCCTTCCGATTTGGCTGCACTGTCTTCTCTAGTACTTGCTTAATCTGCCTGTTGCTTACCTCAACTTGTCCTGAGGTCTGCGGATGGTACGGAGTTGCCACTTTGTGTTTGACACTATATTTCTTCATTAACGAGGCAAAGACCTTGTTACAAAAATGGCTCCCTCCATCACTTATGATTGCTCTAGGCGTACCGAATCTGGTGAATATGTTCTCCTTCACAAACTTTATCACCACCTGACTATCATTCGTCTTGGTTGCGACTGCTTCAATCCACTTTGAGACGTAATTGACAGCAACCAAGATGTATAAGAACCCATGTGAGGATGGGAAAGGCCCCATGAAATCAATCCCCCACACGTCAAATATCTCTACTACCAACTGGCTTGAAAGAGGCATCTCATCTCTTTTACCAATGTTCCCCGTTCTCTGGCACCTGTCACAGGAAATACAAAAAGTGTAAGCATCTTTAAATAGAGAGGTCCAGAAGAAACCTGATTGGAGAACTTTCAGAGCAGTTTTCTTGGCACTAAAGTGCCCTCCACAACTAAGGGTGTGGCAAAATTTCAGCACATCTTGCTGCTCCTCTTCAGGGACGCATCTTCGAATGATCTGATCAGCGCCATATTTGAACAGGTATGGCTTGTCCCAAAAGTATTTCCTAGTGATGGAGATGAATCTTCTTTTTGCTTGCAAGGTCAGGTCAGGTCAGCTGGTATGACGCCATTGGCAAGGTAGTTCACTATGTCCGCATACCAAGGATCATTGACTCCTACCGCCATCAGCTGTTCATCTGGGAAATTCTCATTGATTGGCACCAGTTTAGTGCTTTCCCCCACATTCTCATTCTCCACTAATCGAGAAAGGTGATCAGCTACCACATTCTCGTTGCCTTTCTTATCCCTGATTTCCAAATCAAACTCTTGCAACAAAAGGATCCACCGAAGTAATCTCGGTTTCGCTTCCTTCTTTGTTAGCAAATATTTCAAAGCAGCATGATCAGAATAAACAATGACCTTAGATCCAATTAGATATTGACGAAATTTTTCTAAGGCACTCACAACAGCAAGCAATTCTTTTTCAGTTATGGAGTAATTTAATTGTGCATCATTCAAAGTGTGACTAGTGTAGTAAATAACATATGGAACTTTATCAATTCGCTGTCCTAAAACAGCACCTACAGCATAGTCTGATGCATCACACATTAATTCAAATGGCAGGGACCAATAAGGAGGCATAATAACAGGAGTAGATGTTAATTTATCTTTGAGAGATTCAAAAGCATGCAAACATTCATCATTGAAAACAAATGTAGAATCCTTGGCTAAGAGGTTACATAGGGGACGACTAATCTTTGAAAAATCTTTTATAAAATGCCTATAAAAACCTGCATGACCAAGAAAACTCCTCACACCCTTCACCGAAGTGGGAGGTGGAAGTTTAGCAATTACTTCAATTTTAGCTCTATCTACTTCTATGCCTTTATCAGATATCACATGTCCTAGCACTATTCCAGATTTCACCATAAAGTGACTTTTTTCCCAACTAAAAGTTAAATTGGTCTCAGTGCATCTTTTCAAAACACTAGTTAAGTTATCAAGGCAGTGGTCAAAAGAATTACCAAAAACAGAAAAATCATCCATAAATACCTCAATATACTTCTCTAGCATGTCAGAGAAAATAGACATCATGCATCTCTGGAAGGTGGCAGGGGCGTTGCACAGCTCAAAAGGCATTCTTCGGTACGCAAAGGTCCCAAAGGGGCATGTGAACGTCGTCTTCTCTTGGTCCTCTAGAGCTATGGCAATCTGATTGTATCCTGAAAATCCATCCAAGAAGCAATAATAAGCATGTCCTGCCAAACGCTCGAGCATCTGATCAATGAACGGCAAAGGAAAGTGATCCTTTTTAGTTGCCGTGTTGAGCTTGCGGTAATCTATGCACACTCTCCATCCCGTTGTCTTCCTTGTAGGAATCAACTCATTGTTCTTATTAGCTATCACCGTTATCCCAGACTTCTTTGGCACAACATGGACCGGACTCACCCATTTACTGTCAGATATAGGATATATAATACCCACCTTAAGTAGCTTAAGGACTTCTTCCTTCACGACCTCTTTCAAATTCGGGTTAAGTCTTTGTTAAGCCTCTCTAGATGGCTTCATACCTTTTTCTAAAAGAATGTGATGCATACATGTGGTAGGACTTATTCCCTTAATGTCCGCTATGGTCCATCCAATGGCGGCCTTATACTCTTGTAGCACCTTCAACAATCTCTCTTCTTTTTCCGCCTCTAAGTCAGAAGCTATGATCACTGGTAGAGTATCATTCTTCCCTAGAAAGGCATATTTGAGGTTAGAAAGAAGTTGTTTGAGTTCCAATACAGGGGGAGAACTCACAGATGGGATTAATGACTTGTTGATCTCATCTTCTACTTCAGCACTTACGTCCTCAATGTCAGAATCTTCTTCTAAAACCTCACCCTGTTGAATTTCTTCATCATCTTCTATTGCATCACAAATCCAATCTAGTAGTTCTTCAGAAATTTCTCCGGTCAACTCATCTTGTACTGCCGAATTCACCACTTCAATTGAATTACATTCAACTGAGTAACTGTCATCTACTGCTTCAGGGAACTTAAGAGACTCAATGACCTTAAACTCTACTGTTTCATCTAACACAGTCATCGTTAGCTTTCCATTCTGGACATTTATAAAAGTATTTGCTGTTGCCATAAAAGGTCTCCCTAAAAGGATAGGTTTGCAGTTCCTATCTTTAGCTCCTTCATCCATGTCTAGGACAACAAAGTCAGCAGGAATGATGAGATTATCTACCTGCACTAATACATCTTCAACATAACCCCTTAGGAATCTAACAGAACCATCAGCCAACACAGGTGACATATATATCTTCTTCAGGTCATTCAATCCCAGTTGCTCATAGATATAGTAGGGCATTAAATTAATGTTTGCTCCTAAATCTAACATGGCTCTCTCCAAAGTGGTACCTCCTATAGTAATGCTGATGCAAAAACTACCTGGATCTTGTAATTTAGGCGGCAACGACTTTTGAAGAATTGCATTAGCACTTTCGGTCATGAATTCTTGATGATTCTCCCTAAATCTTGTCTTGTAAGTATGAAGACTCTTGAAAAACTTGGCATATGCGGGCATCTTCTGAATCATCTCCAATAAGGGCAAGTTGACATTGACTTTCGAAAGAATGGCATATATGTCTTTGTATGATTTCTCCAACTTGCTCTTTTGCAACCTCCCTGGGAATGGAATTGGAGGAATGTATGGATTGGCTGACTTGTGGAGGAGCGGTGAAACCTTGGATTTTTCCACCACTATTTCTTCCTCCTAGGGCATGTTGTTATCTTTTGAAGACCCTGAAACAGTAGCAAATTTATCAGAAAGTTCATCAGGTTTAGTATCAGTTAGAACCTTACCATTACAAAGAACTGTCATAGCCTTTGCTTGCTCAGTGAAACTTGGAAATTTCCCTTGTTCCATCTTTTGTTGAGCTTCAGCTAATTGCCCAACTTGAGTTTCTGTCTTCCTTAGTGAAGCATGAATGTTCTGAAATTGTACCTCATTCTTTTGATTCATTTGCTGGATTTGTTGCGTTTGTTGCTGCATCTGTTGCTGCATTTGTTGCTGCATCTGTACAAGCATGTCTTCTATTAATGGCTTCTTAGGTTGGGATTCGGCATTTTGTTGGGCCCCGGCGTTAAATTGCCTTTGATTTCCATTGTTGTTGCCCCATTGGTTCCCAATACCTTGAGTATTGTTGCCCCACTGGTTCCCAGAATTCTGATTGTTGTTGGACCATGAAAAATTGGGGTGATTTCTCCAACCTGGATTGTAAGTGTTGGAATATGGGTCATTCCGTGGCCTAGGATTAAAGTTGTTCATGGCTTGAACTTCTTCTTCTTCTTCTCTAGATCATGAACATCCTGCTTGGTGTTCTCCCATAAACACTTTTTGTTGCCAACTCTTCATCTGCCCCATATCAGTAGCTAAAGCATCCATCTTCTTTATTATTTGTGTCATTTGAATGGAGTTTTCTGTATTGGCATCCACTGTATAAATTCCCTTCTTTCTCCTGGAGTTCTTGTGACGGGAATTCTGAGCTAATTTCTCAAAGATAGAATATACCTCCTCTGGTTGTTTGTCATACATGGAACCTCCACATGCGTTGTTCACTAGAAGACCTGATACTTCCGTTAGACCATCATAAAACCACTGACAAAGCTGATTTGTAAGAAAACCGTGCTGAGGACAATCTCTGGTGTACTTCTTGAAACGCTCCCATGCCTCATAAAAAGACTCGTTGTCTTGTTGGTAGAAACTTGAAATTTTTGCTCGGATTTCACTGGTCTTCTGAGGTGCATAATACTGGTCAATGATTTTCTCCCTTATTTCATCCCATGTTCTCAACGATGCTGGAGGCAGTGTCAACAACCATGTCTTCGCCTCATCCTTCAATGCATGTGGAATGCATCTCATGCGCAGCTGGTCTTCTGTTATCCTATGGTTGGGCAAGGATTGTATTGCTACATAATACTCTCTAAAGAACAGAAGTACATCTTCATCTGGTAAACCTCAGAACACAGGCAGCTGGTTGTAATGGCTACTCCGCAGTTCATAGTTCCTAGCTGCAGGTTCTAGCACAATGCACAAGGGATGGTTGCTCACCACCGGCCTACTGTAATCCTTCATAGTTCTGATAGGCTCTGGTTCATAAACTGGATTCGGGACAAGGTTAGGCATCGAATTAGCCTCCAGGTTGATCCTTTCTTGGTTATGAATTTCCTCGTCTTCCATTGTTTGATTTCTGATGCGATGGATGTTATCGTTCAAAGGTAACAATTCTCCCTGTTGAGATCTTCTACCTTGCATCTACTGTTAACACCTGAAATTAGAAAAGATAGCACACAAATAAACAGCGAACAGAAAGAAATAAAGAAAAAGAAAATTCTAAAGAAAAGCTAAAAATTAATGACTCGACTACCTAAACTTAAGTAAACCTATTAACTAAAACTAAAACTAGAAATAACCAATAAATTAAACTATTCCCCGGCAGCGGCGCCAAAAACTTGATGTGTAAAATCGTGTTATAAAAACCTAACTCGCAAGTGCACGAATCGTGAGATAAGTACAGCGACAAGTAGGGATCGTTCCCACGAGGAAAAGTGATTTACTATTTATAACTAATTCTAATTAAAGCTAAGTAATTAACAGTATCCAAGAGATTTGAGATTGATTGATTGATTAAGTGTTGATTAACTAAATTAAACTAAGAAAACAATTAAAAAGAAGATGTGAATGTGATCAAGAGGTGAGAGGACTAGGTCATCAATGCTCCCCAACTATGTTTACTCAATGCTTCGAACTGACTTTTGATAAAAGATGTAACTCAAGTTAAGGGTTCGTTCTTATCTTATTTATGATTGTTACCGTATGATCCTGGGATGAATCAAGTGTTCTCAATTATAATTTACCCATAGATCAATGGCGCAAACTACAACCGAGAACCCATTAAGTGCAAGAACTAATGAACCAAAACCTACTTGCATAGATCAATGCTAAGATCAGTTTTACCCATTCAATTGAATATTAATTAAGGTTACGTGTAGATCAACACTCCAAACTTAATTGTTAAATTATCAAAACCCTAAATTCATGCCAACGTATGATCATGCATTAACACAAATAAAGAATTAAGACTTAGAATAAATTGAATGAATCAAAAACTTGAATTAATGGAAATATAATCAATTCTAACAAAGAGTATTCATAGAGGTTCACATTGACTCCCTAGTATGGAGTTAGTTACACATATTAGAAAAGGAAAGACAAGAGTAAGAGATGATAAAACCTATTGAAAAGCTTCAACAAATTCTTCAAATCTTCGATGCTGAAATCTTCTTTTGTCTTCAAATCTTCTATGAGTAAGGTGAATGATGAATTTGTGTGATGAGCAAAAAGTGTGGAATGTCTAAATGAGAGAGTTGCAGAACCAGCCAGAGAGAAGTCTTTTACCCTAAAGACGTCCTCACATATTTATAGGCCCCTTCCTCTATCTACGAAAAGATTCCTTCGACTTGATATTATCGTAAAACCGCTGCCGTGACCGCTGCCAGTGTGGCAGCGCCCTAGACGAGAAACGGGGAACCGTTGCGGCAGCGGCAGCGGCAGCGGCAGCGGCAGCTACTGTTCTCTGAGCGCTACTGCATCGCTGCTAAACAATTGGGAGCGATTTCAGCTGCAATGTTGGATAATTGCATGAAAGCCCCTGAAGTCTTCAAAATAGCACTTTATACCTGATATTCTTCTATTTATTCATCTGGATCCAAAATCCTGAAAATGTTCACACACACACATTAAATCCCAAAAAGACTCAAGAAACAAGCAATTGATAAGAGGAATGGGGATCAAAAACATATACAATAAATGACCGATCAGTTTTGCTTGTAAAGTTGGATATAATTGCCCTTTAAAAGTGAATGAATGACATCTATATATCCTTGCTTTAATTCATGACAAATGGTAAAATCTGTTTGAATTCTTTAGGAAACCTTTGTCATTTGTTTTGCCAAATACCATTGATTTTTGGACTTGAATGCAACATGTCTTGCATGCAAAGCATCTTTATCACACATTTTCATAAAATAAATCTCCTTGTTTATGTCCAATTAATTGACTTGCATAATGTTCTTGTATAATGACTATGCAAATGTCTTGTATACTACTATCTCTCTTTGCTACAAATGACCTGGTTGGGGATACTCCTTTGCCTATCTCACGACAAAAATGGGGAGTAGTATGTGGTAAGGGAGGTTGTTAATTGAGCTAATTTGCATATTTGGGAGATTACTAATTGAGGGAGAGTAACCCGTTGAGGGGGAGCATTGCATTGCACATTCATTGCATGATGTTGCTTGATTTCTTTAAATACAAATGCTAGTTTTGATTTCACTTGATCACCTTACATACACTTGTTTTAGAAAGTGTAATCTTTTTGTTTTGAAAGATTGATTGTTCTACAAGAGATTGAAGACTTGAAGTTTTTTAGCTTTTAAATATCTCTTTGTAATGTAGAAAATCATTGTTGACCTTTAGTTTCAATTTTGTTGTGAGGATCAATGTGAGTGGTGGTTTTGTCATGAAATAGCCAAATGGGGAGATTGTAAGTTCCTTAAGTTTGATTGGCTTATTTCGGTGACAAACCACATTTGGGGTTTATGATGTAAGGGTAGATTAGGCTTCTAATTATTGGTGATCAAGCTCAACAAAGGCTCTCTCAAGACCTCAAGATGATAAGCACTCCAAAGGAATAACACTTGTGCTTAATTGCATTGAAGAGATCTAGTTGCACACACACACAACTCATGCATATCTCTACTTCTTGTATGTTGTGTTTTATATATGTGCATTCATGTTCTTGAATCCTCTTCATACATGTTTAATTGATTACATCTTGTTTGTTAAATGCCATGTCATGTTAGGCTTTAGGATGCATCATTTTAGTATATGCATTGTACACCCGCTGTTGGGTTGCCCTATGTACAGCGCCTATAAGGGGCATTGAGCAAAATTGCTCTTACCCGCTGTACAGTCTCTGTATGTATAACGAGTGATCTAATGGATTTTTTCCATCGCTGTACGTACAGCGGGTGAACAACGGCTCCCTATACCCGAGAGCAATCGCCCTTTGGTCGCCCAAATGTCGCTCTTATGTACAACGGATTATGAAGAACATGTTCTTCATTTTCCCCGGTGAACCGCTATACACTCGCTGTACGTAGAGCGGGTGAACAACGATCAAGGCAAAACTTTTGATTTTTTTATCAAAACGTCGTAGCATCATTTTGACATCATATATATATGATACTTTGTCTTTAGGTCGTTTTTAGTGAGTAAAAATCATATTTTTGTCTTAGCTTATTTTCCAAAAGAGAAAATCACTAAAGAACTCACTTTTAATTACTCAAACAAATATCCATGTGCATCAAACATCATCTAGCATCATCTAGGATGCATCTATGTATGGGTCTTCTTCAACACACTTAACTTGGTTAGTTGTTCACTAATTTCATCCATATTTAGTGTTTTACTTAACAAGTAATCTCATTTATTACTTGTATGCTTTTAGAACATATTTTATCTACAAGATTGAGATTATTGTGTTGATTGATTGAGAGTTGTATTTTGATAACTATTGCCTAGGATTGCTTAATCTTGATATCTATGTTGTATGTCATGTCATATAGCAACATGATATCTAGGATTGTGATTATTGTTATCTTTCATCCTAGATAAGCATTTAGTGTAATCTAGCATTAATTGCATAATTGAATATCATGATATTCAATTAGGTTGTTGATCTCTTTAGTGAGAATTAAGTCTTGTGGCTAAGGTTGCTTAGTCCACAAGCAAATTGATCTAGGTTCACTATTAAAGGCCCGTTGGGTAGTAGTGGTGGATTAGTGACAGTGTAGAGTTTGACGTGGTCAACCTAGGTTGTAAACACCATTACAAATAGTGGATTCGAGGATCGTGTGTGGCACACATACTAGCTCGTGATTTTTCCTTGTTGAAGGTTTCCATGTAAAAATCAAGTGCTATTTAATTTCCGCACTTTACACTTGATTGTAGTTTTGACTAGTTTGGGGTTTTTATTGAATATTGATTAATCAAGAAAAAATTGGTAATTAACTTGATTAAAATCTATTCACCCCACCTCTAGATATAATTGGACACACCATATTAGTTTCAGTAATAATTATGGTGAGTGATGAGTGAGGGCATTTTGGGAAGAATATGGTAGTTTTGCAATTGAATTCGATTTTATGGTAGATTTGCTATTAAGCCCCTAAAATAGGGCATTTTTGCTAAAACCCCATTATTATAATAATAATAATTTAAATTAAATGTTTTTCTTAAAAGAAAAAGAAAAAAACAGATCTCTTCCCAAAAAATAAATAATTGAAAAAAAAAAAAAACTATGAACGTAGGAAATCCTCTATTGAAGATCTGGAGATTTGCTCTAGAGCAATCTCCATCACTAGATCTCCTCCAAAATGGAGATGTTGAGGGCGGTGGTGGGTGCGGCACTAGTCGTCATTGTCTGGTTTGATAAGCATTTCGTTAGTGGGGGTAGTGGTGGTAGAGACATGGATTATGTTGGGTTGTGTGTGGTTTGATAAGGGCACTGTTGATGGGTTTGGTAGTGGTGGAGCAAAGGTTTTCTTATAGGTTGGGTTGTCTGGATTGATAATTTTGTGTAGAGTAAATGGTATTGTTGCCCCATGAATTGTTTGCGAATTGCTAATGTGCCCAATGAATTCTTAAAATAGTCACTAAAAGTCTAAAACCCCTGAACTCTCTAAAATTGTCAACAAGTGACGGAAGGGGAGATGGACATCTAGGGCAAATTGCACTTACATATCCTGATTATATGCATAATTGCATTATAATTGGAAAAATATAATAATAACACCATACACCCTTTGAACAGTTGACTAATGTCCAAAATAATAATAATAATAATAATAATAATAATAATCATCATCATCATCATCATAAGGGGTAATTTCACTAAAGTCCCTATTTTTTTTAGGGAATGTTACCTATTAAGTCCTATTTAAACGTCATTGTCATATTAGTAACTTAAGTCCCTTATTTGTTAAAAAAATATATCACTTTAATTCATTTGACCAAAATACCAATTGTCAACTCTAACTATATATATAAGAGTACAATTTTACCCATGTCAAAATGATTTATTGAGTTTCAAAAATAAATAATATTAAAATGATTTATAAAAAAAATTAACAATAAAAAATTAATTTCTGAAAAAACAAAACAAATAATTAAAAAAGAAAAAAAATTAATGGATTATGGAAAATATAAAGTTAAAATAAATAATAAATTGAAAGTATTTTCAAAAAAAAAAATTAAAAGTATTTCAAAATATAAAAAGAGAATTTGATTTTTTAAGTAAATGGATCTCCACTGTTAGATTTGGATCAATCCAATGGTGGAGATCCATTACTTTCTTTAAAAAAAAATTTTAAAAAAAAATTCTATTTTTTGAAATAATTTCTATTTTTTTGTGTTTTTAAATTTATAAAAATACTTTAAACTTATTATTTATTTTAACTTTATATTTTCCATAATCCTTTTTTTTTTTCCTATTTTTATTTTTTTTAGAAAATAATTTTTCGTTGTTAATTTATTTTTATCATGTTAATATTATTTATTTTTATAACTCAATAAATTATTTTGGCAAGGGTAAATTTGTACTTATATTTATATATATAGGGGTGAAATCATAATGAGCCAAAAAATTTATGGTTTTATTGTTTTTAGCCATAAATTTATTTTTTATTGATTTTGTGACTTTTGACCACTTTTGGACAACAATACCCATGAATTTGAAATTAAAAATAAAATAAAAATAAATAAATAGTGGGAAGAGATTGCTGAATTTGAAATTGAAAAAAAAAAAAAGACAGAGAAAGGAAGAGAAGAAACCAGAAAGAGAAACCGCCGGCGTTGTTGCTGATGTCGGCGTCGTTGCTGCTGTCGCCGAAACCGTCGCACGTCTGGCCGAAGTAGCACCTCTCTCTGTCGCTGAACCTTGCGCCGTAGCCAAACCTCTCTCCGTCGCCGCACTTCTCGCAATCGCGAAAACCTCTCTCTGTCGCTGATGGCTTCGGGTTTGATAAATCGGTGAATTTGACCGATAAGGAAGCTCCTATCGAGTCTTCCAGTTCGTCTACGTCTTCGGTAAAACATTCAATCTTCTCTCTTCACGAATTCTGATTTCCCTGGATTATTTAATTTTTTTATTTTTGAAAAAAAAAAAACTGGTTTGCGATTCATTATAAATTCAGAACAAAAAAAATCTTTGATTTGTATTGTTTATTTGATTGGGGGTTTTTGTTTGTTAAAGTTTGTATTTGAATTGCATTTTCAAGAAGTTCAAAGAATAAAAAATGAACAACCAGATGATGCTTGTGCTTTGATGAATGACCGTGTTAAAGGTTCATTGAAAGTCACTTGGGCTTTTGGTGTTGGGTTTCTCTTGGCTTTCCCCGATCAGATATGGTCTACGGTGAAATAAATTTCAAAATGATTCTGCAAGTTGAACACTTGACTTATTGCGGCCAGTAAAAGCTTTCAATTATATTCTTTTGTGTGGAGGCAATTGTTATCTGGTGGATTTTGGATTTGTTTGAGTGGTGGTGGGGGTTCTGTTTTTGTTGGTTTAAGTGATTTAGAGATTGTGATTTGTGGACTTTTAATCTCTGATTTGTGTGCATCTATGTTGTAGTACAACTGGATTTTGGGTAAAAATAATTGCAGAATTCCCTAGTCCTTACTGTTGTTTTTCATGGCTTGTAATTTGTTCCTGTTTCACAATGGCATGGAGATTATTTCATCTAACATCTTATTGCATTCATACTTCTGCAGTTGGCAATAGACCTTAGTGCATGAGGTGCCAACTGTATATATGATCTTCAGAAACTTAGTTGCTATGTAATTATATTAGATAGATGAATGTGTCACATACAAACCTCTGGGGCCTTTCTCTAATTCTCCGAAATTGTTTTCCTGTGCATTACTTATTTTCTTCTTTAGTCTGTCTGATACATCTATGTTGTGTTTTTAGGGTGATAGGGGACTTTGAGTAGATGCGATTGAGATAAGTGTTTAATTTTAATGTACAACGTGCACATCTTAGATGTTCTATAATAATGAAAACAGCATCCTCGGACAAAGAAGGAGCAGCAGATGAGCAGGGTCAATAAATGAAATCAGAAAAATGTATTGTGTAGCTCTTAAGACCACCATAGAAAGTAAACATACCTTTAATGACTTTCAATCATTTCGAAAATTCAAAACTCGTTCAGGTCTTAATTGTAGAAAGAGTATATGTTTGTTAACTTTGTGAATAAACTATGATTTGTTAAATGAAGGACTGTCACTGTTCGATGCAATTCTTATAGTTCCTATGTTTCAGATTGCTTGGACTTTCTTCTCTATTTGTACATGATTTTTATACTTTCAATACTTTCAGGAGTTTCAGGTTCTCTCTCTCTATATATATAGTTGAACTATTTAGATTCTTAAGGTGTTTCATGTACCTATATTTTGTATGAGCGCAATGAAGAAACAACCTAGGCCCCTAAGGTCGATGCTATGGTTTTGAATTTAGAGGGAACCAGACATGATAGATTTGCAATAAATATAGTTATCATTTCATGAATCTAGCCATTAGAATGGTTGAATTTTGGAGTTAAATGAATAACCCTCTCTGTTTATCCAGTTTCAGCCTTGCACAATACAAGGCTATTAATGCATCTGCAATTCTATTAATGCAGAGGACTCTATTAATGCATCTGCAATTCTTGTCATGCCTATGGTGTCATCAAAGTATACAGGCTTTCGAGGAAACAAGATTGACAGGGCAAAGATCTTCTCCCTGAGAAATGCTGGTTGGAGTAGGATTTTAATGGACGAAGATGGAGGAAAAATGTTACACAATCAGAGCCCGCAGAGCCCGTGACAAATAGTATCAATGAGCATTGAAATGTCTGTTCGGGCATCCGTTTTTTTTATATTTTTTTTAGTTTTATAATTGATTAGAATCGATTATTTTATGCTGTTTATTCCTCCTTGTAATCTTAAAAAATTATAACACGTTACACCTATTGTAAATTCTAGCAAAAACCTGTTAAATTGGCATACTTGGTAGAACTCATACTCAGAAGTTTCACATTTGGATGTATAAACATAGTATTATACTTTTCTTTATTTTGATTTGTTTGTAACCCTGTTTATCAGGTCAAGCAACACTGGCATGTAACATAAAAATACACTTGGCATGTAACTTAAGAATAAATTGGCATGTAACTTAAAAATACACCAGCATGTAACTTAAGAATCAACTGGCATGTAACTTAAAAGAATAAACTGGCATGTAACTTAAAAATACACTGGCATGTAACTTAAGAATCAACTGGCATGTAACATTACTGAAATTTGATCTTAAAAATACATTTATTCAATACTATTGTATGTGTCTTCAAACCTTATTTATGAAATGTTTACAATAAAAATAACAAGTTAAAAGCAAGCAAAGCTAAATCCAATACTTCTTCAATGAACAAACACCAGACTTGAAGCTTGCTTTCTTCTTTGAATCTTTCTTTTTTGATTGCCCGAATAAAATCCTTCTTTCACTGGATCTTTGTGCTTTTTTGTTTATGCATAATAGTCCAAGCTTGCTTTAATTTGGAAATCTTCTCTCGCTGTAACTGTAGAAAACTTTACAAGCACGCAATTAGAAATCTCCTCTCTCATGAATGCCCATTTGCTGTTTATGATCTCTATGCATGAAGTTACATGCCAGTTCATTTAATTACTGGAAGACTGATTTCAAAACAAAATTCCAGTAGTTTTACATGCTAGAAGTTACATGCCAGTTGATAATGAAGTTACATGCCAGTTCATTTTATTACCATATTTGGAAGACTGTTTTCAAAACAAAATTCCAGCAATTTTACATGCTAGAAGTTACATGCCAGTTGATAATGAAGTTACATACCAGTTAATAATGAAGTTTCATGCCAGTTCATTTAATTACTGTATTTGGAAGACTGATTTCAAAACAAAATTCCAGTAGTTTTACATGTTAAAAGTTACATGCTAGTTGATAATGAAGTTACATGCCAGTTAATAATGAAGTTATATGCCAGTTCATTTAATTACCATATTTGGGATACATACCGTTGAAGAACGTCGTTTGGCTTCAGATCTACTTCACAAGAGAGAGATCTAATTCATGAGAGAGAGAGACACACACACAAAAAATTGTTGCTGGGTTTCGGATCTAATTCATGAAAGAGAGAAAGACACACACACACACAAAGAATGATGTAGAACGAGCATAAATTTGCACTAGTGAGACAAAATTTAGATGAGCAAAAATGTTGAAGTGTTGACGAGCAGAAATTTATTCTTCACAGCAGAAAATTTCAAAAGGTGGTTGTCTTCTTCATGGTGGTTTTCTTCGTCTTCATAGCAGAAAATTTCAGCAGAAATTTCTTGCCCAGAAATTTCATCCCACTTCGTCTTGTCGCTGTCATTGCCACTTCGTCTTGCCCAGAAACGAACAGAAATCAGATGATGGTGGTTGTCTTCTTCACGGTGGTTTTCTTCGTCTTTACAGCAGAAAATTTCAGCAGAAATTTCGTCTTGTCGCCATCGATGCCACTTCGTCTTGCCTAAAAATGAAGTTGCTCTGCTCTTGCCCAATTTGTTTGATTTCAACACACAAAGAGATAGAGAGAGAGAGAGAGAGAGAGAGAGAGAGAGAGAGAGAGAATATTTGAAATGAAAAACAAAATGGAGGGTATACTTGTCAGTTCAAGCTTAAATGTGACAAGAATAATAAAAAATAAACTTTTGGCTAAAAGCAATAAATCAATAAATTTTTTGATCATCTCATGCAATTTCCTCTAATAATAATTATTATTATTATTATTATTATTATTATTATTATTATTATTATTAGGGGTAATTTCACTAAAGTCCCTACTTTTTGGATATTACCTATTTAAACGCCTTTGTCATATTAGCAACTTAAGTCCCTTGTTTTTCTAAAATACATCACTTTAGTTCATTTGACCAATATACTAATGGTCAACTATAACTATATATATATAAGAGGAAATTGCAAGAAATAATCAAAAAATTTATTGCTTTATTGTTTTTAGCCAAAAGTTTATGTTTTATTATTCCTGTTATCTTTGGGCTTGAACTGCCGAAATTGCCCTCCATTTTGTTTTACTTCCCAAAATTTCCCACCCAAAATTCCCCACTCTTTGGTCCTGATATCCACCAATTTGGCAACCCAACATTTCAAAATCAGAAATCTCTCTCTCTCTTATAATTTCAAAATCTGAATTCTCTCTCTCTCTTTGGCTCTCTCTTCGGCAACCGTCGTCCATCCCTGCCGGAATACGTCTCTCTCTCTCTCTCCTGAGATTTTGAAACATACGCTTACGGGTGATTTCACTTTACGGTTCTTTGATTTAATCTTTTTTTTTTCTATTTTCGTTGGTTTCAACAAACCCTAAACCCTCATTCCTGTTCTCATTCAATGTTTGCGTTTTCATCTTCTAAAAATCCCCAAATTTCACTCAGAATTCAAGCTTATTTGGCACCCAGGTCTCGCTCGCTCAGTGCCGAAATCCGGTGCAACGCAGCTCATGTAGTTCCCTGCTAGTTCGAACTCCTAGCATCGCGAGCAGACATGGTTGGTTTTTTTTTTTTTTTTGGAAGAATAATTAGTTGTTTCTTCAATTTGATTTGTGCAAATAATGCCTGTTTTGACTAATTGGTTGTTAAAGATCAATTAAGAACTGAGGAAGAGAAAAAGAGAGATTGTCATCGCTGCTCTCGCCGAATCCACTGCCCTCGGTCGTTTACGCCGTCTTCAACTACCGTCCGCCGCCGCTGCTGCCTTCATTCGTCAAAGCAGCTGCTCTTGGCCATCGACATTCTCACTGTCGCCCTCGCTTGTCGATCATCAAATCTGGTTAGTTTCATGGCTTGATGTATTATCCTCAATCTACCAACATTTATCTTTACTTGTATATGTTTTCCTCAGTGTTGGACTATGGTGTATGTCTTTAGTTTACAGAATTTCATTTCTGTTTATCTTTTAGGCTATATATGCTTGTATAGTTTTGTGGTTTCTGTTGCTTAAAATTTTGCTTGTTGTACCCCTCCCACAGAACACAACACAGTACATTGCACACAAATGTTGCTACTCTGCAAAGTTTAATCTCTACAACTACTCTGTTCTCTGTTTTTCAATCATATGTTGCTCTATTACGAGCTTTCTCCACAATACATTTTCCAAAAGTAAGTAAACAGAGGAGAGGTAGAGCACTTCTCTGAACTCAAGTTCGCGGAGGGCTCCCAGAGATTAAACGTTGATGTTTCATGTTATAATTTTGTCATGTATGTTCCAGATTTGATGTTTCATGTTATAATTCAACATTGTTAGACATATGATTCAATATATCCTCTATATCTAGACATATGATTCAAGTATTTTCTGCTATACTTGCTATATCTATACAAGCAAGCAAGAAATGGATTGTTCATTAATGTTTTTTCACAGCATATACATTTACTAATGCATTAACAATATTCCTAGAATTGAAGTATTGGATATGAAGTGGCATGGATTCTTCGAATCGAATGTTACAAAATTGGTTATATGTTACTTAAATACAAATATTTTTATTTGAGAGATGCTATTTACAAATTTTCCTTTCAAATATCATAACTCTTGTTTTCCAGGGAGGTGCTGTTCTTGATAAGAGTTTGCAGCCCCATGAATTACATATCCCCTTTATTCTTCAGTTTATGGTAATTACTTTTTCATCTAAAATATTGAATCAAGATTTTGTTTTTCGATAGCCACATTGGATGTTCTGTTTAACACAGTTGCTTTACATGAACGTTCTGATATGGTGATTTAATATTTAAGCAGAATGTGTTTCACTGGCACGTTGTAGACACACAGTCTTTCCCTCTAGGGATACCTTCATATCCAAAACTGTGGGACGGTGCTTATTCAATTCAAGAAGGATATACAATGGCTGATGCTGCTGAAATTGTGAGGCAAGTGATAGATGGGATTCTTTTAGACAGGTAAATACATTTCTTTTGAATTCATAGTAGAAAGATTATTTCATATTTATTAAAACTTTTGTGTTTTCAGATTTAAGTAAAATCTTTAAATACAAATTCGTTCACTTGGTAAGGGCTGCAGCAGCTGCAGGTACTGGATATCGAACAAACCATATGGCCATGGGCTGCTGCAGCTGCAGGTACTATTTCTTCATTTTATCAATCTCAAAATCAATTGGTTAAATATTTTATTTTCAACTGACAAAATTGCTCTTTTATTGTTTTCTATCCCTCTCACGGAAGAGCGGTTATGGACAACTTATGATAATCTGGCAAAGGATCCAGTAGAAGTTATTGGAAGGTTGACAAACTCCAGGTGTTTGCTGAATAGAAGAGGAGTTGCGGTTGCTCCGTTACTTGGACTAGGACACACTGCTCTGGTAGAACCACGTTCTTGTTATTCACAATAACAAGATAAAGCACATTCAATGTAGCAAGTTCAAGTTACATGACAATTAAATTCTTATATGTATGGATGGAATACTATATCAAGTTACATGACAAGCTTGAATCTGAACTGATTTCGGACTCATAAGTGAACGTATTGTAGACTTTAATTCTTATATGTAAGGGTGGAATACTATATTTTGTATTGTAGACTTTATTAAGTTAGATTCCAGTATTGAATGAATTTATTTTGAAGACCAAATTTCAATATTGAATTTAGTTCACTGATGAAATTCAAATCCAGTATTGTTACATGTCATAAGTTACATGCTAGTTCAATTTTAAGTTACATGCCAGTGCAAATTGAAGTTACATGCTAGTTAGAATAGATTTCACAGTTGACACACTAGTTCCAAAAACAAATTTCAATGTTGTTACATGCCAAAAGTTACATGACAGTTTAATTTGAAGTTACATGCCAGTGCAATTTAAAGTTACATGCCAGTTTGAACATACTTCACAATTGATACACTAGTTCCAAAAACAAAGTCCAGTATTGTTACATGCCAGAAGTTACATGCCAGAAGTTACATGCTAGTCCAATTTGTAGTTACATGTCAGTGCAAATTGAAGTTACATGCCAGTTAGAATAGATTTCACGGTTGACACGCTAGTTCCAAAAACAAATTCCAATATTGTTACATGCCAGTTTAATTTGAAGTTACATGCAAGTGCAATTTGAAGTTACATGCCAGTTTGAACATATTTCACAATTGACACACTAGTTCCAAAAACAAAGTCTAGTATTGTTACATGCCAGAAGTTACATGCTAATCCAATTTGAAGTTACATGCCAATGCAAATTGAAGTTACATGCTAGTTATAATAGATTTCACAGTTGACACACTAGTTCCAAAAATAAATTCCAATATTGTTACATGTCAAAAGTTACATGCTAATTTAATTTGAAGTTACATGCCAGTGCAATTTGAAGTTACATGCCAGTTTGAACATATTTCACAATTGACACACTAGTTCCAAAACCAAAGTCCAGTATTGTTACATGCCAGTTTGAATGTCAGTGCAAATTGAAGTTACATGCCAGTTAGTATTGATTTTCACAGTTGAAACACAAGGTCTAAAAACAAAGTAAACAACTTCATACATTCCAAGAACTTAAAAAACAACGATGATGTACCAAGAAAGTTATCAATCTGAAGCTACACTATTTGCAAATATTTCTAGTGCCATTTCCTCCCTAAACCCGGGCACATTCTTGGTTCCCCATCCCCAAAAACATTTATGACGCATCAACATGTCTGCGTATCGACATATGAAAACACCACAACTATCGTTATTGTTATCGTTGTCCAGCTCGACCAGCAGTATTAGGATCCTCCAAAATAGATGCAGCAGCCTTCCTTGCATCCTTAAGAAAAGCTTTAAGCAGAGGAACTGGTAGGAACTTGTTAACAACTAACAAGGCCAACTTCATAAGTAAAATGCACTGCATCAAGCTGCTGTCCCCCACTGATTAATTCTTTAATCATATTTGTAAATATCAAATAACAACAGCAAATATGCATCAGAATCTCACAATATCCAATTATAAATAATGGATCACATCCATATATACATGATATAAAGACCCACAGTGTCATTGAACTTTTAAATCAAACTAGGTAACATTAATAGGTCATAACTAATCACAATGTAAATATGTTCACGTACTCATGCGGAACATCAATTGCACTAGCCACAGGTTCTAAACCATTTTGACAAAGAGCAGAGTCAAATCATGAACAAGTATCAGAACAATCAGATATCAGTTTGCAAAAATTAAAGATTCTGTACATCTAATGACATAAATAAATATCTAAAGAACAACTAATAAACCCAAATGTCCAGAAGCTTATTGGATTAATTACAGCAAAATTATGTCCAATTATTCCAATTATTCTAACACGTATGAATATAAACTACTCAAGTACTTATCTCCTTGGTTTAAAAATAGAATAAATATAATCACAGAAGGTAAACAATCAAAATGAAACTAATACTCTGATTGAACTTTGACGATAATAACAAAAATGGTAGTCTCCATAAAATGCAACCACTCTGTGAGAGATAAGAAGCAAACCTGAGGAATAGATGGGTGGATTCGGCGACAGCGGCAGCGACGGGGAGAGGGGTGGCGAGCCGACTGCGGGCGGCAGCGACGGCGAGATAGGTGCGAGGCGACGGCGATCTCTTCTCTTCGTTTCTCTCTCTACAGCGACGGCGACAGAGGTGCGAGACGACGGCGAGCGGCAGCGACGGCTCTCTCTTCTCTTCCTTTCTCTCTCTTCTCTTTCTTCTTTTTTTACTTCTGATCGTTTTACAATTTACACTGATGTCAAAAACCCTAAATCCTTTTCTCTCTCTTCTCTCCACGTTTTTAACATCCACTAACTTTTTTTTTTTTTAATTTCAAATTTAGGGGTATTGTTGTCCAAAAGTGGTCAAAAATGACAAAAACAATAAAAAATTAATTTGTTGCTAAAAACAATAAACCTATAAATTTTTTGGCTCTTTATGAATTCACCCCTTATTATTATTATTATTATTATTTAATTTTAAATTTTTTTATTTTTTTTTTTGGACATTAGTCAATTTGTCAAAGGGTGCTTGGAGTTATTATTATCTTTTCCAATTATAATTCAATTATGAATATAATCAGGGTATGTAAGTGTAATTTGCCCTAGACGCCGTCTCCCCTTCCGTCACTTGTTGCCAATTCCAGAGAATTCAGGGAGTTTAGTGACCATTTTATGAATTAAGAGGGCACATTAGCAATTCACGAACAATTTAGGGGGTAACAGTACCATTTACTCTTTCGTGTATTTATTTTATTGAAATTTTGTTTTATCCAAATGGAGATCTGAATTTTTAAATTTTGTTGAAAGTTGGTTTTAGAACTGGTTTTGTTGGAAACTAGTTTTGAAAAAAATGGTTTTTGAGTGTTGCCTGGATGAGTTTTTTTAGCTTTGGATGACTCTCGCTGGAGTTCGGACGAACCAAATCTCTTTTTGTTTTTAATTAAAAGATCAAATAAACGGTCTCCTTTACTGTAGCTCATCTCCATAGATGAGATATGATTCCTGGTTGGTATGTGAACCAGACATTATGGTATTTCTTTTTGTATTTTCAAAATAAAAATTAATGTTGAGCCAATCTTCCAACATTCGAGTAAATCTTCTCCTATATTGGAGATCAAACTAGATCAGTAGATCTTTCATTCACTGCTATTTAAAAAATATATTATTATCTAATTGTTTTTATATTTTTTTCTGAATATTTTTATTGTTTTAGTTTCTTTTACATGTAAAATGACCATGTTACCCTTCTAACATTAAGTCCAAAGTTAATAGACAATTTTTGGGTGGTAGGATTTTATGGATTTTTAGGATTTTGAAGACTATTAGGATTATATGGACTAGACTTTCAGGATTTTGGAATTTTTTAAAAAAGAGTTTCTAGACTTTATTTATAGACTATTATGATTATATAGACTTTATTTATAGACTATTATGATTATCTAAACTTTATTAATAGACTATTAGGATTATCTATACTTTATTTAAATACTTTTTATACTTTTTTATTTTTATTTTTTATTTTTTAAATATGGGCCCTATAAATTTGTTAGTTAACACACATACCCAAGTTGAGAAACTCAAACTAGATAGATGGTCTGAGCTGAAAAAACCCACACTACTACAAAAATATTAAAAGACATCAGTTGTTTACATCGGTTTTTAGATAACCGATTTAAAAAAACTTTTAGAAATCGGTTTTTATAAAAACCGATTTCTTAAATATTGTGGTTTAAAAAGACAACGGTTTTTGGGAAAACCGATATGGATTTATTTTCCAATAAGAAATCGGTTTTCCTTAAAACCGATGTCTTAAATATTACTGTTTGAAAAGACAATGGTTTTTTGGGAAAACCGATATGGGTTTATTTTCCAATAAGAAATCGATTTCCATAAAATTGATGTCTTAAATATTGAGGTTTGAAAAGACAACGGTTTTTGAGAAAACCGATATGGATTCAAAAGCAAAATTCTGCTGAAATTCAAATCTGACCTATGTCCACATTCAAGTTCGCATCTCTAAAAATACTCAACATTATTTTCTAAAATTTTGACACAAGAAAATAGACATGCAAAAAAAACACTTTTCAGTCAGAAACTATTCCAAAAATCGATTTGGAAATGTGTGAAAATGAGGAATGAAAACATCTCACTCGCGGATTCGAGTCGCTTCTGACTTTTGACTGAATAATTGATCATAACTTTCAAAATACCACCCAGAATTTTACGTTCTTCATACCATTGGATTCATATCAAAAAATCAAAGAACTCAATGTGGACAAAAAAATTTATTTCTTTGCCAAAAAATACAGTTTTAAGGAAAAAGTTTGCACAAAAATTGATCATCTTCAATCGCTTCTGACCTTTGACTAAATAATTGATCATAACTTTCAAAATACCGCCCATAATTTTACGTTCTTTATACCATTGGATTCGTATAAAAAAATTGAAGAATCCAACATGGACAAAAAAAATTATTTCCTTGCCAAAAGATACAGTTTTAAGGAAAACGTTTGCACAAAAATATCTCCAATCGCTTCTGACCTTTGACTGAATAATTGATCATAACTTTCAAAATACCAACCAGAATTTTACGTTCTTTATACCGTTGGATTCATATCAAAAAATTGAAGAACCCAACATGGATGAAAAAATTTATTTCCTTACCAAAAGATATAGTTTTAAGGAAAGAGTTTGCACAAAAATTAATCATCTCCAATCGCTGCTGACCATTGACTGAATAATTGATCATAACTTTCAAAATACCGCCCATAATTTTACGTTCTTTATACCATTGGATTTGTATCGAAAAATTGAAGAACTCAACATGGACGAAAGAATTTATTTCCTTGCCAAAATATACAGTTTTAAGGAAAACGTTTGCACAAAAATATCTCCAATCGCTTCTGACCTTTGACTGAATAATTGATCATAACTTTCAAAATACCGCCCAGAATTTTACGTTCTTTATACCATTTTTATTTTTAGGAAAAGAATGCTTGCCTTGTAGCTTAAACTAGGAATTTAAACGAAGATTCAAAGCATACCCAACAGAAATATAATCTAAAAAAACAATAAAAATATTAACAAAAGCAACAACAAGAGCAAAATCTCATGAAGTTTCAAAGCCTGTGAATTGATAGATAAGTTCAATTTGGTGTGATTTTTTTTTTTTTTTTGAAAAGCACATACACGGTGCAATTCGGTGGAATTTGGTCTGTTTTGGTATGAGTTTTTAATAGCAACAGGTTTTTTTTTTTTTTTTTTTGAATAGCACAGATGGTGTGATTATATTGTAACAACACATGGAGCAAACAAAAGCAAGGCAAAGGCCCCGCAACAACAAAAAGCAAAACAAAAGCAAAGGTCCCACAACAACAAAAAGCAAAACAAATCACGACAACACACATGAGTGTAACCAATTACTATGGCTGTGAGCAATTCGGTGGGATTTGGTGGAATAATATGCAGTGCAAGATAAATTACGATAACTAGGCAGTGCAAGATACAATATAATCATTACTTGAATCTGGTCTGTTGCATGTTAGGGTTTCTTCACGACCTTGTTGCTATTTTCTGAAAAGTCTTGAGCGAGAGTGAAAAGTATGATGGGAGAGTGCAAGACAATTTTGAGGTCTAACTATTTATATTTTTCACTAAAAAATCTAGAAAATCTATTTTGTCATAAAATCCTACATCTCAATCCAATACCACCAGATAATTTGCTGCCTCTTGAAAGTCTGGATCCAATACCACAAGATATTATGGACTTTTAAAAAAAAGTCTTGAAAGTCTGGATCCAATACCATAAGATATTATAGACTTTTAAAATAAATCTTGAAAGTCTGGATCCAATACCACAAGATATTATGGACTTTTAAAATAAATCTTAAAAGTCTTAATCGAATACCACAAGACTTATCTAACTTATTAAAAAGTCTCAATCCAATACCACCAGACTTTTACTTCCCAAAATTGTCTAATAAAATCCCAATCCAATACACCCCCCTAAGTCTAACGATCAAGGGTACTTATCTGTATTGTTAGCAAAATTACGGTTTTGTTGTACTTTCACCAAATGTGAAGGTACTTTATTGCAATTTTCCCTTTTCTTTTTTATCTCATTCATTTGTGTTTCTCTCTCTACAATTTTCTCTCCTCGAAATATTGTTCTCCTTGCCGAAACGATTCCAACAATATATTATGGGAAAAAATTTGATATTGTTTTCCCCTCAAAAGTCATTTGAAAATGTTTCTAGAAACTTTACACGATGAAATATCAACATGATTACATGATGAAATATCACTATCGTGTAATGATGTTGATATTGCATCGTGTAGTCATGTTGATATTTCATCGTGCAAAGTTTTTGTAAACATATCTCTATTTGAAGATCTAGAAAAAACAAAATCAGAGACCTCTATCAATGGAGGTTTATTTGCAGTAGAGGTTGAACAAACCTCCATCACATACCTCCATTGATGAAGGTCTAACAAACCTCCATCAGTGAAGATAGATGAAGATGACTAAAAAAATTCTCTCTCACATGTCCAAAAACCATTTCTCTCGGACAAAAATAGTAAAATTATTGAGAAAGAACATTTTTTGAATACTCCCTAATTTTAGGGCTATTTATGGTTTTGACCCTAAAACAAAACTTCATTTATTGAAATGTTTCCTTTTAACTAGTTACAAGTAGGCTATCTTTTAGGGCTATTTTTATAAATAGGATAGGATTGAATTTTATTTTAAGAGCGACTATAATTACACCACCGTAAAATTGTATATACATTCCACAATTTTATTTTATTTTTGCAAAATTCCAACACTACCATTAAATACAACGATTGTATTTAAAAATTAAATAAATTGTAAATACACCCCACGTATCATTACATGTATAATATCTTTTGATTGAAATATTAACTATTTATTAAATAAAAAAAAACTTAAATAGTGATTATTTAAATTATAAATATTATCTAATAACTATTATAAATATTTTTAAAAAAATATATAAAACAATTTGACATGATGGGGTTTGCTTAGTGGTGTATGAAAATATACCGGGTGTGTCTAATAGGGGGGGTGGGTGGGTGGGTGGTGGGGGTGGTGTATGAAAATATACTGGGTGTGTCTAATAGGGGGTGGGGTGGGGTGGGGTGGGGTGGGGGGGTGGGGTTGTTAATCGAATATTACCAATTTTTCGATTAGTCAATATTAACAATAAAAACCCAAACATACAAATAATAAAAATCAAGTAAAGTGCGGAAATATAAAGAACACTTGATTTTTACGTAAAAACCTTCAACAAGGAAAAACCACACTAGCCACTTAAGCCACAACAATCTACTATATGAAAAGACGGTTACACCCTCAAGTGATACACGGACTCTCGCTCTCGACAATCTCAGGCTATGGACATTACCACTCACCACTTTTGGTTCAATCCTAGTGATATCCCTCGATCCACTACTCTTGGCATGAGAACCTCCTAGTCTACCCCGTGAGCCTTTTATAGTGATACTTGGCAATGCTAACCAACCAACCCTTGGTTGCAAGACTTCACTTGCTTGTGCAATTACAACCCATAGCCACAAGACTTTGACTCAATGAAGAGAATTAAAGTCTAAGTGAATATATGTCAATATTCTAAATGCAATAAAGTGCAAGACTAAACACTGTACACTTAATTAGATGTTAAGATGGAAATCTAACAACCTAATTATCAAACAAGCCTACATGCACATACATGAGGTCTCAATTAGTTGTAGAAAGACTCTAGCAACCTAATTGTCAAATTAAACATGCATAAACATTCATGAAGCTTGACTAGATGAATAAATGAAAATCTATCAACCTAGTCATCAATGAATCATACATGAATATTTATGGCTTAGCTATTTAGACAAAACAACATAATCATGCAAGCTATCACAAACAAACTCAATCATGCTATCAAGACTCATAAATATATGCAATAAAGAGAGTCTATGTATTTAATCAAACAATAAATACCTAATCTATAGTAAGAACAACAATAAATGAGATTTAATGTAGTTGTAACTTACCTAGTCATGAAACCAAGAAGGCCCATTCTCAAATGATGATTGATGATGTAAGATGCACATGGGTTTTGGGTTTGGAGAGTTAATAAATTAAGCTTGAAGCTTTCTCTCTCTAAAACCACTCAATCTATCTCTCTAAGGTTTTAATTTCATGGTCTTAATGAAGAAGGTGAGAAAGATGGGTTTAAATAGGTGCCCTAAGTGAAACTACGTCATTTTGAAAACGTAAGGCAAAAACAGGGGATCGCACGGGTCCGTTTCGTGAGTAGGGACCCACGAAACACCAGAGATGACTTTGCTGGTGGCTTCGCGGGTACCCGCGAACTGAGACCAAAAACACACCAGATATGACTTCGCGGGTGACTTCGCTGGTATGGAACAGCGAACATTGGCCCGCAAACTGGGACCATCTCAAGTGGTCACTCATCGCGCTAAGACAAACACACCATCGTGCATGCACGGACGTTTCTGATCAAACATCGGGAAACAAATTACATCACACAAAACCACACTTAAGTCTAAGAAATAATTACAAGTGTGATTGTGAAAAGAATGCACACATAAGCGATAAGGAACAAATGCATAACAATACAAATGCATGTAAGTATGTGTGTGCACCTAAACTCTTCAAGAGGCAAAGTCAAGTGAATATACCTTTCGTTCTTGAAGCCATGAAGATGCTTGGAAACTTGCTATTGAGAACCTAAGCTACCCATTACAAAATCATCCTTAATGTGTATTGTCATGAAATAAGTCAATCATAAAATAGAGGTCCTTACAGTGTAAACCTCTCACACATACATCATTATGTGGTGTAAACCTCTCACACATACATCATTATGGTCAAGAATCATTGTTATTGAGAATTATGATGGATCAATCTCCACAAATTGATACTTAAAAAAAATCCCATTTGTTTTTTTCTTTTAAATTGGAGATCCATCTATTTTTCATTGAATTTTTTAATATTTTTTTTTCTTGAAAGACAATTTAAGTTTTTATTACATTTAATTTTATCATGTATTGTAGGGTTAATTACAATAGACCCCTTGAGATTTGGCCTTCTTACACCTAGATGGAGAAGTTTGCATATTAAACACAAACATCGTTTAGATTTATCGGAGTTGAAGCTTTATGTTAGCTTGACCCATTTTAACTTGAGAAATGTCCAAAATACCCTTGCAAAAAAACAATAAATGAAAATAAATAGCATGAAAATTTTTAAAATATAACTAAAAATATTGCAAAAATAGAGCCCACTCTCACGAATCACCATGGATGGAATGGAGGCCATGAGAGTGGCCTCTGCAATTCACAATGAAGGCCACAATATAGTGGAAGAAGCTTATGCTTCCTCCATTATAACCAAACAGAGCTGCGTGTCAGCTCTATTGAAATCAGTGGAGACGGCCGCCCCTCCACATTTCAAATCCAAAATTATTTTCATTCCAACTAAATTCACATATATCTAAAATCAAACACTTTAAATCCATAAAAATAAATAAATAAATAAATAAATAAACCAACACATCAAACCCACAAATCATCATACTAAGGCTATGTTTGAGTTGATTTGCTTAAGAAATAATCCATTTATAGTTTAACTTAAGAAATAATCAGCTTAATAAAAAAGTAGGGAGGTGTTTGGTAAACTAAAATGTAAAATTGCTTATATTTTTTAGAGGATGAAAAATGTATGGAATGAAAGGACTAAAATAGACATTAACCATGTTAAAAATGAAAAAAATGAAAACATTAAATATTAAATATAATTATAATAAATAAATATTAAAATAATTATATAAAAATTATATATATATGTAATATGTCAAACAGTCGAAGGTGGATCAGTCCTCCTCTGGAGACGGTGACGATGTTGGCGTCGTCGGACGTCGACGATGCCTACGTTGACGTCGCTAGAGGTGGATCAGTGTCCATCTCCGGCATTCTTGGAGGCGCCTCCATAGTTAGAATCCTCCAATGCCTGATAGGCTATCGCCTTCTCTTGGAGGAGGAATGATCCTCCTCCAGCGACACCGACGGAGGATTAGTCCTCCTCCATCACCATAAATAGAGAAGCTTCGCCTCCTCCGCAAGAATGAAGAAGGTGGACTCTTCCACTACAGAGGGGATACTGGTGACGTCGGCGTCACTGGAGGAAGCTGGATCTCCTCCAGCCTCTAACTCCAATGGTGGCCACCACCATTGGCAACCATCTAGCAATGACCCTTTGTTCAATTTCTGTTTTTTTTTTTAATATTAATTTTTTGTTTTTAAAATATTATTGTCATTTTATAAAGATAATATGGGTATTGTGGACATTCCAGAGGTGAGGGGCTAGCTTCTGCAATAATCAGTTTTCAAAAGCTACCCTAACCAACTTCTTAAAAGTTGATTATTGGAGAAGCAAATTGTGAAATAAGTGATTATTTCTCTCAAGTTTAAGCAACCTCAAACATAGCCTATATCATTTGAGGGAGGCAAGTGTCAGTGGATGATTCCACTGAAAAAGGTTAATGTTGGCAAATAAAGTTGATGTTGGTGGATGGTGTAACGGAAGCTTAACAAGAAAGACTCACAAGCTGGTTCGAAAAGCGGCCTACTATCAATAACAAATCCGTGCATGAACTCGTATCAATAGGCTTCAATTACAACATTAAGGAAATGAAATAACTGAAAAGGTTTAGAGAAAACAATCTCTGAATTTTAATTAATAATCAACTACCCCAAAACAGGTTACACATGAAGAATAAATAAGGCAAGAAAAACAAGAATGCAAACAATTCTAAACCAACTCAAACTCTATCACAAACAAGAGTTCTTATTCCAAAAGACTTTCTCAACACAAAACCTGACTTCACTAGATAACTATTGCCAGCACACGCAACTCTTGCCACCTTGCGAAGCTACGCAATTACGACACCATCCTTCATTCGGCCAGCTACTCACTCGGCCCTTGCATGACCAGGCGACCAACTTTGCAGTGGTCCCTTTTCTCTAAATAATCAAATGCTATATCAGCTGCTGCATCAGTCTCTCCAGGGTAGAAAAACATCGACCTCGACGTGGGTGTTGTATCCTCTTCAGTGGAGTCATCAAGAAATGGTATCAAGTGCTTCACGTTAAAAACATCAGCAGTACGAATGTGGCTCTGAAGCTTCAACCTGTAAGCATCAGGATTGATATTTTTGAGCACCTCAACTGGACCAATTTTCTTAGCTGCGAGCTTGTTGTATTCTCCAATCGGGAAATGATCTTTAGTAAGCACCGCCCATACAAAGTCCCCCACTTCAAATTCCACCAAGCGGCGTTTCTTGTCCGCAGCTACCTTGTATTTCGTAGAGGATTCTAGCAGGTTCTCATAAGCTTGCTTATGGGTTTCTTGTAGCTTCTGAACAAAATCCTCAGCCTTCCCATGAATCTGAGTCTTGCTAGGCAAAGGTAGGAGATTAAGTGGACCTTGAGGAAGTAATGAGTACACAATTTGAAACGGGCTGAAACCTGTGCTCCGTTTGATCGCATGGTTGTGTGCGAATTCAGCTTGGCTAAGTTTCTGATCCCAAGCCTGAGTATTTTCTCCTACCAAGCAACACAACGCAACAAATTACCAAGAGATCGGTTCACCACGTCGGTCTGTCCATCCGTTTGGGGATGATACGCACTGCTGTAATCCAGTTTAGTGTTCACTAGTTTCCAAAGGTTACACCAAAAATGGCTGAGAAACCGTTTGTCCCGATCAAACACAATGGAGCTAGGTAGACTATGTAGGCAATAGATTTCACGAAAGAACATCAGAGTGATATTCACCGCGTCATTGGTCTTCTTGCACGGAATGAAGTGAACCATTTTCAAAAATCTGTCAACCACCACATAAATAGAATCGAAACCACGTTACGTCCGAGGCAACCCAAGAACAAAGTCCATACTCACCTCCGTCCATGGCTGTGTTGGCACTGGTAGCGGCATATACAACCCGGCATTAGTCGCCTTTCCTTTGGACGTTTGGCAAACCCGGCAGCGCTCAATGTAACGTTCCACCTCCTTTTGAATGGTCAGTCAAAAGTAACTCGCCCGGATCAACTGAAGGGTTTGGTCCCTCCCCACATGTCCCTCTTCATGGAGTTCCTTAATTATTTGAAGGCGCAGGCTACAGTTGGGGATGCATAACTGGCTCCCACGAAACAAAAATCCATCCCAATAGATAATCAGATTTTGCACTCGTTTGCAATGTAGCCAGCACCGCATCGAAGTACGGATCAGCCTCAAGCATCTCACAGAAAGAATCAAACCCTAGCACAGTCAACGCCATGGTAGATAGCAAATTATGTCGACGACTCAAAGCATCCGTAACCCGGTTGGAAGTACTGCCTTGTGTTTTAAGACAAACGTGAACTGCTGCAAATATGACGACCAGGACGCATGATGAGCAGATATTTTATCCTGGCTGTGGATGTGTTTCAGAGCCTCGTGGTCAATAAAAAGGATGAATTCCCGATGAAAAAGGTAGTGTCTCCAGTGCTTCACGGCATGTACCACGGCGTAAAATTCAATGTCATAGGTGTTATACCGTGACCGAGCCCTTGCCAACTTTTCACTGAAGAAGGCCACCGGTTTACTTGCTTGACTCAACACGGCCCCTATGCCCAATTTAGATGCATCACTTTGGAGCTCGAAAGGCTGCGTAAAATCCGGCAGTACCAAGACTGGGGCCGTTGTCAACCGAACTTTGATGAGCTGAAATGCCTCTTTGGCCTCAGATGACCATTCAAACTTTTCCCTCTTCATGCAATCGGTGATTGGAGCCATGATACTACTGAAATGGGCGATGAATCGCTAGTAGAAGGCGGCTAATCCATGGAAGCTCCGCACCTCCGTGCTATTTTTCGGTCGAGGCCATTGTCTATCTGCTTCTATTTTTGAGTTATCCACTTGTAATCCTTTTCCTGAAATAATGTAACCCAAAAATAATACTTCGGAAGTCATGAAGACACACTTACTTGTAGCTGCGACTAGCTTCTCTGTGCGAAGTACACCTAACACCTCTCGTATATGTTGAAGATGGAGTTCACGGTGTGAACTATATATCAGGATATCATCGAAATATACAACCATGAATTTTTCGATGAATGGCCTTAAGGCTTGGTTCATTACTCGCATAAATGTACTCGGAGCATTTGATAGGCCGAAAGGCATAACCATCCATTCGTATAATCCCTCTCGCGTATTGAATGCAGTTTTCCACTCATCTCCAAGACGGATTCGTATCTGATGATATCCGCTCTTAAGATCGAGTTTGGTGAACAAGGTTGCTCCACTTAATTGATCCAGTAGGTCTTCCAAACGAGGAATCGGAAACATATACCTTACCATGATTTTATTAATTGTGCGGCTGTCCACGCACATCCTCCAGGACCCATCTTTCTTTGGGATTAACAGAGCTGGTACCGCGCACGGGCTGATACTTTCACGGACATGGCCTTTAGCGAGTAGGTCTTCCACTTGTCTTCGAAGCTCCTCATGTTCCTTGGGTCTCATTCGGTAGTGTGGTCGATTAGGTAACATTGTCCCCGGTTCTAAGTCGATTTGGTGCTGAATATCACGTAACAGTGGGAGTCCGTCCGGTAACTCTTTAGGAAACACTTCCTGAAACTCGACCATTAACAGAATTGCTACTTAAGGAATGTCAATTTCGGTAATCACCTCTTTGTTTAACAGTACAAAAACCACTTCAGCTTCTTCCATTTCTACTTCAAACTTAGCAAAGGAGAGGAGATTATTACCCCCTAACAATTTGGGTTTGTCTGGTGACTTGTTAGGTAGCAACACAATATTGGTATTGTTGAATTTGAGAGTGTGGGTGTTTTTAAAACCGTCGTGCTGCACCTTCCGATCATATTGCCACGGTCTTCCAAGTAATAAGTGACACACATTCATGCGCACCACATCACACCAGGCCTGGTCCTTATAAATTGTTCCTATCGAAAAAGTCACAAGTGCCCGCTTAGTTACTGTGATTTCGCCCCCTTTATGCAGCCATACCAATCTATACGGCTTCGGATGTTTTTCCGTTTTAAGTCCTAGCTTCAGTACTGCTTCATCGGACATAATATTTTCGCAACTCATTCCATCAACGATGTAACGGTAAAATTTGCCAAGTATAGTGCAAGTGGATTGGAACACATTATTTCTCAGCCAGTCGTTGTCTTTTGCTCTTGGAGTTAAACAAGTGTGTCGCACTACCAAGGAAGAACCCAATTCACCGTCTTATCCCTTATTTCCTGTGTCGTCCTCATCAAACTGTTGCAACGCTGCACAGAGTCGTCGCACCATCAACAATGCACCTGTGTCATCGTCCATAAGGTCCTCATCCATGGTTTTAGCCTCGTCAATCATAGGTACTTCACCAACGTCCACATTATCTTCTTGGCCCTCATCAGCGAACAATGTCCTCTTTCTCTCCTTTCGGCACTCTGACTGACGGTGTCCCATTTCACCACAACTGAAACATCGTAGACCACCTACTGTTGCTCTAGGTGGGGGAGCCATATTCGGGTTTGTTCGCGGTGCGACACTGCTGCTACCAGCCCCCGTCCTATTGCTCCAGTTCCCCACGCTACTACTGCCATTTACGGTCATTCCCATTGCGCCTCCACTGTAATTTGCCAACGGCCCGCTCCCAGTTCATCGTGACATGGTCTTTTCTACCTGCAAGGCTCTTTAATGAGCTTCTAAAATAGTAATCGGATCAAAAAGGTTCACCACGACTAAGATTTGTAAACGTAGACACCGTAATACCTGGAAACCAACTGGTCTTGAGTTTCTTGTATGTCGTTTCGCACAAGCAATTGATAAATTTCTGTTGTGTATTCGTCAACCGTCCGCAACCCCTGTTGCAAGTTTTACAATTTCTGATAAATCAATTTCTAAAAATTGTGCGGCAAGAACTCGACTCGTAATTTTCGTGTCATCTTCTCCCAATCCGTGAACTTCGGTTTTCCCACATGATTTCGAGAAAGTTTAAGTTGCTACCACCACGCAGCTGTATGTCCCCGTAGCCTAGTCGCCACCAAGGCAACCTTTGCATCCGCTGGTACATTCTTGAATTCCAAGATTTCACCGACAACCCCAAGCCAATCGAGAAACTCTTCTGGCTACAGATTTCCTTGAAACTCCGGAACCTCAGTCCGCATCCCTGATTCCCAACGTCATCCTTCGTCACACCCAGGTGCCCGACATCGCTATTGTGGAACTTCTTCTTTATCATCACTATCATCCACGTCTCCAGGATGATTTTGGTTGGCGATTAACGTCGCGATTTGTTCAGTTAACTGCGTAACCTGCTGCTCCAACTGTGCCATGCGGTCACGTTTGTTGGCTTCTTCTACAGGAATCCGGTTAGGTTGTTGTCTCTTTAGCGGTATGTCGATGTAGTCCCGAACAAACATGGCTCTGATACCAAACTGGTGTAGCGAAAGCTTAACAAGAAAGACTCACAAGCTGGTTCAAAAAGCGGCCTACTATCAATAACAAATCCGCACACAAACTCATATCAATAGGCTTCAATTACAACATTAAGGAAATGAAATAACTGGAAAGGTTTAGAGAAAACAATCTCTGAATTTTAATTAATAATCAACTACCCCAAAAACGGGTTACATATGAAGAATAAATAAGGCAAGAAAAACAAGAAGGCAAACAATTCTAAACCAACTCAAACTCTATCACAAACAGAAGTTCTTATTCCAAAAGACTTTCTCAACACAAAACCTGACTTAACTAGATAACTATTGCCAGCACACACAACTCTTGCCACCTTGCGAAGCTACGCAATTACGACACCATCCTTCATTCGGCCAGCTACTCACTCGGCCCTTACATGACCAGGCGACCAGCTTTGCAGTGGTCCCTTTTCTCTAAATAATCAAATGCTATATCAGCTGCTGCATCAGTGGATAAGCTAGCAGTGTTGGTAGATGAAGAGATGGAAGGTTGGGTCTCTACCATCAAAACCCAACACTTTAACAACATATCAAACCCATGAAAACCTACATTGGCCATCATAATATGTCATGTGGGGAGGCAAATGCCGGCGGAGGATGCCGCTGAAGAAGGTCAATGTCAACGAAAGAGGCCGATGCCTATAGACGAGGTGGTGGTGTTGGAAGGAGAGGTGGACGATAGGGAGTAAGGATGGCAATTTTACCACTTGGACCCACGAGTACCGAACCAAACCCAAACCGCATAGGTCAGGTATGGGTCTCAATAATCAAGTCGCAAGTCAGGTCTAGGTCTAATGAAAAGGACCCATCTTGGGTCCAAGTCCAGGTCTGGGTCTAGTCAAAAAATCGAACCCAAACCCGTGGACCTGAATAAACATGGTATATAATGGACTCTCAAAATCCCTAAACCTAAAACTGCCAACTCTCAACTCTCGACATCTCCTTTCTCCACCTTTATATTTTAACATCTCCACCTTCACTCTTGATTTCGACCTTTTGATTTCGACCACCGACCTCCACTCTCTGTCACTGGCTCACCGCTACAACAGACACTCCACTCTCAGTCACGCATTTCGTGGCATTTCCAGTCCCACACGGCCACACTAGTAAAACACACTACTCATACTCTGACAAGGTAAGTCATATGAGTCTTTGTGTCTTTCCATGTAGGTTACTAATATTTTTATAGTTGCACTTGTTAGGGTTTTTGCCCTAAATCTTGTAATTTGTAAATGTGAATTGAACATAGATAAAAGAAGTATTTTATTCATTCAAATTATCTCGTACATTTATACATAACATGTGTACTTAACATCCAAGATTGCCGGATGTAATTTCAAACTGAGTATATGAATGTCATATATAGATGGATTCAGTTTGAAACGAGCAATCTAAAGAGTCCGTAGATAGCAAATAAAGCTGGGTACTTTATTTGTGGTTAATCTATAGCTGCGGTCCATTCCGTAATGTACGGTGATCTTATCCTGGATCATTCATATGGTGATATGAGAATGGAGGCACCTTGTATGATGTGATCATATAGGATTGAGCCACGATCTATATGAATCTCTTAATAAGATCCGTTACATGATGAGATTTATATATATCGACAAAAGATGGCTATATATGGGTGATCTTAATCCTAAGTGTCTTATCAACTCCTTCAGGTTAGATCATGGTTTTTGATATACCATGGGTGAGATCGAAGTTGCATTTTCGGTCAATATGCTTCGTATGTTGGAATCGCGGTTTGGTTTGTGGCTGGGAAGGTTTGTACACAATAAAAGAATCCACTCCTTCTTGCGAGAAGTAAATAGTAGTTCTCTTAAGGGTTGATTCGGGGCTTGAACAATATAAGCGCTCTCCTAATTCCATAAGGAATGTAGGATTTATTGTTCATTAGAGAATCAATGGTACTTAATGGAAATATATGATTAGAGGGGTATAACGGACATTATGACCCAGGTCTAATTGTAAACTACTTGTGGAGGATCATACCATATGTAATAGTTATATTGATGGACACTAAATGTTATTGGTTTGTGTAAAAACATCTACAGTTGAGAGAGTACAGCTTCGGGTTTTTAATGAAATAACACCGAAGTTAATAATCATGAAATATTAATTAAAGAGTTTAATTAATTGTTTCTAAGGATTATTGGAGCTCAAAATACTGTGGGTTCATTAGGTCCCCTTGCTAGCCCGATTGATTAAGGTAACGAGGGTCACAGTTAATTAATTGAATAATGAGATTATTTAATTAATGAATTAATAATTATAAATTATTAATTAAATGGAGGTTGTAGGTTCAAATTATAACTGAGACATAAAATAATTAGATTATTTTATTCTTAGTTAGGTATAGTATTTAAGTTTAAGTCAACTAGGGTTTTGTGGGATTTAGAATCCTACTCTACCTAGGACACTTAAATACTAATTATCTTTTTAATTTATTGAGATATATTTGGAAAGAGATAATGATCTAGTTTGAAAAATATATAGAGATATATTTAATATAACTAGATATTATATTATATACTTATATAGGTATCAGTGAAAACCTAATTTGAGCCATATAAATTAACGCAAAAGGAAAGAGAAACACACAACAACAAAAGAGAAAGAGGTGTGCGGCCAACCAAAAAGAAAAGAAAGAGAAAAGTTCTCTTTGCTTGCTTTTGACATCAAGTGGCCGAACTTCACCATACAAGGTAAGCGGTTGCTTTCGTGTGTCTCTTCATCCTCCTTATTCCTGAGTACCGTGACGTGCCCACACGCCGTTACCAATCCTAGGTCATAGCGAGGAAGATCTTGTGGTTCAAATCAGGAAGCAAAATCAAAAAGAAGAAGGAGCCTACAAACGTTGGTATGAAACTGCATCATCTCCTTCTTATTGTATTTCAATTATTACTGTACAAATGGGTTAGTTTATGATTGCATTCAAAAAAATTTAAAACCCTTCCACTGCGCAATCTGTAACCCTGGGTTCCTTCAAAAATGGTATTAGAGCCATTTTTTTGTACAATATAATCGAATTCGATTGCTCCTGATTGCATGTATGGTATGTGTAGGCACTTTCCTAATGATTGTGTGATGTTTATAATCTTTTTTAATTTATTATAAACATGGTTGGTCGATAATTGTATGGTACAATGGGTTTAAGGTTCTTTTCAATGGTTGTAATAATTAGTTATTATTTTTTTCTTTCGATGTAATCGTTCTTTGTAAATCAATACTTGTAATATGATTATGTAACCGTTTACGAAGAACAAGATTCCGAAGACGAAGAACAAAGCAACACACGCAAAAGCCTACGTGCAAATGGGATGCGTATGCTTAGTGCAATAAAAAAATAAAAAATAAAAAATAAAAAATAAAAAAGGCAGCAGTTGTCACGCAAAGCACATCCATGTGATGTGTGTGCTTGGTGCAACACATGCGTTGGCCTTGTGCACAAACAGGCAGCAGCGCACAATTGCGCAAATGTTGTGGTGTGCGTTTGGCGCATGGTGCGGCGCATGGTGCTGCGCAAAGGCTGCAGCAGCGCACACGTTTTCGTGCAAACTGCACGGACAGCCTCCCCTCTCGTGCGGACGATGGCTACGTGTGAAAGCGTAAGGCCGAGTGTTCGTGACGCTAGGGTTTGCATATTCGAAAGCGTGAATAGGCCGAAATATTTTTATTAATAACTTGGGCCTCCAATAAATGTTAAGTGTAACATATGGGCCTTAGTTTATGATTCATGAAATGGATCACCATTAAAAATATTAGGGTTAATCAAGTTGGACTTGGTAAAGAGCCCATTAGATGCAAAAGATGGACTTGAAGAATATTGGAATTACTTGAGGACCAAGGAATGCCTTGGATAACTTTTGTAATTAGATATTATTTTTTTAAGTTAGATAACTCATTGTACTCGGTCAACTCATGTATGTTTTTATTATGAGATGATTAAAGCATTGTCATGCATATACATATCATTTAGATTAGGTGTGCCTACGCATATGTATATGTTGATATGTCATACATGCATTATAGCCATCTACATTATGTGTTTATTTTTTTTAATTTGATTAAAAGGGGTAATTCACATAATTAGCTATAGATTAATGGGATTAGTTTTTAGGAGTAAGAACTTGGTAATTCTCATTAATCACTAATCCTTTTATTAAAGAGTTTAATTACTTGGATTAGTAGGGTCATTTATCAATATTAGGTTTAATTTGATTAAGCCCCTAATAATAATTGGACCTAATAATGTGTTTAGTTTTAATAGTTAAAACTTGGTAAATACACATTTAATAATTCTAGTCTTAGTAAATAGTTTACATAGATTATAATTGTCACTAATGAACTAGATTTTTAAGAGTTAAAAATCGAATTAGTTTATTAGTTATTGGAATAGGATTCTAATAATTTGTGATTAATGCACTTGACGCTTAGATTGAAATTAGCCGTTTAATCTAGTTTTATCAAGGTGCATTAATATTAATAGAAAACCCTAATTATAAAATAGTGAGTGGGAGAGGGATATATGACATTATATCCCGCGGTCTCCATCGTTAGTTCAACACCGTGAGATTCGAGTGGGGCCTTGTGATGGCTTTGCTTTCGTCCTCCCTAAGAAGGGTTTCCATAAGAATCAATACCAAGGTTGACTTCCTAACGGATAGGATTTCTGAGGGGATTTCGGGATTGACCGACCCTAAGGCGGTAATTCTCAAGTTAAGCTCTAGAGATTTGAAATGATGGGTTACACTCACAAGGTTTTGATTAAATTGGTTAATTAAAAACCTGACTAAATAAACGATGGTTGAATGATATTGGAATAAGAGTTATTCTGGTATATCATTTGATTGAGAAAGTCTCAATCCAACATGTAAGAACTTGACCGACCCTAAGACGACACTTATATGTGGTATGTTGGATTGTCGTGGCATAGAAACATTGTTTTCTTAGGGTTGTTCTTGTTCATTAAGCATTTTCATGCATCATGTTTAATTTTATGTCGAACATTCGCACATGTTTCGAATGTATGACTAAATGAATTCTTAATTTATGTTTTATCAGCCATGTCATCTGCACTATTACAAATCATAGCAAATGACAAATTAACTAGGGATAACTACACTAAATGGAAACATAACATAAATGCAATCTTGGTCACCAAGGACCTAAAGTTTGTGCTTACGGAGGAATGTCCTCTGAACGCCTACTGCCAATGCCGCACGAATTGTTCGTGAGGCATATGAGAAATGGGTCTCATCGGATGAGAAAGCCCAAACATATCTGTTAGCAAGTATGACAGACGTGCTTGTCACTAAGCACGAAGCAATAAGTACTACATTTGAAATAATGGAGTCATTGCAAGCCATGTTTAGGCAGCCCTCTGAGCAAAAGCGGCACGAAGCTGTTCGTTCCGCAATGCTTGCTGGGAGGAAAGAGGGCGCATCTGTTTGGGAACATGTCCTGAACATGATGTCCTATTTCAACACGGCAAAGATCAATTGCGGAGCCATTGATGAACCCAGTCAAGTGAGCATCATACTGACGACTCTTCCAAAGAGTTTCGATCAATTTCAGAGTAACTATAGGATGAACAAGCTTAGGTTCAATCTCACTCAATTGCTCAATGAACTCACTACTTTTGAGTCCTTGACTAAGGACAACAAAAGTAAGACCAGTGAGACAAATGTTGCCGAACCATCTTCCTATGGTAACAAGAAGAGGAAGAGGTCTACTGGGAAGGCTAAGAGTAAGCCCAAGCCTAAAAAAGCTCAAGGCAAGAAAAAAGGGCACCTCCACCGACCAAGGCAAAGGAAAGTGTTTCCATTGTGACAAGGTTGGACACTGGAAAAGGAACTGTCCTTAGTATCTAGAGGAGGTAGCCAAGAAGAAGAAGACGAAATGTAAATATGATTTACTTGTTCTTGAAACATGTATAGTGGAAGTTGATTCGGGGGCCACTAACCATGTTTGTTCTTCTATGCAGTGACCTGATTCTTGGACACAACTTAAGGAAGGAGCCTTCTCTATACATGTTGGGTCAGGGGATGTCGTGTCAGCCCGAGCAGTGGGTGTAGTTAGACTACATTTTGGAAGTTGTTTCATTGTTTTGGATAATGTATTTTTAATTCCTAGATTTACTCGAAATTTGATTTCAGTTTCAAAGTTGTTGGAACAATTATATTCTATTTCTTTTAATAATAAGTCTGTTATTATTGCAAAGAATGGTTTGAATATATGTTCAGGATTAAACTAAAACAACTTGTATGTTTTAAGGCCGTTAATACATACTACACTGCTCAACGCTGAATTGTTTAAATTTTAAAAACCTAAAACAAAACGACAAAAGATTTCTCCAAAAAATGAAATGTATCTATGGCATCTAAGACTTGGCCATATCAACCTTGACCGGATAGATAGAATAATGAAAAGTGGACATTTAAGTGAGTTAAAGGTTGATACCTCACCTGTCTACGAATCCTGTTTAGAAGGTAAAATGACCAAGAGACCTTTTACTGGAAAAGGGCTTATAGCTAAAGAACCACTAGAGCTTATACATTCAGACGTCTGTGGACCGATGAATGTTAAAGCAAATGGTGGTTATGAGTATTATGTCACCTTTATAGATGACTACTTAAGATACGAATATGTCTACCTCATGCAACGGAAGTCGGAAACTTTTGAAAAGTTTAAAGAATTCTGAGCTAAAGTTGAGAACCACGGTTAGGAAAGACTATCAAGTCTCTACGATCGGATCGTGGAGGTGAGTACCTTGACCAAGAGTTTAAAGACTTTTTGGTCGAGTATGGGATAGTGTCCCAACTTACAGCTCCTGGTACACCACAACAGAATGGTGTCGCGGAGAGGAGAAATAGAACCCTAATGGAAATGGTGAGATCTATGATTAGTTTCTCATCATTACCAAATTCCTTTTGAGGATATGCGTTACAAACTGCGGCTTACATTTTGAATGTAGTCCCATCCAAATCTGTTCCTAAGACTCCCTTAGGGTTGTGGAATGGTCGTAAAGCTAGTTTGTGACATTTCCGCATATAGGGGTGTCCAGCACATGTGCTGAAGAACATAAGTGGAAAGCTAAACCCTAAGTCTGTGGTCTGCTTGTTTGTAGGATATTCCAAGGAAACCATAGGTGGATACTTCTATAGTCCTGAAGAGAACAAAGTATTTGTATCGACAAATGCAACGTTTCATGAGGATAACTATATTAGTGATCATAAACCTCGTAGCAAGATTGTATTAAATGAAATGGAGCCTGGTACGACTAGTGCTCAGTCAACAAGAGTTGTTGATCCATTGACATCTGATAGTCAGATGATTCTTAGTTAGGATACACTACCACCTAGACATAGTGAGAGGGTTGTAGGACAACCTAAACGCTATTTAGGTATAGGTGAGGGACGAGATGTCGTCTCTACTGATAGTGTGGATGATCCATTGACATTTAAGAATGCAATAGAAGATCCTGACAAAGAGGAATGGCTTAAAGCCATGAATCTCGAGATGGAGTCCATGTACTCTAACTCAGTTTGGAAACTTATAGACTTATCGGATGGGGTAAAACCCATAGGGTGTAAATGGATCTACAAGAGAAAAAGAGGAGTAGACGGGAAGGTAAAGACCTTCAAGGCAAGGCTAGTGGCCAAGGGTTATACCCAGAAAGAGGGGGTTGATTATGAAGAGACCTTTTCGCCAGTAGCCATGCTTAAGTCTATTCGGATTCTCTTATCCATTGTTGCCTATTTCGATTACGAAATTTGGCTAATGGACGTCAAGACTTCATTCTTGAATGGCAATCTTGATGAAAGCATCTACATGATGCAACCAGAGGGATTCGTGTCTCCAGATCAAGAGCAAAAGGTTTGCAAGTTGCAAAGGTCCATTTATGGACTTAAGCAAGTATCTAGATCTTGGAACATAAGGTTTGATGATGTGATCAAAACCTATGGCTTCGAGCAAAACGTTGATGAGCCTTGTGTCTACGAGCGCATCATTGACAAGAAGGTAGTTTTCTTAGTTCTTTACGTAGATGATATCTTACTCATTGGGAATGATGTAGGGGTATTATCGGAAGTAAAGGGCTGGCTAGCTAGCCAACCAATTCCAAATGAAAGATTTGGGAGAGGTGAGTTATGTTATAGGGATCCAACTTATAAGGGATCGTAAGAACAAACTCATAGCATTGTCTCAGACATCGTATATCGATAAGATTCTTGTGTGATTTTTGATGCAGAACTCTAAGAAAGGTAATTTACCTTCCAAGCATGGAGTTCACTTGTCTAAGGAACAGTGTCCTAAGACACCTCAAGAAGTTGATGATATGAGACGTGTTCCCTATGCGTCAGCGGTAGGTAGTCTCATGTATGCTATGTTATGCACGAGACCGGACATCTGCTTCGCAGTGGGAGTAACCAGTAGATACCAGTCCAACCCAGGATTAGATCATTGGGTTGCTATCAAGACTATTCTCAAGTATCTTCGGAGAACGAGAGATTATATGCTAGTGTATTGTAGACAGGATTTGATCCCGTTATGATATACGGATTCTGATTTCATGCTGATCCATTTACGAAGACCTTACCGGCTAAAGTGTTTACGGGTCACCTAGAGGGTCTAGGTTTACAAGACATGTCTCACATGCTTTAGTGCAAGTGGGAGATTGTTAGGGTTTTTGTCCTAAAGCTTGTAATTTGTAAATGTGAATTGGACATAGATAAAAGAAGTATTTTATTCATTCAAATTATCTCGTACATTTATATATAACATGTGTACTTAACATCCAAGATTGCCGGATGTAATTTCAAACTGAGTATATGAATGTCATATACAGATGGATTCAGTTTGAAACGAGCAATCTAAAGAGTCCGTAAATAGCAAATAAAGCTGGGTACTTTATTTGTGGTTAATCTACAGTTGCGGTCCATTCCGTAATGTACGGTGATCTTATCATGGATCATTCATATAGTGATATGAGAATGGAGGCACCTTGTATGATGTGATCATATAGAACTGGGCCACGATCTATATGAATCTCTCAATAAGATCCGTTACATGATGAGATTCATATATATCGACAAAAGATGGCTATATATGGGTGATCTTAATCATGAGTGTCTTATCAACTCCTTTAGGTTAGATCGTGGTTTTTGATATACCATGGGTGATATCGGAGTTACATTCCCGGTCAATATGCTTTGTATGTTGGAATCGCGGTTTGGTTTGTGGCTGGGAAGGTTTGTACACAATAGAGGAATCCACTCCTTCTTGTGAGAAGTAGATAGTAGTTTCCTTAAGGGTTGATTCGGGGCTTGAACAATATTAGCGCTCTCCTAATTCCGTAAGGAATGTAGGATTTATTGTTCATTAGAGAATCAATGATACTTAATGGAAAGATATGATTAGAGGGGTATAACGGACATTATGACCCAGCTCTAATTGTAAACTACTTATGGAGGATCATACCATATGTAATAGTTATATCGATGGACACCGAATGTTATTGGTTTGTGTAAAAACATCTACAGTTGAGAGAGTACAGCTTCGGGTTTTTAGTGAAATAACACCGAAGTTAATAATCATGAAATATTAATTAAATAGTTTAATTAATTGTTTCTAAGGATTATTGGAGCTCAAAATACTGTGAGTTCATTAGGTCCCATTGCTAGCCCGATTGATTAAGATAACAAGGGTCACGGTTAATTAATTGGATTATCCAATTAATTGTGTTACGAAAGTGACACGTGTCTATTCGGAAATTAATTGAATAATGAGATTATTTAATTAATGAATTAATAATTATTAATTATTAATTAAATGGAGGTTGCAGGTTCAAATTATAACTGAGACATAAAATAATTAGATTATTTTATTCTTAGTTAGGTATAGTATTTAAGTTTTAGTCAACTAGGGTTTTGTGGGATTTAGAATCCTACTCTACCTAGGACACTTAAATACTAATTATCTTTTGAATATATGGAGATATATTTGGAAAGAGATAATGATCTAGTTTGAAAAATATATAGAGATATATTTAATATAACTAGATATTATATTATATACTTATATAGGTATAAGTGAAAACCTAGTTTGAGCCATATAAATTAACGCAAAAGGAAAGAGAAACACACAACAACAAAAGAGAAAGAGGTGTGCGGCCAACCAAAAAGAAAAGAAAGAGAAAAGTTCTCTTTGCTTGCTTTTGACATCAAGTGGCCGAACTTCACCATACAAGGCAAGGGGTTGCTTTCGTGTGTCTCTTCATCCTCCTTGTTCCTGAGTACCGTGACGCGCCCACACGCCGTTACCAATCCCGAGTCATAGCGAGGAAGATCTTGTGGTTCAAATCAGGAAGCAAAATCGAAAAGAAGAAGGAGCCTACAAACGTTGGTATGAAATTGCTTCATCTTCTTCTTATTGTATTTCAATTATTACTGTACAAATGGGTTAGTTTATGATTGCATTCAAAAAAAATTAAAACCCTTCCGCTGCGCAATCCGTAACCTTGGGTTCCTTCAGCACTCTCTGAGGCTTATTTGCGGATTTATGAGCAACATGTTCTCTAAGTTCCAGAGAATTGAATTTAAATAGATAGATAGCTACGTATTACATTTTTCAATAATTTTTAGGATTATTGACTCTGTAGAAATATTGATGTTATTAATTAGGAGTTTTGAATGAAACAAATATATACCATTCTTTTAAATGATCTTATTTTCATGTTATTTAATCAATTTGGTGCACAAATTTGAACCCTAAGTATAGCAATGTAAGCTCTACAAGTATTAATAAAATTTTCCCTTGCTATTGTATTTGTATTTTGAGAATAACAAATAAATATCGTTGACCTCCATTAATGGATCTCTATTATCCAGATCTCCATTTTACATTGTTGATTAAACATCAACACCACTATAATACACATCATAACAATTGAGCATCACCAAAACCATCACCGTAGAAAAATAAGAAAAAATGCGGATCGATTCCTCCACTGGAGCAAATCGCTACTAGTTTTCCTCTATGAAATTCCACAGAGGAGCAAATCCGCAAAGGGAGAAGATTGGTCCTCTGTGAGAAGCACTCGCTCTTCGTGGAGGACCGATCTTCTCCCTTCGCGAATATGCTCCTCCACGGATTTCCATGGAGGAAAACCGGTATTTGGTTCCATATCACATCTCCCTCGAATATCAGTTTGAAGAAAAAGATGAAAAGACGAAGGACCATATTTGCCCACAACATTCCGATCTCATGGAGGATTAATTTATCAGTTTGAAGAAACTCTATAAGTAATGATTTGTTTGTTTGGGTTATTAATTATTAATTTTAAAAAAAAAAAACTCAGATGTAAAGACGATGAAGCTAATATGAATGTCATGAAAATGATTTTTTTTGTTTTTTGTTTTTAATTAATATTAATTTTTATTTAATTATTTAGTTTTAATTAATTTTAAATTTTAGGGTTGATGTGGAATGATGTGATTGTATAAATTATTTTCTTTTTTTCATTTATTAATAATACGGATATAATCATTCCCCCCCCCCCGGTGAGGTTTGCCCTATTAGACACTTTACCCCCTCTAGTTTCAGTAATGGTCATGTACCCCCTGAAAGTGAAACTATTTGTCATTTCCCACCTACCGTTAGCTTTTCTGTTAAAACCTCCCGTTGACCGTTAAACTATGAGTGTAGTATGGTAAAAAGGTAAATTCAAATTAATTTAACAAAACATTAAAAAGCTTCAAAAAAAAAAACATTAAAAAGGTAATATGGTAATATGGTAAATGAATATTTTTTCGAAATAATAAAATAATATAATTGTAAAAATTTTAAAAAAAAAAAAAAAACTAAAACAATATTGAAATCTCTCTCTCTCTCTCTCACATTTATCCCGTCGTCGGCGAGAAGCGGCGATCTCTTCTGCTGAAAGGAGATTGGCACTCTTCTTTCTCTCTAGCTTCTCTCTCTTCTTTCTCTCACACCGAGAGGATTTTGGTTGGATGTCGGCTACGATTCAGTGCCGATCTCCTCCGTTGCGAGGAGATCGATGTTGGTGGTGGTCATTGTTGGATGATGATGAATTCGTCTCAACTGAATCCTTGTCGCTCTCTCTCTCTCTCTCTCTCTCTCTCTCTCTCTCTAAACCCTTGGGTTTGATTTGGATTTTTTCAATTTTCATTTTTATTTTGGAATGAAGTAAGGGTTTTTTTTGTTGATTTTCGGTTTTGATTTGGTTTTTTGGTATGATTTTTTCAGGGTTTTGGTATTTGAGATTGATGATGGAAGTTTTGATGATTTCATTTTTTTTTTCTGGTGGTGTTTGAGATTGATGATGAAAAGAATGATTTTTTGTGTTGATTTTTGGTTTTCAATAGGATTTGAGATTGATGATGAAGTTGGGATGATTTTATGCTATCTTTTTTTTTTCTTTGTATCTAGATTGCTTCTGTTGAATCTAGATTGGTGTTGGTGTTGATGATGATATTATGGGTTTAGTGTTGATGATGATGGTGATGGTGATTAATGGGTGAATTTGATTTTTTTGTAATATTGTTTTTCTCTTTTTTTTTTTCTAATTATCTCCGACATCCATGTCTGAGATGGACGGTGGAGAATGGAGATTGAATTTTTTGTTTTCCTTTTGTTTTTTTTTCTTTCTTTATTTTTGCTTGTTGTTTTCTTTTTTGCTTTGTAAAATATCTTTTAATCTCCACATTCCATGTCTGAGACAGATGGTGGAGATCCATTTAAGAAGAAAAAAATATTTTCTTGGTTTTTTTTTTTTCAAACCCATTTATCCACAATTTTGAAGGATAAAAATGTCTTTTAACATGAAAATTAACTTTTTGAACGGAAAATCTGACAATAGGGGAAAAATGACAAATAGTTTCATTTTCAGGGGGAAAATGGTCATCACTGAAACTGGGGGGGTTGGTTTAAATTGTCTAATAGGGCAAACCTCATGGGGGAAATTATTATATCCTTTAATAATACTGATTGAAAACGACAAATTTGCCCGTCTCCCGTTACTGACTAATTGTGGTCAATCTTTGACAACTGTTAGTCAACAGGTTAGAGAGTATGTTTGTGTTATTATGAAAATATCATCGATTTTAGTGCAATTATGTATATAATCAGGGTAAGTTAATGCAATTTGCCCTTATAAAATTAATGATTTTTTGTTTTAAAAATTAAAGTTTGAATGATAAAATAGCCTTCAAATGAAAAACAATAACAGAAGGTTGTTAAGTTTGAGCGGTGTTTGTGTAGAATACACAAACTTCTCCCTCTAGGTGTACGAAGCCCAAACTCAAAGGGTTCAGTGTAATTTCCCCTAAAATTTAATCAATTTGTCAAATTGCTCCTAGACCCACCAAATTTGATGAAGTTGACTTTGCCCCTGTAAGGAATGGGCATGACTCAAACTCATAACCTCCTGGATGTATTTGTGATTGAACCTCATATTGTTCAAAACTCCCACACTTAGTTATCTATATGTCAATAAAATCATCAAGACCATTCCAAACAGCAAATTGCATACGTTAACATGGCTTTTCTATCGTTTACTTTTGGTGCAAGCATTTCTGTAAAAATAAATAAATAATAATAACTGTAGGGGATCACTTAACAGTTGTTTTGATGCGGGCACCTGCAACCTGTGAATAGAGCTAGACAGGTAGAATCATCGACCTTTTGATAGATTTGGAAAACAAGCAAGTAAAAAGGAGCGAGAGGGGTGGTCCTTTAGGGGGACTCTCTGACACTCAAGTCAGTAATATATATTCGTTAAAGATAGATATTGTAAAACGAAATAACGAGTTAATTGAAAAGGCTATTATATCGAGTAATTAAATAAGATATCAAAACGTAGAGCTCTTGTTAAGCCTGTTAAGCGCTAGTCGAGATAGAGTTTATCGGTTTGATATTGTAACAAGAGCGTGGAGTTAAATGTTTATATCGAATATATGATATATTTGGTCTAGATTTGATGAGGCCAATGATTGGAGCAAAATGGGTTGGTAATTTCGGTGGCCGGAGTAGGTATTTTGGCAGAGTTTCGGTTTTCGATATTGTAGCTTGTATATGGAGAAAATTCAGAACCCGTTCTCTGTGAAATGGGGGTCCTATTTATAGTAGCATGTGAGCTAGTGGTTTGATCGATGAAGGGAGTTGATTCTTGAGATATCGCCTCCTAATATTGTGCGATTACAATCCCAAACCAATTCAAATTTTGAATCGTGGCAGTTACTAAGCCCCCGTCCTACAGGCTGTTTTCAGCTGTTTTCAGCTGTTTTTGTTTTTATTTTCTAAAAATGATTTCGAATTCGCGTCCTGTAAACCGTTTTTCATTTTATTTTCAGAAATCAAAAACAAAAAAAAAAACAAAGCCAAGTGTTATAAGTGGAAATTTTGAAAAACAAAAAAAAATTGTTTTTGTTTTTGTTTTTGTTTTCCAATTATAGTGGGGTCCATATCATTAATATATATATTTTTTTAATATGTTTTTTTTTTTCACCTGACATCGACATCTTCTTCTTCCTTCTTCTTCCTCCATCCTCCTTCCTCTTTCCTCCTTCCCGTCGAGGAACATCTTCCTCTTCACCGATTTCTTCCTTTTCCTTCTTCTTCCTTCTTCTTCCTCTTCTTCCTTTTCTTTCTCTTCCCGCAGAGGTCTTCTTCTTCCTCCTCTTCTTCCTCTTCTTCCTCTTCCCGCCGAGCTCTGCATCTCGCCGCCGGCGAGATCTCTTCTTCTTCTTCTTCTTCCTCTTCCCGCCGAGGTCTTCTTCCTCTTCCCGCCGAGGTCTTCTTCTTCCTCCTCTTCTTCCTCTTCCTCTTCTTCCTCTTCCCGCCGAGCTCTGCATCTCGCCGCCGGCGAGATCTCTTCTTCTTCTTCTTCTTCTTCTTCTTCTTCCTCTTCTTCTTCCTCTTCCTCCCGCCGCCGATCGGCTGTGCCCCGCCGCCGACTGGTCTTCTTCTTCCTCTTCCTCTTCAATTCTTAAATTTGTTAAACCCTAAAATTAAATAATAAAATGTTTTTTTATTAATTATTTAATCATTTATTTATAATTGTTATAATATTAAACAAAAATATAAAATTGATATTTCAATTTTCGAAAGTTTTCGATTTTCCTACCGGACGCGTTTTTTCCGTTTTTATTTTTAAAATACGGATTCCAGTAAATGCTACCAGACGCGTATTCGGAATTCAAAAATGAAACCAAAAATACTGTTTTCATTTTCATTTTTCTTTTCGAAAAACAAAAACAAAAACGGCTTGCAGGACGGGCCCTAATATTCGATAACCACCAGACCTAGTCAAACGAAACTTCATTCCTAACAAGTTAAGCTTCTAGGTCTTGGTTAGGTCGACTCTTAATTGGGCTTGCTCCAAAACAGTATTAGCAATCAATCTTGGGCCTAAGCAAATTTTTGGCAGTTTTAAAAAAAAAAAAAAAAAAAAAATCATGCAATTGTTTTTTTATACCCAAGACTTCTTTCCTTTATTTCTACATTTCTATCCAGAAATAATGAATTGAGTTCTTATAGGCATTTTGGATGCCGCTATTGAAATAGCCTTTCGAGCTATATTTTCGGCTACTCCACCCATTTCACAATAATAAGGGTTAATTGCAATAACATACCCTAATATTTTACAATAACACAATTATATTGTATTTTTACGGGTTAATTGCACTAACTTACCCTTACTTCATTGAATTTAATAAGATTTCAAAAAAATGTCTTAAATTAACACAAATACCCCTTACTATCAAGTCAACTCGTTAACTTTAACGGTTGATTAACCTTGACTTATGGAAAACTAAATATACCTCTGCCACATTATCCCAAACATATAAAATTTTTTAATTAAAAATTAAGTAAAAAAGATAATATTTTGACCACCTACAAAAACATTCTCAATTCGTAAAGGAGCATCATCTACGAACTGCAAGAGGTCGATCTCCGAGATCGGCAAAGATCTCTTCCTATAAGTAGGAGATCGTCAAAGATCTCTTATTTCCTTCAGCGGTAGAGCTCCACCGCAGGTAGATTATCTTTTTTTTTTCTTTCAATTTTAATTTAAAAAATATTTTATATTTGAGATGATGTGACAAGAGTATATTTGGTTTTCTAATTGTCAAGGTTAGTCAAATGTTAAACTTAACAGATTGATTTGATGACAAGGGGTGTTTGCGTTAATTTAGAGCATCCTTTTGAATTTTACTAGATTTAATAAATTAATGGTAAGTTAGTGCAATTAACCCTATTTTTGCATTTATTATAAAATCATACCATTGACTAGATTAACCACGAACTTAACTCTGTTAAGTGCAGTAGAAGAGCAACATGTCTTTTCGGCAACATTTCATGGATCTTTGGAGGAGATCCCATATCTCCTCCATGGTGCCCCTCCCACTTTTCGTCCCTCAAGACCACCATCCTTCCCTGCCTTTTTCTCCGGTCGTCTCACTCCCTCCTCCTCCAACTGTTTCCCTCCTCCTCCATGGCTCCATCTGCCGCCAATCCCACCCACTCGTTTTGAGTTATGTTGCTCACTACTTCATTTTTCTTTTTATTTTTATTTTTAAATTTGGATTTTGAGATATTGGTAATGCAATTTTTGTGGTTTATATGAGATTTTCAGTCATTTTTTTTTAGATACAGAACTGAAAAAAAAAAAAAAAAATCAACATCATCTTCATCCATATCCTCAATCAGATTTTGGAAAAATCAACACATCCATATAGATGAGATTTGGATTTTATTTTCTTTAAATTGTGTAAGATAAAGGTCCACGAGATTTTTATTTTTATTTTTATAATTTTAATTATTTAAAATAAAAAATTTTGAATTCTTCAAAATAAAGTGTCAAAGAACCTTAAATTTACCACTAATTAAAGTAGTCAAAGACTCAAAGTACTTTCTTATAATAAATGCAAAAACTGTGTTATTGAAAAACGTTAGGATAAGTTATTGCAATTATTCCTCACGAGGTTGGTTTGGTAATAAACCGATCATATTTATACTACAAGATTCGAGTATTTGAGTCCTTCCCTCTTTAAAAAATTTCAAATTAATGTAATACTCATTAAAAAAACCACAACACGGGCACACGGGCACGGCTGTAGCTTGTAAGTCGGTATTAGAGCATTTCCAAAGGGCTCCCTAAATGGTCTTCTTAACTAAAATAGAGAGCCAATTTAGCTTTTTTGCACTCTAAGGGGCTCCCTAAATGGCTCCCTATTTTAGAGAGCCTCTTGGTGGCTCTTCAAATGTAGGGAGCTCCCCATCTTCTCTTTCCTAATTTTTTAATATTTTTAAATTGATTTTGTTATTAAAAATTGATATCATAAGAGCATGGTTATTTAAATACAATTTAAAACAAAATTTTAGTAAGAATTTAGGAAGCATAGTTGGAATGACCTCATGAATAATTGTTAGTAAAAATAGCATTTGAGCTAAAATAGTTAAAATTTAACAAAAAAAATTTAGGAAGCGTATTGGAGATGCTCTTACGCGGTCAAGTGGATCGTATAAGATAAGTCATAAGTCATAAGTAGGTCCCGTCGCTCTTGAAAAAAGTGAACCATTTTTCAAGTCACAACGTGGTCCTCTCGTTTGCTAAGAAGGTCGACGACACGTCGACACGTGGGTGGTTTGACATGTGTCGATAGAGGGCTATGTAAACATCACATTTATGGGCCCCAACTCTTATCATCCGTACCACAAATTATTAATTATTGAAGCGTTTCTCCTAAAATTATGTATTTATGTTTAATATTACCGTCTCACCATGGTCCGTGTCCAAGAGGAATTTTTACTTGGGAGTTGGGGCTACGTTTAATGTACCTATTATTCCAAAATTTTCAATTAAAAAAAAATTCAAATCCTTCTTGTCTTGAAAAAGTTAATATGAATTCACGAATTTAAATTTAAGGTTGACAAAATAAAAGTAGAATTATTATTTTTTATATAAATAAGATAGTATAATTATACAGTTTTTCTATTGTCAGTTCGTCCTGATAATAAATATATCAGAACGAAAAATGTGAACCACAGATTAGGAAAAAGTTTTGACAAGTGCATACACTTTGAGTCAAAGTGTGTAAATCTAGTGATCCACATTCTTCATCCTGATATATTTATTATCAGAACGAACTGATAATAAAAAATCTGTATATCAGTATCTTTCAACTCCAAAATTTAAAATATAGTATTGTTTTTTAAAATATTTTATATGTGTTCGTAAATACATATTAACACTCATCTATAAAATGTCAATAGTATATTCCATCCTCATCCTCTATTTCCAACACGGGCAAACACTGATATAAGTATATAACACATATCGATACTGTATACTCTAAAAAACGAGATCGAGATGAGCCATAGAGTTTGGAAAGAACTTAAGAAGCAAAATACTTCATTTCGATAATATATATTTCAAAGTAAATATTTTTGCCATTTGCTCATAAATTCAGTATTAAAAGTGAGATTCTTTACCACCAGCTGATGAGTTTTGGTGTTAGCATAGATGATAATGCACGTCCATTCCATAGTGGTAGTGAGAGGTTCGAGTCCCACCATGTGCCCTTTACAAGCATATGAGGGGATTTTTTTCCCGAATTGTGGAAGTAGTTATCCGGAACACACATGTATTGTCTGATTTTAGCATGTCTCGACAATTCGCTTATAATAGTTGTAAATTTGTAATACTTAAAAAAAAAAAAATGTGAGATTCTTTACCACCATGTCGATGTGTTTTGATGTTAAACGGTATTCATTTAGCATAATAATGTTTTAAGTTCGAGTAATGCACCAATTTGGTGTATATATAAAGCGAGATTCTCCAACAAATATGAAGTTCATTTGATCTTCTAAATTATCGGTTAAAGTAAACTAAAGAAAGGATTTGGATCCTTCCTTACTTCATCTTGTTCTCATCTAAATTAATATTGTGATTAATTCTATATTTTTAATATAAATAATTCAAACTATTGATTTAGTATATTAGACACTTGTCAATAAATTATAAAGAGGAAGATAAATAAAATTGTAGAGATGAAGAGAGGATCTAGATCCCGAAAGAAAACCCTCAACTTATGCTCAAAAGCCTCCGAGGAAATGAATCAAAGATCTTCACCCGATTTCACGAGGATAATATTGTAATATTATATTGACATGCAATTACGTGGCGTCCTGGGGTTGCTATGCAATTCCATCAAATTATTTTATTTTCTTGAAAAAAAAAAAAAAAAAAAAAAAGACACAGAGAAAGAGAAAATGTCTAAAACAAAGCTGAGTTGAGACGCCGTAACCGTAATCCCTCAAAATTCTCTCCCTCGTGAGTACCTAAAATTCTAAAAAGACCCCAAAGAAGAGTCCTATTTACCAAAACAGTGACAGCAGAAACCAGTGGAAAGCGTACAAAGCTAAAGCAAATCGATCTGTGCGAGCATGGCAGGGGAGAGGAGGTTGTTGATTAGTGACCGGAATTTGGACAACATGTTACCTGGAGAGACGGTTTCCCGGTCACTCCTTGAGAAGCCTCTTCACCAACTCACTGAAGATGACATTTCTCAGCTCACTCGTGAAGATTGCCGCCGATACCTCAAAGACAAAGGTCTGTTACTGTCCGTACGTGTAACGTATTGCGATGCGTGATTGAGGTTTTTTTTGTTTGATCTCTTCTTTGTGCGTGTGTGTTTGGTTACAGGCATGAGGAAGCCTTCATGGAACAAATCGCAGGCGATCCAGCAAGTGATCTCTCTCAAGACGCTACTTGAAACGACGTCAGATTCGGACGCCGCTGAGGCAAGGAAGAAACTCTACAGTGTGCGTGCGCTTTTTTCTTTTCTTTTTTGTTATATTAATATTATGTGTATTTTTTTCATGGGATTTATGATGAACTCGTTTACTTTTATTAAATAAGTCTCTCAAATCTTTCTTTTTATCAAGTGGTGCACCTTGTATATTTCATTATTGATTAAATTAATAATTTCTTTTAGGTCCCTTCAAATTCAACTGTTTCAGTCAAGGGAGCGAGTGAATCGGGCCCGTACCGGCCTCAGGATGCCCCAAAATCCGATTTATCTCGAGATCCTTCAGGTCAACAAGCAGCCGACAACGACTCTGTTTCTCCCAGGTTGTTATTTACGCAAATCCGCACAAACAGATTGCACATTTTTTTTTCCTGGGTATAAAGTTTAGAAATAAACGCAATACTTTTAAATATCTAATTAATTTAGAAGTGGTAAATTTTCGTTGGCTTAGTTGATTGAGATTGTGGATGCCTTTGTTTTAGGGGATTTTTTAAACTTAGTTTATGCGTGGGGACTCAATTTGGACTTCTGGGAATATCGGTAAAGCTTGTGCTAATGGTCGTCAGATCAACGAGTTTAATCTACTAGAAAATGTGAAATGGATTGCGCACCCACGTGTGTGTATGTGTGTGCACTGTGCAGGTGTTTTAAGCATGCTATTACTGACTCTGCTGTTAGTGTTTTTTGCACACATCAGTTGTTATGAATGTGCAAAAATGGGGAGTTGCACAGCATTGGAGGGATTCCATCTAATAGAATTATGCATGAAATGAAAATGCAAACATGACACAATTTTGTAAGAACAATTTTTTCTTAAACATGGCACGATTTTGTAATAAAGATATCTTCTGTTTAGAGCTTCATATAGAATGAAAGTACTTTATTGGATTTGGTTTAACTTTTAGAACTAACCTTAAGAGTTCTTAAATATGAGCAAACTTACAGCTTTTCCAGAAATTAATGTTGCTAAGAGGGTCTTTTCATGGTCCTTAGTATGAAACAAATTTTGCAGAAGTCTTCGATTCATGCCTTATGTTATTACTGGTCAAACCAAATTTTTTAGGATGATTCTACAGTTCTCATTTTTTCTCTAAGCACCAGCTGCATGGTTACTTTCGTTCTTTGCTTTACTTATTTGAGGGAAACAGGATCATACATTGTTATTGAGTTTTTGTGGTAAAATATTGCAATTAATCTAAACCGCTCCTCTGTGGAGTTATTTGTTTTGCTGTGGGAGGATCACTCAAATGTGTTGTGAAGAAGATCTAAGAGGTTCTTTTCCATAATCATAGTAGTGTCCTTATTGAAGTTCCAAAACTGAAAATTCTTTAAATGTCTAGAACGACAGGTTCAGCAAATGAGCCAGTAGGACAGATGACAATCTTTTACTGTGGAAAGGTGAACGTCTATGATGATGTGCCAGATGATAAGGTGATCAAGCATCCCTTCAAAAACACCATTTAGTATATGTTGTAATGATCTAGCCATATAATTTTAGTCAATAATGAAATTCCAGGTACAAGAAATAATGCAGTTTGCTGCAAGCCCAGACGCTGTGAATCAGGAAGTTTCATCAGATCGAACTGCAGCACTATGTTCCTTTTCTTGCCACTTACAGCCTACAGGTATTAAAGCAGTCCCGAGTTCTCCAATGGGGATCTTCCCAACTTCAGAGTCAGGTACACTTTGGGGCAATTTCACTGGATTTCATCATTTCATTTTCATAATAGATTAGATATGATTTTCTTAACTCTAATATATAGGTATCGAGGTTATTTTCTCACTGCCAGTTGTCTAATAGGCATCAGGAGTGACTTAAATCCTGTAATAGAGAGAAAGTGTGTGTGTGTTTGCTACTGCTACTTAATACATTTTTTTGTTTGCTGGAATGTTTTAAAAACATTATAGTTTATATATAAAGGATCGTGCTAAAAGTGCAAACTTATTGAGATTAGGGCAATATAAAAGGCCTGTAATTCTTGGCTGAAAGGGCATGAATTATATTATGTTGTGGCTATTGTATTAGGATAATCTTATCTTAACATGATTGGCTTTCCCCCTCTTTTTTGCAGTGAAAGTAGCAGAAACCTGTCGGCTTCCATTGGAAGGAAATGGCATTTCTCATGAAGACAGCCTTGGTAAATGCATCTACAAGTCTTTCCGTAAAATTTACTGTTCTTTTGGTCACATTGATCACGCAAGCTTTGACCAGAACTTTTCTATGATACTGTTTACAGGTCATCATTTTTTTGACTATTGATTCTATGTAATGAATTTAGTCACTAATGGCAACTCGTGCTCATAAATTTTCATTACTATTTTACTTCTAGTTTATTAACATTTCTTTATATTCTTTTTTGGTATTGATTACCGAGTATTTTGCAATAGTGATTCTAAAGTATTTCTTTCAGGTCTAGCATAGAAATGTTTCTCCTTTTGAAAATGTTCTGGTTAATTTTAACTTTAAACACTAAATTGCACTGAGCTACTTCCTCTTTAGTACACTGTACTGCTTCATTGCTGACCAAAATAGAAGGATGACAGCTTGATGCTGATTCTTGGTTGTGCTTTGTGGTCAGATTTCATCTCTCTTTTGCTTCAGTTCTCATGTAGTGTTTTGTCCTTTGTCATGTCAATCTCAGAATTGATAAACCTCTCTTTTCCAATAGCACACTAGCTCATCTGTATACATACATACCCTATCATGTATTCTTGATCTAATCTTTTAACACTTCTTGCTCAGAATGTATTTGTATGACAGCAAATACAGTACCATACCATAGTATTTTTTTTGTTTTTCTGTCTTATAATCCTCTGTTTAAAAGAAAGTATTTTGTCCTTTGTCATGATCTTACTTGAACAGGATATTCTAAAGGCCCGTACCTGTGTCCTTGAGTTCTAAGTAGTTTGTCCTTTGCATGTCAGTATCACACACAAAATGGAAGTATTTCAAGAACTGTAAAAGGGAATGTGGCAGTAAAGGAAGAATTAACCTCCCATCTATTTTTCTGTATTTTAATTCCCATCTTCAGATCCTTAAATTACTAATAAAAGGAAGTATTGATTTTTAGAGCATTGTCTCTGATTCTGTTTATGTTTCTTTTCTTTAATTGAAACAACCACTTCTTTAAACCTTACATTTTGAGAGTGATATTTTCTTCTCTGTGCTTTGTCTGTCATTTCTCACAATTTTTATGTTATTTCTTTATGGATTACATCTAGATGGGCCAACAAGCAGAAAGGCATTGGTGCAAAGATATCGTGAGAAGCGGAAAGACAGGTATCTCAAATGATTGATTGGCTTTCTACTACAACTCAATAAATTTATTGTCAGTCTATTTTGTTTTTCTTTGTCTCTCATACCCCTGTTAGGTGAAGGTTTAAGAACAAGAGAAAGATAGCAATGCCTTCATCCACTGGTTTAAACGTCCATATAAACCGTTGCATGGGAGATCGGTTCTCAAATGAGCAGTTAAACCTCAGTGATGCTTGCTCTACTTCCCAATCCAGGCCAATGCACAATCCTATAGCATGCCGTTCAGTTGAGAATGTAGCAAAGATTTCCAATCTCTCTACTGGTCTCAATGATAAAGGTGAGAGTCTTATCTCTGCTTGCTTTTAACTTAAAGTGCATATAACAATTAATGCTCTCTTCATAATCTAGATTCTAAATGAGTTAAAATTAGAGAATTCTGGTCATATCATAAAATATTCATAGATAACTGCCTTAACACTGTTAAGAAGCTTTTCTGCTTCCGTATGCTGTTTACTGAATGCAGAAACATGTGCACCTGCCAAAATTTGTCTTGCATATTGCATTACTACTTATACACTGCTAGTTTCATTGAGATACATGATACATTGGTAGCACAGCCTCTTTCCTCAACTTCTGCTAAGTTCAATTAAATGTCTTGATAAGAGAGAGACCTGGTTTTCTGAACGATGGTTTGCATAAGTTTTTGGGTTGCACTGTGGATTGAACTCCCTTCTTTCTGAACGGAATTCCATGATGTCAGTTTTGTTCTAAGATATACAATGACAGCAGGTAGAGTGGAAGCTGGTTGTAACTTCTCTTCCAGGAATATGATTTAACTCTGGATTCTCTTGTGAATAATGTTCCTATTCGATCAAAAACTTTAATTCATGGAACCACAAGTTCGAGAGCTAAGAATAATTAAAAATGTTGAGATAACAAAAATGATAATTAAGGAAATGCAAGATGTTAACAAACTGTTTTCACCGTACCTTTTAAATTACAATAATAGCATACCTGAGAAGCGATTCTTGAAGTGAGAAGAAAAGTATTGGCTTCAAAGTAACCATTTGATAGCTTTGTGCAATTTTGTGGATGTTTATGGATCACCATGGTAACAAATTATCACCCTCTTGTATGAGATGTTGCAATTCCATGTTTTGTAGTAACTCTGTAGTGGAAAAGAAGTATAATTTTTTATTGTTATGTTGAAGATGTTCAGGAGTGTGGAATATAGAAGATGGATCTATCAGGTAAGGATAGACTTGTAGAGCTGGTGGCTATGCTATGCTGATGCGGATACATAATGCAATTACATTTCTGTTTGAGTTGTATGAGAAGAAGTTGAAAGTTGAAGATCAATTTCTCCATGTTATATACCTCTCACATAATCTTGAATGAAGTGGATGATCATTGTAAGGTTTGAAGAAAGAAGAGTGTTTGTTAGTCCTTCCCTTTGAAACTGTAAGCCGAATTGACCAATATATTCTCACACCATGATATCTGCTCCTCCATGACAAATTGGTAGCATTTTGTCAACAAATGGACAGTAGACCAAATAAAGTTTGGATCAGCAAAAATCTGAGGGATCTAATCCACAATCCCCAACCGAAGACAAAACGTGGCTTTGGGGTCCATTAAGAGTTTGTATATGCTAATTATGTTGAGCATGTATGCTGGCGTACGAGTGAAGTATGTTTTTCTTTGGTGATTAAGAAAGTGCAAAATCAATCTCAATTTCAAAATTCAAACCGACCACTCAAACTTTTTTCAATTTTTCCAGAGGCCTTTAATAATTTTTTAATCGTGAGAAACTATTTGTTACCCTACTTCCATAGAATTTTATTATATAAAGTTCTAAAGAAAGATGATTTCAACATAGATTTATAATGAATTCTAATAAGTAACTTGTACGTTTACGACAAAATTTGAGTTTACACTTGCTTCAAAAAAAAGTTTGAGTTTACATATTTAGTGTGGGTTTAGTATGGCCTTTGTAAGTATCAACAAAGTATTTTTTAATATTATAAGCTATTTTAAAGTTTTTTTTCTTTAGTTGTTTGGCAAAACTCGAAACAGTCTTTTTTTTAATATATGAATTATTTCAATGACAATTACCTTTTATAAAAGTCATTTTATGTCTTTTTTTTTCTTTCCCAAAAAGCTTTTTCTTTTAGCTTTTTTTTAAAACATATGAATTGTTTTAATTACCCTTCATAAATTTTAGATATTCCATTATACAACTATTTTATTATAAATACATTGTCAACACTCTTTTTGTAATTCATTCAACCAAATGCTATTTTTAAAAATACATTGTCACACTTTTTTTGTAATTTACATAAGGACTAATTGCACAAACATCCCCAAAGCTTAGGCATAATTGTATGTATATGGAACTTTTATCTATAATTGTACAAACGTCCCTTGTTGTTAGTTGACTTTCGTTAACTTTAACCGTTGATTACAATTTTAACCCACAATGACTAAAGTGCCTCTAGTTACCTATTTTATTATTTAAATTAATAATAATAAAAACCTAAATCCATCAATTTCACAACCAGTTAACCACATCAATTTAAAAAAATTAAAAAAAAAAATTAGAACTTCAACAGTAGATTTTTAACTTTCTAGGTTGAAGTTCTAAATTTTTTTTATTTTTTTTTTTAAATGGATGTGGTTAACTGGTTGTGGTATTGATAGATTTGAGTTTTTATTTGTGGATTTGATTTTTGATTTTTGATTGTTGTTGAGGATTTGAGTTTTGGTTTTGATTTGTAAGATTGAGTTTTGGTTTTGATTTGTAGGATTGAGTTTTGGTTTTTGTTTGTAAGTTTATTTTTGAATTGTGTTTTGGGGTCTAGAAAATGAAAGAGAAAAAAAAATGATTGATTTTGTGTTTTTGTTTTCTTTGTCTTTTCTGTTTCGTTTTTAATTATTAATTTAAATAATAAAATAGGTAACTAGGGGCACTTTAGTCATCGTGGGTTAAAATTGTGGTTAACAGTTAGAGTTAACAGAAGTCAACTAACGGTAGGGGACGTTTGTGTAATTTGGATAAAAGTTCCATATGTATACAATTATACCTAAACTTAGAGAACGTTTGTGTAATTAGTCATGCCTTTTTTATTAAAAGCTCTACTAAAAAAATATCTACTCCATAAACACTACTTGAAAAGCCATGCCAAATATACTCTTAGGCAGGTAGGGAAATGGTCCACCGGATCACCACTACCCCCACTCACTGACTGCATTCTCAAATCTCAACCCTGACCAGTCCGTAACTAAGCATGGTCAATTGTTTTCTCTTGATGTGACATAAATTGCTTCCATATTTTGTTAAATATTTAATGATTTTATTACGACAGTCGACATGCATAGTTGGAGCAAGATTGCCTAGGGTGAATTTTATGAGGCGTTCGCTTTCCTTTGATTTCCCTTTATGTCTCTCCATCTTGTATGAGGCCACATGAAAACCTATTCAAGTTAAATGGCTAATTTTTGTATTAATTGATAGAGATTTGTGTTTAAGTAGCTTTAACATGATAACCAAAAAGAATGTTATAAATGTGCAGCCTCTTTTTTTTTTTTTTTTAAATATTATCATTAGATTATTTGTTCTGGCATGATGAGCAAGTGGGTGTAGTGTTATAAGACCATCTCTAATCCATTGTACCAATTTGTTGCAACTTCGCTCCAAAATGCAGCAACTTCCACACTTTCATCTCTAATTCATTGTACCAAATCCTACTCTAAAAAGAATATTCCCTTACATATTCTTTCTCAACCAATAAAAAACAATGAAACAATTTTTTTTTTTTTTTTTAAAGTAGCGCAAGATGGAAAAGTTGCGCTAGATCTGGCGACAGAATTCGAGCTGCTGCACTTTGGTGCAAAGAATAGCGTCTCGGTTAGAGAAGAAAAGCTACGCCAAAATGGAGAATGGTGCTCCCATTGGAGATGACCTTAGAGCATCTCCAATGCAAATATGCATTTTTGAGTTTCTAAATAGTGTCACATCAGCATTTCTAATTTTTTTTAGCCACATCATCTCCATATTTAATTTAGATAATAGTATTGGAGAGAGTTTTTCTAACTACTTTAATATCTATCATATGTGGCACTCCATTTTCTCCAAATACATAATAGCATTGGAGATACTCTTAGCATAATAACCCAAAAACCTCACTCTTTTTTAGGTGGTGTCCAAAATACATTAATTTAAAAGACTAATTTATTAGATGGTGTTTTAAGAGCATGTGTTAATTTAAAAAGACAAATTTAATAGGTGGTGTTTTAAGATTATGTTTGTGTCTCTATCCCTCCCTGGTGTGGTGAGGTCTATCTTCTTGCCCTACAATGTGTCCACTTGGAGCTTTGTCTTAGCTCAATTTCACATTCTACTACTAGTGTGGACTGTGGATGTTGGGCAAGTGCATAATGTAAAGATTGATGGAATGTCAAGTAGTTGGACTCAGCATGCAATCAATTAGTTGAGGGAATGTAAACAAGTAGTTCAACTTATCTACCTAAGAGCAACATAATCTTCTTTACTTTACGTATTTCAATAAGATTTTGGTAAGTTTCTTTTTAAAAATAAATAAATAAACTCAAATAAATGAGACAACGATATCATTTTACACTGGACTCAGATCATACATATGGTAGAACCTGAACCTCCCACAAAAATGGGAAGTACAGAGCCGAAGAGTTTCTATCCACGTGACTAATGTATTGTGCTTAAGGATCTGACCGTAGAAGTAATTAGTTTTATACTTTTATCGGCCACAACAATTTATTCAACTCTTTTTTGTTTTTTTAATTGTTGTTACAAATGTCCTTTTCAGATACATTGAAGACAAGAAATAGAATGTCTAAAATCACATTTATAAATTAACAGAATTGAAGGCCACTTTGACTATTTGAATCAACTTCAAAAAAGGCAAAGGCACAGAAAATATACTGCCAAGCTGTCGTTTTTTTTTTTTTTCTTCTTCTTTTCAGTTGAGGGGTAGGGGAACCAAATTCCCACAAATAATCAACCAAAACCAAAACGAGTTGGCAACCTGTTTGCGTTTCAATTCAACAAAAAATAGGGGGGGCACTTTTGTCATTTCCACGTGAGATTTCTCCGAGAATTCTAAGGCGAAAACATCGGCACTTGTTGGTGGTGTCACTCTGCGATCGAGGAACATGTGCTGTTAGCACCCACTGAGAAACTATTATATGTAATTCACTCACACCTTTTCAATCAATCCTCTCTTTATTTATTAAATCATCTCTACTATAGTACCATAAATCCTGATTAAGTAAAGATAGTATTGTCAACAAGGGTATAGCTCAGCTGATAGATAGACGAGTTTGAAGTTAGGGAAAATGATTCCTAGGTCAGCGGCTCAAATCCTACCAATGATGAAAGTTTTAAAAAAAATACATAGTTCCGGATTAATAGATATTGTCAAAAAATGAAATAAAGGTAGTGTTAGCCTATGCCCTAAGAGCATATGTTAATAACTATAAAAATATTATAAAAGAAAAACAATAAATTCTTTAGATAATAAATGTTTCTATCTTGCATTGATTGAGACAATAGATTATTTTCTTTTATAGTATTTAAGAATAGTTTTTGGGTGCCGTTATTTTTTCTTTTACTTTTTATATTTATCTCATAAATTTAGCCACGTGCTAAACTCTCATCGATGAGATCAATATTTTGGTTACTAACTTAATAATATCTAAGCATTATTCTTTTTGTAAACCTGTGCACTACCCGGTCTAGAAAAAAAATGTCATATACCACTTGATTCTAAACCAACGGCTTCGATTCATTTGATCAGGGTTGCTTTTAAAATTAAACTACTTTTTAAGTGGGGCCAACATAATTTCGAATTAGTCAAGAGTAATTATTCGCTACACTGTCTTCACTCACTCTTAATTCCAACCAATAAATTTCAAAGGAGCCATTATGGAAAGATAATCATTGATGCAAACAAGACCACTCTTGAGTCTCTTGAGTCTTGACACAAAAAATAAAATAAAAGGCATCATCTCTCAAAACGACCTGTCGTTTTTTATAGTAGAGATTTCGGACCACAAGTCACAACTAGACATCAGCCATTTTTTTTTATTCTTTTTTTGTTTGGTGGGGTGGGTTACTGGGTTTGCAACAAACTGTAGCTGCAAGCTTTGTGGTCTCCAACGGAAAGAAAGTGAGAGAAAGTAAAGAAATTTAAAGGGAAAAGAAAATAACTTTCTCTTTTACCAAACAAAAGCCAATCAAAGAAAGTGGAATTTCAGAATTTTTCTCCTTTCGACATGTCTTCTTCACTTTGATCTCTCTCTCTCGTTCAATTCAGGCCTCTGTTGGTCTCTCTGTCAGATTTGCTTCTGCATAATTCAAAATTTGAAACTGAACTGGGTTTCTCTCTCTCTCTCTCTCTCTCTCTCTCTCTCTCTCTACTGCCTCTGTGTTCATTTTGTTATTTTTGTCTTCGTTTGTGAGGCTGTAATGTGGCTTTGGTTTGGTTGCCTTTTGAGTAGAGATCTTGCGTAACTGTTTAGTATTTGGTCGTTTTTTGTTCTGTTTTTGCTTTGTTTGCTCAATCGAGTAATGATTATTTTCTCTATATCAGGGCATACATATTTCTAGTTTATCATTACCGTTATAGATTAGAATCGGCAAAGATTTATGTCTGAGGTTGCAAAGAGAATTTCATGTTTGACTAGTGAAAAAAAAACCCATTCTTTGTGTTGTAAATTGTTTAGCTATATCAAGTTTGTTCAGAGATACCCATATAGATGTTGTGAGTGATTGTCTGTTTGTTTGTATTCAAAGCCAATATTTTTTTGTTTCTTAGTGAGGTTGGAAGATTTTTTGGTTGAGGTTAGTGATTTTGGGCAACAACAAACTATTCTTCTTTTTGTGTGTTTGTTGTGTTTGAGTTTGGAGGAGAGAAACCCATATTGCTATTGTGGAGATCTGGGACTTGTTTCACCTCTTATGTCCAATGAGGACTTTTTTCCCGTCTGATTCATGTAAAGAATCACAGCTTAATGGTTTCAATCCTCAGTCTTGGCTCCAAGTTGAAAGAGGAAAACTCCCCAAGCTCTCATCGCTTTACTCTTCTTCTTCATCCAAGTAAGTAATTCTTTCAAAAAAAATTAGTTTCAATAACTGCTGCTGCATTATAATTTATATGTTCAGTAGATTGAGACACTTTCTTTTGTTGTTGCTGGTGCGGTTTAAATATTGTAGAGAGTCTTTTATCAAGGTACCAGAGCCATCAATACTACCGTATTATAAACCTGCTGATTATGTAGGAGTTTTAGCTCAAATTCATGAAGAACTCGAATCATGTCCTGTGCAAAAGAGGTCGAGTCTCTATTTATTACAATTTCAGATCTTTAGGGGCCTTGGGGAGGCTAAATTGATGCGAAGAAGCCTCCGGAAAGCTTGGCAGAAGGCTAGCTCCGTACACGAGAAGCTTGTGTTTGGGGCATGGTTGAGGTATGAGAAGCAAGGAGAAGAGCTTATTTCTGACCTACTTGCCAATTGTGACAAATGCGCACAAGAGTTCGGGCCAGTAGATATTGCTTCTCAGTTTCAGACTGATAGAAATGTGGGTTCCCATGAGACTGTATTGATGAGTGGGAACCAAATTCCGGGACATGTTGCTTTTAGGATTGGTGAAGAGAAAATAGTTTGTGATAGGCAGAGAATTGCAGCTCTTTCGACTCCATTTCATGCTATGCTTAATGGGTTTTTCATGGAATCACTTTGTGAAGAAATAGATTTATCGGAAAATAATATCTCTCCTTCAGGTATGAGGGTTATAAGTGAGTTCAGTGTGACAGGCAGTTTAAATGAAGTCCCTCCAAATCTTTTGTTGGAAATATTGGTATTTGCAAATAAATTTTGCTGTGAAAATCTCAAAGATGTATGTGATAGGAAACTTGCATCTTTGGTTTCTTCTAGAGAAGATGCTATTGAACTCATGGAATATGCTTTTGAAGAGAACTCCCCTGTTCTTGCTGCATCATGTTTGCAGGTTTTTTTACATGAACTGCCTGACTGTCTAAATGACAACCAAGTGGTGAAATTATTTTGCGATGCTGATAGACGACAAAGATCAATCATGGTTGGCCTGGCCTCATTTTCACTTTACTGCTTATTAACTGAAGTTGCTATGAACCTTGATCCTCAATCGGATACAATTGTGTCTTTTCTGGAACAATTGGTAGAGTCTGCTGAAACTGATCGGCAGAGGCTGCTGGCTTTTCATCAATTGGGATGTGTGAGATTGTTGAGAAAAGAGTATGAAGAAGCTGAGCGCCTGTTTGAGGCAGCTGTAAATGCAGGCCATACATATTCTATTGCGGGTTTGGCTAGATTGGGTTACATCAAGGGTCATAAACGTTCATCTTACGAGAAGCTCAGCTCTGTGATTTCCTCTTTTACTCCACTTGGATGGATGTATCAGGAGAGATCACTATACTGTGAAGGTGACAAGAAGTGGGAAGATCTTGTGAAAGCAACAACCTTGGACCCGACTCTTACTTATCCCTATATGTATCGGGCGGCTTCTTTAATGATGAAACAGAATGTAGAAGATGCACTTGCAGAAATTAATCGGGTTCTTGGGTTTAAACTTGCATTGGAATGCTTGGAACTCCGGTTTTGCTTGTATCTGGCTCAAGAAAATTACCAAAAAGCCATTTGTGATGTTCAGGCTATTCTTACGCTCTCCCCTAATTATAGGATGTTTGAGGGAAGGGTGGCAGCATTCCATCTTCGTACTCTTGTACGTGAGCATATTGAAAATTGGACTACAGCAGATTTCTGGCTGCAGTTATATGATCGCTGGTCATCTGTTGATGATATTGGATCACTCTCTGTAATCTACCAGATGCTTGAATCTGATGCTCCAAAAGGTGTATTATACTTCAGGCAGTCTCTACTTCTCCTTAGGTATGCTATGCACTTCTATCATAGCCTTTTCAACTCTCTCTGATTTTTTCCTTTTCAAGATTATGCAACCCAGTTATATGGTTGTTAGTCCATAATCTGCCATAGTTATGAATAACTTAACCACATAATATCCCTCTATGCAACTGTTAATCATTTTAAAAAATGGCCTGAATGATTTCAAGATGGCAAGAGAAAAAAACAAAAGAATTCAAATTTCCTCACTGTAATTTTTTTTATCACATTCCTCATTTCAACTCCATTTTTTTTCTGTATTTTTTGAATTTTAGTTGGTATTATGAATGTGTGAGGGTGAGGCTTGTTTTGACCAGGTTGAATTGTCCTGAGGCAGCCATGCGAAGTTTACAGTTAGCTCGCCAACATGCATCGACTGATCATGAATGTTTAGTTTATGAGGGGTGGATATTATACGACACAGGTCATTGTGAGGAAGGGCTCAGAAAAGCGGAGGAGTCTATCCAAATTAAAAGATCTTTTGAGGCCTTCTTCCTTAAAGCCTATGCATTGGCTGACTCCAGCCAGGATCCCTCTTGTTCATCAACTGTTGTATCTCTGCTAGAAGATGCCTTGAGGTGCCCATCAGACAGGCTGCGCAAAGGCCAGGTATGGCTTTTCTGTTGATTTACAATTTTTTTAGAATTCCCCTTTCTGTGAATTTATTGAATTTGTGTGCCGTATTCATGGCTGGTGAATGTACTCCACATATTTTTGTAAAATATATGGAAGGGGGATTAGAGATAGAAATTTCTGCCACAAAGGATTTTACTGTGACAATTTTCCAATTCAGCATTCAAGCAGCGTTTGAAGTTAATGATGCAGGCTAGCTGATTGTCATGAAGTTAATGCCCCATACACATGGGTTCAAGAACATTTCAGTTCATGGGTTGTTGATGATGGGATTAAGTGCATCAGACATAGGCTATGATTACTTGTATGAAATTATGAATTGTAGGTGATAGATACATGCAGCAGTTGGCTGGGATTTGTTGACAATTGCTGATGAAGACTAATGAATGCATTGCCGAGAGAGGTTAGTGACTGGTTTGGGAGGGTAGTCCTAGAAGGGAATACATAAGAGTAAGTGGTAACTAGAATTGTCTAGAAGAGATACAAGTATACTGTATCTACATGGAAAAGTTATTTTTTTTTGCCATTGTATGGAGTTGTGCAGACCTGCATAAGTTTCTGCCGAGAACATTTTAAAATCTGGATGTTCGAATTTTAAAGAGATGAGAAGTCCTGGATGGCTGTTCAGATCCCTGCTCGTTTTCTCATTTTCTGGTGGTGTTTTGGAACAACTACATGGTTAAACAGTTCAAGATCATAATCATAACTAAGAGGGCCTGGAAGGGCTCAATTATAAGTTTGTAACATGTCATCTAATAATTGGATAAATGCACTTTCGGTACTTTTGATAAATTATTTTTGGAATGTTCTTATCTTTATGGCTTTGAAGTTATTGGTTCTGGTGGCTACTAAAGATGATGTGCTTGGGTCTCTATGACAAAGTATTTCTTATGTTTGAGTTGTCTTCTATAATTATTATCTTACTTATTCTAGATGCTTTCGTGTTTCAGGCTTGATAAGTAAAAAGTTTGGGATTCTATCATGTTCTAGTTGTTAACTGGAGTTTTGAATCTCCATTTGCCAGGCACTGAACAATCTAGGAAGTGTTTATGTTGACTGTGGGAAGCTGGACTTAGCTGCGGATTGCTACATTAATGCCCTTAAGATCCGGCATACCCGAGCCCACCAAGGCCTTGCTCGGGTTCATTTTTTGAGAAATGATAAGGTGGCTGCATATGAGGAGATGGGCAAACTGATTGAAAAAGCCCAGAACAATGCATCTGCCTATGAGAAGAGGTCTGAGTATTGTGATCGTGAACTCACAAAGGCAGATCTAGAGATGGTCACCAAATTAGATCCTCTCCGGGTCTACCCTTATAGATATCGAGCTGCAGGTCTGATTACATCCCTCTATTACCTCACCTGTTAACAGCTAGTATTAATCTTATTGTTTTTTTATGAGGTAGTACTGATTTTATTACTTGGGGCATAATCTGTTTTTTGATGAGACCCATTAATGATTAAATAGCTCAAATACATATGATGAAAATGATGTACCATTAAGATAATTAAAAAAATTATACTTGATGACAGAATTAATCATGTTAGTAAATATTGAAATGATAGGTGTCATTGCTGTAGTTGGAGAGTTGCGTAATTGTCTCCAAGTGAAAATAAATTATAAGAAACGATGGAAATAGCAACTCTTGAGCTCTCTACATAGAAAGAGGACAGGTTTTTTTTATGGGATAAAGCTTATTATTTAGCATCTCTATAGGCATGTCTCTAAAGATTTTAGAGACAATTCTCTATTTATCATCATGTGTCCAGGCTGTTGTTTTTCGATTGAGTTCATTGTAATTTTATATAAGTAACGATAGAAATAGCAACTCTTGAGCTCTCTACATAGAAAGAGGACAGTTTTTTTTTTTTTTTATGGGATAGAGCTTATTATTTAGCATCTCTATAGACATGTCTCTGAAGATTTTAGAGACAATTCTCTATTTATCGTCATGTGTCCAGGCTGTTGTTTTTTGATTGAGTTCATTGTAATTTTTATATATGTAACGATGGAAATAGCAACTCTTGAGCTCTCTACATAGAAAGAGGACAGTTTTTTTTTTATGGGATAAAGCTTATTATTTAGCATCTGTATAGGCATGTCTCTGAAGATTTTAGAGACAATTCTCTATTTATCATCATGTGTCCAGGTTGTTCTTTTTTGATTGAGTTCATTGTAATTTTTATTTTTGAATAAAGTTTCTGTTTTCAAAAAAAAAAAAAAAAAGATATGAATTACTGACATGATGGCCTGATACCCACTTCTAATGGATCCTCAGGGCTTAAAGTTTTGTATCCTATACTGGAAGTGTAAGTTTCAATTAATGTTGCATATGTACTGTAAGACTATGGAAGAACTTGTGACCATAGAACATTAACACGACCCAGTCTTTCTTTAGTCTTCCAGTCAGTAACTGAGTGGAGCATATTTTAGCATAAATTTTCAATTTGCACATCTGATCAGAAATTTCATTAGAGTGACTGGTCAGACACAATGCAGACCAGACTGGTTTTCGAAATGTAGTTTCGGGGCTCATGTATGATATGATGTATGTGTACAATAGTTAAATATTATGATATATTGTGGCATTTTTACATTCCAGCCGATGCTGAAGCAATATTGTGGTTTTGGTTGATGCAGTTTTGATGGATAGTCACAAAGAGAAGGAAGCAATTGAAGAACTATCAAGGGCAATTGCATTCAAAGCAGATCTTCACCTTCTACACCTGAGAGCAGCTTTTCATGAGCACGTTGGCGATGTTTTGGGTGCCCTGCGAGATTGCCGAGCAGCTCTCTCTGTCGATCCAAACGATCAAGAAATGCTCGACCTTCACAGCCGTGTATACAGCAGCCATGAACCTTAATTCTAGATAAAGAAACCCAAAACTATTTAGTTAAAAAAAAAAAAAAAAAAAAAAAAAAAAAAAAGAGAAAAAAAAAAGGTCGAATTATATCAACTTGTATACTAGAGTGTGTGCATGTAAAATCCATGTCACGTCTTGTTTTTGTTTTTATTTATTGTTATTAGGGTAAATTGTTCAAACATGCCTCGAGTTTAGGTATAATTGAAGTTATTGCAACTTTTATCCAAAATTATACAAATAGCCCCTGTCGTTAATAGTCAACCGTTAGTTTTAACTTTTGACTGTCCTATTTGTTTGAATTGTCTAAAATGTCCTTGGTTATTATTTTATTATTACTTTATCATTTGAAAATAATACTTGTGCCTCTCATACAGGTCTTTAGAGTTTTCCCCACAATGACGGCCTAACCACGGCCTGAACAGGGTACTAACTTTCCAACCCACTAGAGACAGACAGGGACCTTAAGCCAAAAAGCCAACAAATCTCATCTTCTGATGTGCAGGATCCTCAACCTAGAGGCAAGCACAGAGCATACTGAGATAATTACAGACTGCTACTTATATGAGTGACATGGTATTCAAAGGAAGAAGAGGAACAATTTAGCAAGACATGAGAGTTAACACACAAGGAAAATTTTATTGATGTGTTTCTGCCTTTTACACAAGTGACGAGCTCTCCTTATATAGGGGGAGAGATAGAGTGCAGACAAACTCATTATACAGTAAGGCCACAAACGTGGCAGACATCTAGCTAAAGCAAAGCAGGGCCATCGGCCAAAGGTTACAGACTTTCAAATTGAAATAAAGACAAAAGATGCCTAATAAAACGAAATAGCATAATTAAACCTAATAAGGCCAAACAGTTGCCTAAGAAAACAAAATAGCAAAAAGAAAGTGAATTATTGCAGTTCACGTGACGAGTTGAGATCTTTGACTTGAGCGAAGCTGAATCACGGACTAGAAGACATATTACAGTTGGCATGATTTTCATCATCTGAATCTTGGGCTCCACAGATGAAGCAGGGCCATGCAGCGTCAAAGGGGTCCTGAGAGTCAATCATGTATGAATTCAGAAAAGGGTTCCAGCTTTGAGAGGGGTCCCTGGGAATATTTGGTAGGATGAAAACTTCGTCGGTGGAGACATAATTAACATCACAGAGGAAATTGAGCAGACCGACTTGAAGGATTTATGGATACATTTTTGGATAATCATATGTGGTATGCCATTCATAACTGGAGTTGGCAGTCCAGAGGAGTCTTTGGTGGGGATTGTACCTGTAGGGCCTATTGAAGATCCATATACAGCATACAGAGGCAGCTGATTCATAATCAAGTTTCCAAATGTTATATTTGCCCATGAGCTCAGTGAGTTCGCGCTTCCAGTTGGTCAAGGACGTGAACCATTGGAGGAAAACCCATAACAGAGAGTTCCGTTGAGAAGGATCATGGAGATGACCGTATAGGGCCTGGAGTGGGAAGACGATGGCATGATGATGGAGAACTGATAAACACCAGAGGAACCAAAGGAGTTGAGGAGAAAAATAGTAGAAAGGTGGCATTATAAACGGGTCAAGAAATGGTCTGGACAGGTTGTTGACAGTGTGACGACAGTCTTGTCTGTTGATCTGAGCTAGGTAGACCGGAAGTTGAGTCTTGGCGAAAGACTGGATCTGATTTAAAGAAGGTTGATGATCAGGTGGCAACGTGGCCAAGAGTTCTGGTGGGAATGAGTAAGCAAGTATGGCTGGTGAGGATGATGAGGGACCAGCATGAGATGAGGAGGGACCAGCAGGAGAAGTCATGAAGACAAGAGGATAATGACCTGTGGATGTAATGAGATGAGTGAGTGGAGGTCTGGAGATAATGAGATGAGTGAGTGGAGGTCTGGAGAGCATGTCAGCAATTATATTATGATGGCCCTTCACGTGACGAACAGTGAAGTCATATCGGGCAAACCAATCTTTGAGTCTCAAAAGGAGAGGATTGGGAGGAATCTTATTGCGAAAATCGAGGATCTTTGGAAAAGATGAGTTGTCCATTTCAACAATAAAGTTTCTTGTCCTGAGGTGAAAATCCAGCTTTTGGATTCCGTATTTGACAGCAAGAATCTCTTTATAGATAGTGTGATAATGCTGTTGGGCATCTTTGAATTTTCCACTAGCATGACCACAGTATCTTCGTTGACCGTCTCGATCTTCAATGAGAACGGCCCCCCAGAAAATATCACTGGCATCAGTCTGGAGGATGAGCTGGCCCGAAGAAGGGATGACGAGGGCAGGAGGAGATTGAGTGATCTCCTTCAATTTGATGACGGCCTCAGTGTGGGAGGAACTCTAGGGAGGAGGACGCTTCTTGAGGAGCGTAGAAAGAACTGAGGTGTAATGACTGACATGTGGAATGAAATCTCTGACATAGTTGACGATTCCGAGAAACTGTTGAACTTGTTTCACACTGAGATCAGAATCGGGGAAGTCCAACAATCGGACAGCCAAATGAGGACCAGGACGGTATTGGCCGTTGAAAATGTGCATTCCAAGAAATTCAATTTCAGATTTCCCAACTATGCTTTTCTTTTCAGAGAGCATGATACCATAGTGATGAACAATGTCATGGAACTGTTGGAGAAGGAGATTGTGAGAGGTATCATCTGGAGAGAACAGGAGGATATCATCAATGTAGACGAGTGCTGAGTGTAAGAGAGGATGAAAAATCCTGGTAACAGCCTTTTGGAAAAGGGATGGAGCAGTCTTTAAACCAAAAGGGAGAACAGTCCATTGGTATTGAGCATTAGGAAGACAGAACGCTGTCTTATATCTTTCATCTGGATGAATACCAATTTGCCAAAAAGCACCTTTGAGGTCAAATTTGGAGAAGATCGTAGCACCTGGAAGTTGAGAGAATAAGACATTTGGTCTGGGAACAGGAAACTTATCATCTCTGAGAAAGAGGTTGAGAGGCTTGTAATCCACGACTAATCTCTTTTTTCCTCTGAGTAATTCAGTGCGTTTTTCAACGTAAAAGGCTTGACACGCCCAGGGAGAAGAGGTGTGTTCGATCAGACCTTGACGAAGGAGTTCATTGCATTCTTCATTGGCGAGCTTGAGATCCGAGGGAGACATGCCTGAGTGGGTAGCCTTGGTAGGATTCGTATCTTCATTAAGCTTAAAGGGAAGCTTGATAAAGAAATCAGGATTCTTCCACAGAGGAGAAGGATGAGAGAAAGTGGCATGATTGTCAGCACAAAGCAGGAGCAATTTTTGTTGGATATGTTCAAAAGGGGCTTGGATTTCTGAGAGCGGGAAAATCTTCGGAATGTCAGAAAAAGCTTTGAAATGCTTTTTGTATCGGATGCCAGTAGGGAGAATCCGAAGAGAGTAACATTGGCGAAAAACATCCCAGCCGATGAGAATATCTTTATCAGGGAGAGGAGTGCCGACGACCTGGACCCAAAGAGTGAAGGACGGGAAAAACTGAATACCAATCTTCTTTCTGGAAATCAGATTAGTGGAAAAAACCTTTCCATCAGCGGCCCGAAAATGCCGAACTTGGGATTTCCAAAATTCTGGAGGAAGGACCTTTGGGTTCATCATTGTAGTATGAGAACCTGTGTCGAAATAAGCGATGACATCAACAGGTTTGGAGTACTTGTCAGGTAGAATCCGAACCGGAGCTTGGGGACCGGAATGAGAATCGAGCTGAGTAGCCTGATAGGATTCTGGGATAGAACTGTAGTCAGAGGAGCCAGAATATTCCGAATCAGAAAGATCTTCTTGAAGAACAAAGGTCGTGGAGGAATCAGCCTGATCTTGTTCAGAGAAGATGGATTCAATGTCTGCATCGGACGGAACTTCATCAGCAATGTCTTTCAACTGCTGAACTAATCTGGCGGACTTTGCCTTTTTGTTGGGACATTTCTTAGCATAATGTCCGGTTTTGCCGCAAATGTAGCAGCGTTGGGATTTATTCCAACCGCGCTGTGCTTTCTTGCGGAAGAACTTGAATCGTTTAGGCCTGCCTTTCTTGTTTTTGAAACGTTTGAAATGATTCTTCTTCTTCGTGTTGCAGGTGCAAGAGCCCAAGGATTTGCACTTGATTTGAAGAGAAGGTTGACGGCATTGAGACTGCAGGTGTTTGCCTTCTGTGAGCATCTTGGAGAAGAATCTTTGAGTGGCACAGAGTTTATCCAGAGAGCTGAGAGCATACATGTGGAGCTCACCTAAGGATGTATCATTGAGAGATCGTCCTGAGGTGTCTATTTTTCGTTGTATCTCATCTTGGAGGTCATCTAGAAGAGAGTTGACATAGACTTGTTTAAGACTATGATCATTAATTCCACCAAGGGTATGATATCGTTGAGACATCCGCTTGTAATGGAACATAATGTCATTTCTTTTGAGAGAGCAGCAACGCATGTCAAAGAATTCTTGTCGAGCCTGTTTATAGAGATGGTCAGGATCACCAAGGAATTCTCTGAATATGTATCCCATGGCTTGGGAGGCTAAGGGGACTCTGACAAATTGGAGTTGTCGGTATTCACCAAGAGCTTGGTACCAATCTCTGAGAGAACCAGTAAAACGAGAGACGAACTCACGTAGAATTGTTTCAAGGTTCTGTTCAGACTTCGCCAGTTGTAGGTCAAGCCATGCGCTCATCTCTGAAACCCTTTTTCTCCAGGAACCAGGAGAAGTGTCATCAAGAGTAAACCAAGGGCCATTGGTAGGTTTAGCAGGAGAACGGCCAGGAACATGTTCTGGAGGTTCTTCGACAAAGGGAGCAGGAGTGGAGGAGGCAGTCTCATCGGGAGACTCATAGGTTCTTGTTGAGGGCTGAGGATCTGTGCGAGATGCCATGAAAACTTGAGTAAGGTCTGCATGAGCAGGAGGAGAAGATGCAGCAGTATCCAGCCAGGATGAAGGACAGGAAGTCTGTGACGACTGGGAGGAGACGTCGTCAGAAAAGGATGTTGAATCAGACTTGGAGAAGGAGGAAAACGTCTTAGAAGCAAATGGAACTGGGTCGTATGAACTGGAAGCAGCGTGCTTGTCTTTCTGCTTCGAAGGAGACCTGGTCTTAGGTTTTGCTTGAGGGGAAGAGAGGACGGGATATTTCCGGAACAATTCACCAGTGGATTTAAAGTGATTGGAAAAATCATCAGATCTGGAAGGGGGTGAATGTGTAGGAGATACAGGGAAAAACAGTGATTGTGAGTGATGAGAGTAAGGTTTTGGTTTGTGGGAATGATCTCTGGTCAGCTGTTCAAGCTGTCCTTTAAGTTGCTTGATTTCTCTTTCTTTTGTGTCAAAGTCTGGGCCAGAATAGCCATGAGAAATATATCTGTGAAGATCTGCATGAAGCTTTGCTATTCTCGATTGAAGGTCAGAGGCCAAATCTCTGAAGGAGGCATCAAGACTTTGGAGATGGTGATCATGCTGAGAAACATGTCGTGTAACACGATCAATCTTCTGATCAATAGAGTTAAGAACTCTGTTCTGAGCTCTAGCATTATGAGATTGCCAATTAAGGACTTGTTCAGCCTGGGAGGGCTGTTTGTAAGAACCATCGGGTTGAACTTCGGTAGATTGGACAAAAGGTTTTGAGAAACGAGTTTTTTCTTGGTTTGAGGAAGGTTCAAGTGGAGGGAAATCACAATCATAATCATAATCTGAGGTCATGTAACAAGGGACTGGTGCTGGTTGATTAGGACCTGTAAGGGTAGGTTGTGGAGGCAGGAGACCTTCAGATCGTAAGATCTGTAAAGCTCTATCATAAATGGGTAGAGGTTTATTTTTGATAGGATGGAGGCCTATCCAAGGACTATCAGGATGATCTGGTTTGTGAGGTTTATTCCAGGGTTTGCAGAAGGTAAGAGAGGTGTCCTTGAGACAGCGTCGACATATACAGTCTGCATCACACATGGTTGGATCATCATCCCAGATGAAGTGACCACGGATCTTGTCAGTGTAGATCGGAGATCCGTCAGCTTCAAAACTGTGGATGGGAATGTCAGCTTCAGTGGTAACCGGTTGAATCATAAGGGCTTGGAATATCGGAGGAGTCTCCGAACTGGAGGAAGCCTGAGAACCGGTGAGGGGAGCATAGATAGTTTTGATGGAACCATCTGGCTGGGGAACATATGATGTATCAGCAGCAACGACAGGAGCTTCGTCCTGGAAAACCTTTTCATAGTTTGTGAGCCATTCAAGAGGCATGATCTCTGTGAGCTTTTCTCTGGGCAGTTGTTTTGGAATTTGAAGGATGGTGGGAACTTCATCTTCTCTTTCTGCTTTGATGAAGATGGTGTCACCATTATGACCAGGAAGTGGGAGATCAAGAGCATGATCTTGAAGTCTGTAAGCAAGCTGATGATGGACAGTAGCCATGTAGGAATTGGCTTGCATGGGAGCACCAAGAATCTGAACTTGGATCTTGAGACATTTGTGAAGGTTCTGGTCTCGCAAAGGAATGTTGAAGTTGGGATAGTATGTGAGGGATATGCTACCAGCATGAAGAGTAGATAGGCAGGTGCCAATCACAGCATGTTCATACTGAGTGTAGATGGTGTTGAGCAAGGCCAGTCTGGCAGTGACAGGTAAGCCTTTTCGACCATGTAGGGAGAGGATGATTCGGACAGCACCTATGTGGAGATGGGAGTATCCTTCCTTGATCCATTGATCTATCATGTTTTGATCAATGGTGAGAGTGACATATTGTTCACTAGAAGAGGATGGAATCAAACATTTATCTAGGCCTGTGGACTGGACATATTCTTTGATGGGAAGCGGTCTGGTATGGACAAGACGAGTTAACCGGGTGGCAAGAGATTTGTTTCTCTTGAAGATGTTGTATGGATTGAGTAGGGGGAAAGTAGTTTCATTTATCTGGGCAGAAGCAGGGATATGGGTGTATTCTACCAGATCTTGGATTCTGTTGGACTGGGTTCTTTGGATAGTAGGAGAAGGTAAGGATATAGAAGAAGACAATCTATTAGGAACTAGAGAAGCAGTAGAGGGATTTGTGCTAGTGTTTGCCATTTTAGAGAAGTTTCTTCCTTCTATACCAGTCTAACATACTCATAGCAGTCTAACTCTTTTCCTGGACTCCAGGGACTCGAGACAAGGCTCTGATACCATTCGGGTGGCAGGTACCCCTGGGTGCCTCTCATACAGGTCTTTAGAGTTTTCCCCACAGGTAAGCCTTTTCGACCATGTAGGGAGAGGATGATTCGGACAGCACCTATGTGGAGATGGGAGTATCCTTCCTTGATCCATTGATCTATCATGTTTTGATCAATGGTGAGAATTAAATGCTCTAAAAAAATCAATTAAAAATTAAAATAATTCAATTCAATAAGGGACACACTTAACAAAAACAGAAAAAATGGCTCTCTTTCCATCTTCTTGAGGAGTTGAGCACCAAAAAAAAAAAAAAAATAGAAAAGTTAGATCTCTTCCTATGGAGGAGATTCGCGTCGATTGGAGGAGATTCAATGGAATTGGTTTTCTCCACTCGATGAAGATCGACAATCTCTTCCTAATGGAGGAGACCCATGACTACTGTCGGAGGAGAAGCTGTCCGTCGAAGACTAATCGAAAGCATCTAGTGAGCTTCAGATTTTGATTGGGAAACCAACTCTATTTGGTTAAACCCGAGAAAGGAGCAAGCTATAATATCAAGCAATGAAATCATCCTTTGTAGATCTGAAGGTTAACTAAAGGAGGGAATGGAGCTTTAAATCATTATGATGGCTTTTGAGAAAAAGTTACAGTGGAGTTCGAGGATTTGTTTTTATTTTTTTTTGTTTTTTGTTTTTTGAGGATTTGTTTAAATTTTTTTTTTTTTCTGCGTTTAATGTATTTGAATTCTTCTTTTGTTGACTTCAATGCATCTGATGGTTTTTTTTTTTTTGGAAAGGAAAAATCTAAAAAAAAAAAAAAAAAAAAAAGGACTTGTGCTTATTTTTAAAAATTATTTTTCAATGGATGAGATTAGAAGATGATCTCCTCTATCCAATATATATATTTTTTTAATACTATTTTATAAATAATTATTAATGATTTTGTTTTATCAATACGGTAAAAGACATTTTACCCCTTAGTACTTTAGTAGTGAAGTTCTAACGGATGATCACTAACATTAGGGGATGTTTGTGTAATTTTGGATAAAAGTTGCATTTAGCTAAAATTATACCTAAAGTCGAGCATGTTTGTGCAATTTTCCATTATTATAATATTATTTTTGTAATTTATTATTATTATTTTTTATAGTTAAAATTTTCAATGAGAGCTTCTCTTTACGATCTACAAATTATATATTTACACTCAATTTTTTTTTTTTTTTTATTAATGACAATTTTAACATGAATTAAAATTACTAAATATGACAAAAATTCTAAAGACACTCCAAACTAATTAAATTATTAAAAAAAAAAATTATCTCTCATAAATCATTAGATTAAATATTACGTACTAAACTCTCTCTCCTAAATTGGTTATTACCATATTAAACACTCTCCTAATTACTCTCTCTCTCTCTCTCTCTCTCTTGATCAAAATAGAAAATATAAAAAAAAAAAAAATCTTATCTTCAACTTTCTCTATCAATCTCTGATTAATAGTTAAATAAAAAAAAAACTTATAAATATTTTGGTTTACTAGATTCAATTAAATTCAGAATTTCTAAGACTAATGAAAGAATTCAAGTTCCCTACGCAATCACATACCTACAAAAGTAACAAAAAACATTTTCATATTTCGATTTGTTTTTTTGAAAAGCAGGGTAATTGTTTTTTGAGTTTTTTTTTTTTATATATTTTAATATATACATATATACGGTTCCTAAAAAGCAAGTTTATTCGTAAGTTTTTTTTTCTTAACTATTAGTCTTGCTTGAGAAATAATGGAAATAGAAATTAAGAAATATGTATTGGAGGAGAGAGAGTTTAATATAGTAATAAAAAATTTACGAGAGAGTGTTTAATAAGTAATATTTAATCTAATGATTTAGGAGAGATACTTTTTTTAATTAATTTAATTAAAAAAATATTACTCCTCGAATGAATCCAAAGGCTACAATAGTTCGTCCTAACTTTTATTAAAATAAAATGAAATGTCTTTAGAAATTTATTTTTTAAAATGGAGTGTCTTTAGAATATGAGTGTCAAAAGATAAAAAAAAGATAATCTTGGAACAAAAGAAAATGTCTTTAGAATTTTTTTTTAAAGGGTTAATTGCATAAACTTACCCTAAGTTTTGTCTTTGTAGCAAAATATTCAATAAATGGTCTTAATTACATGAACATCCCCTGCCGTTAGTGGTCAGACCGTTACATTAACGGTTGACCAACCAGATCTTTGAAAAGACATATTTACCCCTATCATGTTATCCCGAAATTGATTTATTTATTAAAACAATTAACTTAATTTTTAAAATACAAAAAAAATAAATTAAATCCCACCTCCGTCCACACCTACATCATCACCTTCATCCCAAAAATTCCCAATCAAAACAAACCATCAACAAAATACAAATCAACGAAAGTATATACAAAACAAAAATTGAAATTAAAAAAAATCTTCAATCAAAAATATATAATTTTCCAAATATGGAATCAAACCCCAAACACCACCCTTATCTCTTTCTTTCCTCACTGCTGCTCACATCAAACCCCATCATCATCTTCGACCCGCCGCCGCACCAACCTTCGTTTTTTCTTCCTTCCACCACGAACCCGACCATCCCTCTTCCTCCTCAATCCGCCGCCTCTAATCCCACCCTCTACTCTCAATCTCCTCCATCTTCCAATCAGTTTCCAGAAACCAAAATGTTTAATCGTTCTCCCAAACCAAAAACCTAACTGAAATTGAAATCCACCTCACCAAAAACCTCACCAAAATCAAACCCAACCCCAAACACAACCACCAACACCCATGGCTACACCCACACCAACACCCATGTCGATTTCACTGGTGAATAGAAGAAAAAGAAGGCAGAGATAAGATAGATCGGAGATCGGAGATCGAAAATAGAGGAGATCGATGGAGAAGGATTCATGAGATAGAGATTCACGATGAGAGAGAGAGAGAATATGCGGCGGCTAGAAGGAGATCGGCGTTCGTAGAGGGTGGAGGTCGGTGTGGTTTTGGCGGCGTTGGCGGCTGTGGCGGTGGCTAGGGTTTGGGTGTTTGAGAGGTGGTGGTAGCTAGGGTTTGGGTGTTTGAGTTGTGGTGGATTAGGTTTGAGTTTGAATGTTGAAGATGAGTGGTGGTGAACTGGTGATGATGATAAATTTGTTGTTCTTTTTTTTTTGAAAGATTATTAAATCTGTTTTTTTTTTTTTAAAAGAAAAACAGTTTTTTTATTATATATTTGATTAATGAAAGGTTTAGGGCTAATGTGGCAATGTGTGATTGGATAATTTATTTTAAATTTTTTTCATTGATTTAATAGCATAGGAAAAGACCAAATTGCCCTTCTACCATTACTGACTAACAATAGTCAACTGTTGATCGCCGTCAGTCAATGGGTCAGAGGGTATATTTGTGTTATTATGAAAAATTTTTCGGTTTTAGTGCAATTATACATATACTTAGGGTAAGTTAGTGCAATTAACCCTTTTTTTTTAAATTTAAATTTTGAGAATGGGGTGTCTTTAGAAAAGATGTGTAAAAAGAAAAAAAAAATTCTCAAAAAAGGCTCTCATTTGTAATATTATCAAAAATATATCTTGCCCTTCTTCATGTTTTTGTGTGCGTTTATCATATGATGGAATGGAAATTCACTCACTTTATAATTTTGGTCACAAATGCTGATAAATGACCATCCAAAAAATCCTCTCTGAAAAATATTCTTTCTCGAAAATAAAAAATAAATGTCACAACGTAGTATCACAAAATCCAATCAAATTATATTTTATGATGAATAAGAAGTTTATAGAGTCTAGGAGGGGTCACAATTTCCTCCCAAAACATTCCTGTTTGATAAGATGATAATTATATGCTTTTTTATTCATTGTCGATTTCACATTAAATACTAGAAACTGAGTAACAGAATTGACTAGGACTTGGTCTTCCCCTGTAACACACGCAAGTATGTTAACAATTTCTCTGGCTTGATGATCTGATCAGATCCTAGATGGGAGGCTACTGCAAACTGAAAATGGTTGGATTAGAGATTGTAGCTGTGGTGGTTGGACTTGTTCTTGTGAAATCTTCAAATGGGGTATCTGTATCGTGTATGATGGCGTATGACGAAGGTGGTGCTCCTGCAGCTTTCAAGTCGGAGGAGTGTTTCCAATGGCTTCTCTCCGCCCCCAATCAGACCACCAATTGTCAGTTTTCACAGCTTCAGGGACTCCGCAAATACCAAGAAGATCGTATCTCCTGTCATCTTCATTTCAACATACCACTTCTTGGTTTTTCCTCACTCTCATTCTCCTTATCTCCTACTTTGGTTTTTCTACCTATCATGTCTTTTGCATACTTGAAAATGCTAATAAAATCTTTTGCAACAAGTAAAATGCAATATGATTAGAAAATTAAACATGTTATCTATCAACACAAGTATTTAGTGAATGTTTGGATGCAGGCAAAAAGGAAGTTACAGTTGGTATTATTGGAGTATTCGATGGTCATGGTGGTAAGGAAGCAAGTGAGATGGCTTCAAATTGTCTCTCTGATTATTTTTACTTGCACTCTGTATTCAAAATGTACAAGCTAATGCTTCAATACACCGTGGCCGAGAGTGAATCTTTGCACTTGGAAGTTCTAAAACAAGCATTGTTGAGTAGTATTCATGACATTGATACCAAGTTTACTCAGGCAAGCATTACACTTTTGTCTTGTGCTTTGCTTCTTTCAATGATTCTAATAGTTTTAGCTCTTGACAATTTGTGTGTGGCTTTACAGGAGGCTGTTGACAACAATTTTTTTTCTGGGTCCACGGCCACCGTTGTTGTCATGTTCAATGGGTTGATTTTAGTTGCCAATGTTGGTGATTCGAAAGCCCTTCTCTTCTCAGAAAAGATTCAGTCTAGTCAAGGACCTCAAGGTCTGGATTTTCTTTCTTCCTTTCTGTAAAGTATTTCACATGCCCAACACACACTGACACACATACCTATAATTGAACTTGACAACGTTGTAAACTACTAAACTAGCTCATTAAGGGAATGTTCAATGGTTTGGCAGCGTTTCTTTCGGCTATAGAATTGACAAAAGATCATCATCCAGATCGAGACGATGAACGAGCACGAATTGAAGCAGCTGGTGGTTCTGTTATTACTTGGGGAGTTCCTCGAGTTAATGGTATCCTTGCTATGTCTCGCTCTATAGGGGATGTTTATCTGAAAAGGTGATGCCTATAACGTAAACGCTTACATTAATTTCCCCATCTTTTACCATATTAACAACAATTCTGGGTCACATTTTGAGGAACCTTGCGTTGTATTAACCATTATCAGAACTTGTTTGCATGCCATTGTAAATAAAGTAGAGTTGTTTCTTAATGTTCAAAAGGTTTGTACTTTTTTTTCAACTTCAGGTATGGAGTTATAGCTGTGCCGGAGTTAACAGGTTGGCGACCCTTAGCGGCTGATGACAAGTATTTGATGGTTGCATCAGATGGCATATTTGAGAGCCTGACAGCAAACGATGTTCGTGATCTTATATTGGAATGGGATTCACATGCCCAAGGATCTTCAGTTTCGTTGGCTGAATTTATTGTACGCTCTGCGTATGAAAAGGGCAGTACAGATAACCTTTCAGCTATTGTAATTCCTTTGAGATAAGTTCTACGGAAATCTGTGAAACGAATAAGTATTTGAGTTCAACAATTTCATCTGATGCTCTTCTTTACAGCCAAAAAGAGAACAGTATAAGTACACGTTGTGATGTAATATCAGACTGAACTTTCCACGACTCCCGTCTAGGTATCAGAAAGAATATGAACAACTACAATTACAATTACAAGTCTAATGCTTACCTTAGTCAGCCAATTCTGACAAAATTAATAAATCAAAGTCAAAAGCAACGAACAACATGAAAGTATTTGCTATGCTGGTTGAAATTCAATTGGTTTACATTCTATGAGCTCTCAGCAATAGCCACATTATGCCAATGGAATAAGAGTATTGATGTTGCCTTCTTCTTTTTTTTTTTTTGAAACTAAACAACTACAACAATACAGAACTCAAAACCACTGGGCAGACATCCTGCCACAAACGCTCTCCTCTCATCTCACAGAGATAGCCCTTGAAGCCAGATTATGGGCCAAGTTAACATGACAACATGCATTCAACTAACCGGTGCCAATGCAAAGGAAACCTTCAACCTTTTGGATGATGAGGATCTGGCAAAGATTACAAGCATCCAGTTAGCTTCACAAATATGCCATCTGATGAAACCACCAAAAATGCATATCGTTGGTGGTTAGAAGTTGTAATCTGTCACTTTGGCAAATGCATAGACCATAGCTGGCAACAGATTGAATAAACAACTATAGGAAGTAAATCCTATAATAAACAAAATGCTTTACAAATAAATTTCCTGTATTCCAAACTTGTACAAGATGATCAAGATTTAAAGTAAAGATAAGGATACTTCAAAAGCTAATGACATAAAAATTCATTTTCCGTAGAACTGACATTTTGGCAGTGTTGGATTTCTAGGTATAAACTGTAAACAAATCTGCACTGTATGATAATAACAGGATAAGGAACATACTGCTTTTAGCATAGATTGACACTGAATCAAGTAATAGCTAGCCGATCATTGACTCAAAGAAGCACCTGCTGTAATACCTAGATCCAATATGAACTGATTCTGTTATACTGACTTTAGACAGGAATTATTAGAAATTAAGGCTCCAGATACATACCTTACTAAAGGCACTCGGTATTAATATCACAGACTTCACTCTTCATTATGCACCCCATCATAACTCGAAAAGTTCCCACTTATCTTCCCCTTTTCTGCAAAACTTAAATATGTTTTTGCTGCCTCAAATCCGCAATGCTACATGATAAATAAGTAGCACTAACGCAAATCTGAAATAAGTGAAGATTGTGGAAAAGTTTCTTCTTTATGTTTTTTTGCCCCTTCTACCATGTAACCATGATGCAATATCATTGATATATCATATATATAAAAAATAGATGGAGGTTGTTTTAAATTGAACCATGCTTACATTTTTAGGTGATAATTATCATCACGTATGTAAGAGCTATATGGAACTATACAACAGATACGATGGTATAAATTATACAGTCTTCATGTGTATGTGTGGAGCTTGTATTCAGCAGCGTCAGTTGCCAGGGACCTCGCAAGTACAAATTGGGAAACATTCATTAACTTACCTGGATATACTGTATTTTGATCTTCAAAAAATTTCTTCTGAAGCTTCCTATTTCTGACTTGTAAAGCATCCTATTGCAGTCTTAGTAATGATAGTTGATTTGAAGTCAAAAGAAGAGGATTTTCAAATCTGCATCTAAATTAAAAGGATCTGGTGTTACTGATGACATGTGTTACATACATATTTTTTTTTTTTTTTTTTGTTGTTGTTGAAAGGAACATACTTTCATAGTTACATGACTGATTTTTAGTGCAAAGTAATGGTGAAAAATTTACCTTCTACAAACAAAAAGTCCTCAGTAAGTGAAAGAAACCTGTATGCTTCTCACCGTCTATCTCTTGAAAGGTTGGAAATAAGGATGCTGCAGAGCATCATCAACACTCAAACGATCCTCCTAAAGTTTAATGTGCTTTAGATTCACGTGCAATAATAATACAAAAGCACATTTGCAAACCAAAATCTAAAAGGCAATTATTAGGTTAAAACACTTTTGTCAAAAATGTTCTGCAATGCCGAATAATGACCGATGAAATTCTATTACAAACCCAAGTTAGAAAGCATTGGAAAAACTTGAAAGAAACGTATGAACACTACAAAGGCAAAAGCAACAGATAATTTAATGTCGAGTATTTTCTTCTCTTTTTGTTTTTTTGTTTTTAATTGATTCCACAAGCAATTTTTGGTAAATCCAATAAAAAAAATGTTATTTCTGTTTGAAAGCTGTTGGAAAAGGCAACTGTCCGGATTCTAGGGATCCAGAGAGTTGACTCTATCAAAGATATTCTAGGAGGATTCTTAGGAGGATTCTTAGGATAATTAGCTGTGTAATTAGTTGAGTAATTAATGTAATTATTATAGCTAGAAAGTAGGGATTTGTACTGTAATTAGTCCTAAATGTTAGCTAGCAGTAGGTTATATATTGAGGAGATGTTGTATTGATTAATTAATTTGCAATACAGAATTTATTCTTATTCAAACTTTATGGTATCAGTGCCAGGTTCCAACTCTGAAACCTAGGCATTCTTACGTGAGTTCTTGGACTTCTTCCTTGGCTTTTTTTTTTTTTTCCTCTCTTTCTTGTTTCACTCTTAATCTGTCACTATGTCGGAAAACTCTTCGACTTCTAACCTGCCTACCTCTGCTAAAAATCAGCCACCACTAAATCCTCCTTTTGATCATCATCCGGTTAAGATCACCAACATCAAACTTAATGGGGACAATTTTCTTCGCTGGTCCCTCTCTGTCCAGATGTATATCCATGGTAGAGGTAAAATAGGCTATCTAACAGGAGACGAAGTCGAACCAGCAGCCACAGATGCGCAGCATGCAGTTTGGGATGCTGAAAATTCCATGGTGATGGCTTGGCTAGTTAATTCCATGGAGGAGGAAATCAATGCAAATTATCTAGGGTATAATACGGCTAAGGAGATGTGGGAGAACTTGAAGCAGATGTATTCCAATCTGGGCAACTAGTCCCAGATATATGAGATCCAACTAAAGATTGGAGAAGCAAAGCAAGACACAGACACTGTTACCAAATATTTTGCTGGTCTCAAGCGTCTTTGGCAAGACCTTGATATGTTCTATGAACATAAGTGGAAGGATCCGGCTGATGGAACTTACTTCCAAAAGGTGACAGAAAATAGCCGAGTTTTTAAGTTTTTGGCAGGATTAAATGTAGAGTTTGATGAGGTCCGGGGCAGGATTATAGGAAGACAACCACTCCCTTCTATATACGAAGTCTTTGCTGAAGTGAGAAGGGAGGAAAGCAGACGTATGGTGATGCTGGGAAAGAAGAGCAGTGAATCCCATCCTGTTGAGACTTCTGCTCTAGTCTCACAGGAGGTAACAGCCTATAAAGCCCAGACTCGCAGGAACGAAGATAAACCAATAGTATGGTGTGACCACTGCAATAAGCCAAGACACACCCGTGAGACATGTTGGAAACTTCACAGCAAGCCGGCCAACTGGAAACCTAGGGACAAATCAGCCTCTACTGCCCACTCTGCAGAACAGTCCTTCCTCAATAAGGATCAGGTGGATCAACTCCTAAAATTACTTCCATCATATTCTGGAACAAACAGCTCTAATTCTAGCAGTTTCCTAGCCCATACAGGTATTCTCTCTACTAGTTTTTTAGCAATTACACACCTGCACCTTGGATCATTGATTCAGGTGCATCCGACCACATGACTAGCATCTCATCTTTGTTTCAAACCTATGTTCCTTGTGCTGGTCATCAAAAGGTAAAAATTGCTGATGGAAGTCTCTCTTGCATTGCTGGAAAAGGTTCCATCAAATTGTCTGATAACCTTATCCTAAAATCTGTTTTACATGTACCCAATCTCTCTTGTAACTTATTGTCGGTTAGCAAACTATCTCAAGATTCTAACTGCACTGTTGTGTTTTATCCAACTAAATGTGAATTTCAGGATATGGTTACGGGGATGATGATTGGCAGTGCTAGGATGAGAGATGGACTCTACTATTTTGAGGATACTCTGAGTAATTCATTGGTTCTAGGGTTAAATTGTGGTGTTAGTTCTTTCACTGCAAAAGATCAAATTATGATGTGGCATTATAGACTAGGTCATCCTAGTTTTGCATATTTGAAGTATTTGTTTCCTACTCTATTTCAAAATCTATCAATAAAAGAATTTCAATGTGATACATGTTGCTTCTCTAAAAGTACCCGAAATCCCTATGTTTCTAAATCATACCGTGCATCAAAACCCTTTTATCTTGTGCATAGTGATGTGTGGGGACCTTCTAATATTCCTACACTCACTGGAAAACGTTGGTTTGTTACTTTTATAGATGACCACACACGTTTATGCTGGTTGTACCTAATGCACACAAAGTCTGAAGTTGCAAACATCTTTAAAGATTTTTACAAAATGATTGAAAACTAGTTTCAAACTAAAATCAGCATTTTGCGTAGTGATAATGGTACTGAATACTTTAATCAAACTCTTGGTAATTTTATGAGCAAAAATGGAATTCAACATCAATCCACATGTAGAAATACCCCCCAGCAAAACGGTATAGCAGAAAGAAAGAACCGCCATCTTCTAGAAGTAAGTAGGGCCCTCATGTTGTCCATGAATGTCCCTAAATACCTTTGGGGAGAAGCAGTTCTTACTGCTGCATACTTAATTAATCGGGTACCATCTAAGGTTTTAAAACATGACACTCCTTTGAATTGTTTTAAGAAATGTTTTTCTACAAACCGGTTGAGTTCCAATTTGAGCCTTAAAATTTTTGGATGTACTGTTTTTGTCCATCAACCTCATATCTCTCATTCTAAACTTGATGCAAGGGCAGAAAAATGTGTTTTTATTGGGTATGCACCAAATAAAAAGGGGTATAAATGTTTTAATCCTAGAAATAGGAAAACTTATGTCAGCATGGATGTTACTTTTTTTGAAAACAAACCATTTTTTGGTAATCATCTTCAGGGGGAGAAAAGACAGGAAGATGATTTTGGGTGTTTTTGGGAAACTAATCAGGTTTCTAATCAAAATCCTGATTTCTTGCCCCCTAATCAGCTTCCAGATCAGATTATTACTCCTTTAGTTTCATCTGATTTTTTGCCTGAATCCACTCCTTCTAATCAAGAAAATCCTTTTCCAAATGAAATTGATTTTGAACAGCTAGAGTCTAGTTCTTTGCCACATCATACTGACACTAGTGCAGGGGGAGAAACATCACAAGATAAGAACCCAAATCTAGGCAATTATCCAGCTGTAGAGCTGAAAGTGTACACTCGGAGGAAAACACATGATCGCAGAGTCTAATCTCATCAGAGACCAGATCAATCACAATCTCCTAGACCAGAACCTGACACAACTCAGCAAGGTAAGATTTCTATGACTAATCCTTTACTGCCTCTTGCACCAATGTCTAAACCCTCTCTTCCTTCTAAATCTATGCCTAAACCTGTTGAAAAACCAGTCAATGTGGAGCAATCTGAAACTGATCTAGACATTCCTATTGCTATTAGGAAAGGTGTTAGATCTTGCACCTCTCATCCAATAGCCAAGTTCATGTCTTATCATAGGCTATCTGAAAATTACAGAGCCTTTTCATCTAGTTTGTCAAACCTTGTTATACCTAAAACCATACAAGAAGCCTGGTCTAACCCAAACTGGAAACATGCTGTTTTAGAAGAGATGTCAGCTCTAAAAAAAAACCGAACTTGGGAGATTGTAAACCTACCTAAGGGGAAGAAGACTGTTGGGTGCAAATGGGTTTTTACACTCAAATGTAGGTCTGATGGGTCTATTGAAAGGTAGAAGGCTAGGCTTGTCGCAAAAGGGTTCACACAAACTTATGGGCTTGACTATCAAGAAACCTTTGCTCCGGTAGCCAAAATTAGTTCCATTCGGATCCTTTTATCTGTGGCAGTAAATTACAATTGGCCGTTGTACCAATTAGATGTAAAAAATGCTTTTTTAAATGGGGACTTAGAAGAAAAGGTATTTATGGAACTTCCACCAGGTTTTGAGAAAGAATTGGGCAGTGGGAAGGTTTGCAGGCTGGTTAAATCTTTGTATGGACTAAAACAGTCCCCTAGAGCATGGTTTGAAAGGTTTGGGAGAGTTGTGAGGAAATTTGGCTATAACCAGAGCCAAGGTGACCATACAATGTTCTTTAAACATTCTAAAGAGGGAAAGAGAGCTATTTTGATTGTATATGTGGATGATATCATCCTAACTGGGGATGATATAGCTGAGATTGAAAAGTTAAAAAAGGCTTTGGCAAGTGAGTTTGAAATCAAGGATTTGGGAGAGTTAAAATACTTTCTTGGGATGGAATTTGCAAGATCCAAGAAGGGAATTTTCATCTCTCAAAGGAAGTATGTGCTGGATTTATTGAAAGAGACAGGAATGTTGGGTTGTAAGCCAGCCGAGACACCTATTGAGCCCAATCTCAAACTTGATGCTGCAAATTCAGAAACACTGATTGACAAAGGGCAGTACCAGCGGCTTGTGGGGAGGCTGATTTACTTGGCTCACACCAGGCCCGATATCTCATTTGCAGTCAGCTTGGTAAGCCAATTCATGCACTCACCAGGTCCTCAACATCATGAAGCTGTTTTAAGGATATTGAGATACCTAAAGGGGGCACCAGGCAGAGGTTTATTATTTGAAAACAAAGGACATCTGCAGGTTGAGGTTTATACAGATGCTGACTGGGCTGGGAGTGTTACTGACAGAAGATCAACTTCTGGTTATTGTGCTTTTGTTGGTGGGAACCTTGTTACTTGGAGAAGCAAGAAACAAGGAGTGGTGGCAAGGAGCAGTGCTGAAGCTGAGTTTAGAGCAGCTGCACTTGGTATTTGTGAGGTTTTGTGGATCAAGAGGCTACTTGAAGATCTTAAAATACAAGTACCACAGCCATTAAAGCTTTACTGTGATAATAAATCAACGATTGCTATTGCACATAATCCAGTTCTACATGATAGAACTAATCATGTGGAAATAGACAAGCATTTTATCAAGGAAAAATTGGAGAATGGACAGATTTGCATGCCATATCTACCAACCTCAGAACAGATTGCAGATTGTCTCACTAAAGGATTGCCAAAGAATCAGTTTGAGAAGCTGGTATGCAAGCTGGGTTTAGAAGATATTTTCAAGCCAGCTTGAGGGGGAGTGTTGGAAAAGGCAACTGTCCGGATTCTAGGGATCCAGAGAGTTGACTCTATCAAAAATATTCTAGGAGGATTCTTAGGAGGATTCTTAGGATAATTAGCTGTGTAATTAGCTGAGTAATTAATGTAATTATTATAGCTAGAAAGTAGGGATTTGTACTGTAATTAGTCCTAAATGTTAGCTAGCAGTAGGTTATATATTGAGGAGATGTTGTATTGATTAATTAATTTGCAATACATAATTTATTCTTATTCAAACTTTATAAGCAATTTAAAACGATAATAAGAAATTGAAGTGTTAAAAGCCTCTCACTATAATTGGAATTGCAGAATCTAGAAACTTACTGGATCCCAGAGCAACAGTTGGCGCACTAAACGCATTGCCCAAACATTCGGAAACCTGCAGACATGGTGTAAACAAGAATGTGATAAGTAAAGAAATAAGACCAAGGAACAACAACATTCAGGCTCATATTTACTTTTAAAAAAATGCATGATATCGTAAAATACCCTATTTTAAGAGGATCTCTACTCTTTATTTGTTGAGAAAAAAACTCTTCAGAGCATTTCCAAGAAGCTGGCGAAAATCCACCCTGCCCCCAGAAAAAGCAACTTAATTAGGGTATTGTGAAAGTTTATTCTTTTTCACTTAAAAAAATCTGTACAAAGCAGCCCTAATATATATACACACTAGGCAGTAACAAACTGCTTAATCTAAGGAATTTGTTTCCTCTTTAAAGAAGGAAACTAATACCAAATCTTCTTATAATAGGAAACCTAATATACATCATAATTAAATATCTAGATCCCTAGAAAATAGTAACAATATCTCCAACAGGTATATAAAAACTATATTATCACAATGATAAATTATGCTTAAAACAGGATCTATAGATAATCAATTGTATACAATAAGCCTCTTATGCCCAAAAGCTAACTTAACCATCAGGCCTTTACTAACACAAATGGCAGTGGGGTTTCAGTACTTGCTGATTTACAAAACAGTCATGATATCAGTTGCATACAATAACCCTCTTATGTCCAAAAGCTAACTTAATCATCAGGCCTTCACTAACACAAATGGCAGCGGGCTTTCATTACTCGCTGATTTACCAAAAAAGCCATAATGATATTGATTTCCATCAATAGCCAGATTAAAGGTTCCATGACAAACACATGGAAAGTACACACTAATACAGCTTTATTATTCTTTAAGAGATTTGTAATCTTCAGGAAGATGCATTCAATATTATTAGTAATACTCTTTACAGTAACATTGACCCCACAATTCTCTATGACTCTATTACTCTGTACAACTCTACACCTCAATTTAAAGCATATACTGGAACAGCAGATGCGAAGTTCTTGGTGTATACATGCACTGTCTGATTATTGAATGATTAGATAGAGAAATGATAATTAGAAACTCACAAAGTTTGTGATTTAATGTCAATACATAATCCAATTTCTCTTCACCTTGCCTGTTTCCTTGACCACTAACTGAAGCATTGAAAGGCAGTGACGCCAAAAAGTTTAAATTTTACAATAACAAACGAGAAATACATCCATTTTAGAAAGAAAGCATGCAGTCACCTAGGCAGTAGTTTATTAGGAACTCAACAGTATGCTGTCCCAGAAACACAAGCCCAGATCCCATTTGGCAACAAGCAAAGGTGAACTTACTTGGTAAGTAGCGCGTTTATGTTTTGAAGAACTGCCAGGGATTAGGATACACAATTCCATGAAAGATCTAAGTCTGGCACCATAAAAAATAGACAAAACCAAAAATGTCAGAATCTATCATTAAAGAATGCAAATATTCATTCAAGCAGAACAGCTTATTCATTTCTTAACCATGAAAACAAAACAAAGGAAAAATATTTCGAGGTCTCACACCTCCCAGTATTTCATAATTTTGTGAACTTTACAATTGAATTTCATGACAAATGAAACAAGCTTAAAAAAATTAGTTCTGAATGATACTAATGTGCAAGGAATCCTCAGTAGCTTTCAATCATCAGATTTCCACAAATAATCCTACAAGGTTCCTAAAAATATAACAATATAATAAAGATTAAAATGTATATTTAGCCATCAAGGTAGGATAAAGTGTTATAATACATGGGTAACACTCCCTCCCTCTTAATATTGTAGTCAGACAATTTAATCCTCCATAAGCTTCATCATTGGATGGAGAAAATTACCACAAAGGTAAGATAAGCACATGGTTAATCCTCCTCCTTCCCTCTTATTGCTCTTGATGGACAATTACATCATTCATACGTTATCATTGCATAAAGAAATATATTAGATCTTTTAAGAAAACTGGTGGAAAGAGGAAGGGTTGGATAGCTGCTGGCCTTACAATTCTTGTTATTAAAGAACTAATACTTCATAATATAGCCATATAGGAGTACTCTGGCACTATATGTAACAGATTTGATGACCTAAAGTTAATTGGAGTTTCTCCATCATTACAAGGACAATCTAATTATTCACAAGCTTGGTCATGGTGAAGTGCGAATACAGAGCAAACAGTTTATGAAATATCTTATCCGAGATACACTTCTCAAATGTTCAAAATTGAAAGAAAAAAAAGGTGGTAGCAATCGGTAAGACGAAGGCTGAATTCTTTCAAAAATAAAACTTACTTGTAAGCGAGGTCCTTTAGGTCATCATTCCAACCCTCAAGATGCTGATCTAGAAGAGTACGCGTTAAAGGGCTAATCTGAAACACATTTGGTGATCCTAAGATCATCTCTAAGATCACAACACCAACACTCCACATATCATACCTGTGAAACAAAACAATTAATGACAACAAATGACTACAACCAATATAAATGGAAGCATTATGTTGAGACCGTTAGAAAATCTAAAAGAATTCAGGAACGGCGGTCCAGACCGCAGATTGATGGTAGCAGTTTGAGTGACGAGAGGCACAATTTGGGTTCCTAAATTATAAGGAAATTGATACTGTTTTGGAAAAGGACTTTAGACTATTTCTTTTATTTTTATTTTAGTTATATTGTTTTATTTATGTTTTAGACTATTTTCCAATTTTAGACTAATCATGTCATAGTCAGGATAAAAGATTAATTCTAGTATAAATAGAACTATTATTTTTAGGGTTGTCATCTTTTTGAATGTTTTATCAATAAAAATTGACCCAGTTAGGGTTCATCTTGTTTCTTTTGAATTCGGCTTTTCTCAGTTAATTGCTTAGAATAACTTGGGCTAGGATTAGGTAAATTCCGTTATCTGATTCTAGAAAATCGATCGCTCAATTCTATGAGTGGTTTGATTCAAACCTATCTAACTTTAGGTACAAGTTAGGGCTTGTTGTTGGATCCTAATCAAGGTCCTCAACAATTTGGTGCTTTCATTGAGAGATTTGACATTGAGAGATTTCGGCGGCCTACAGGAAAGAAAAGGAAAAAAAAAAAAAAAAAAGGCCATGGGATTCTATTATTCAAGGGAGTGGATCGAAGACTAACAAGCAGCGGTTTGAAGCCTTGGAGGAGAATCAAGATCGGATTTTCAAGTCCCTATCAGAACTGACGACATCCATAGCGCATCTGACTAGGTCAAACAATGATGCAATCGAGAGACTTGAACGACAGTTGGCTGAAAACAAGGGAAAGGAAACGATAGGCAGACGGACTCAAGGGGATGGACGGAATTCACGTAAAAATTCTCGTCAGGTGAGGTAGACGAGCCCAAACCGACCGGAAATCGTGAAGGGTTTAAGCGAGGAGGACATGTGGAACGTGGGCCATTAATGGTGGAGCGCTGGTTGCATGACAAGGTTTCTGAGGGAGAGATGGACGATGGATCTGAGGAAGATTGGACAGGAGACCTCACGACCGAAGGCCAATTTATGGGCAGCGGAGGGAACCATGGAGAGGTGCTGCAGAATATGAAGGTGATAGGCGAAGAGAAAGGCACCATAGTCGGGGCCCTAGAAAGCCGAAGATCGATTTTCCACATTTTAATGGTGGAGATCCACATGAGTGGTTGGACAAGGTGGAGCACTACTTTCAGGTATACGAAGTGGCAAGGGTCAATTGGGTTTCTACTGCATGCATCTACCTTGATGGAAAGGCTAATAGCTGGTGGAGATGGATCAAAGCCCAATATGAGCAAGATGGTAGACAAATGGGTTGGACAGCTTTTAAGCAGGAATTTTTGACTCAATGGGGACCATCACTGGTTGTCAATCATCATGGGCAGTTGGCCAAGCTCAAACAGTTTCGGTATATATTGAGGAGTTTCGCCGATTACAGATTCTGGTTAGGGGATGGTCAAAGGAGTCATTATTGGGGACTTTTATTGAAGGGTTGAAGCCGTGGTTAGCGAGGGAGTTGAAACTGAAGCGACCTCAAAGATTGACCGAAGCAATGAGGATGGCGGAGATTTTGGAGGATAGTTACTTTAGTGATAAGAAGCTGTTTGAAGAGAGTTCTGGAAGTAATAATTTTAAATCGGAGTCTAACAAAGACTCTAGAAAGGGAAAGGGAGCTATTAAGGATGGTTCCAAGAAAGAAAGCAAAGAAGTAAAAAAACTGACAAAGGAAGAGGTTCAAGAGAGAATCAAAAAGGGCATGTGCTTCAAATGCGGGGAGAAATGGAACAAAGACCATCGGTGCCGAACTGGGAAGGTATTTATGATCATTGACTCAAGTGATTCAGATAATGATGTTATCAGTAATGAGGAAGCCACTAGTGATGAGGGAGAGTTGAGGGTGGTTGAATTGGGAGAAAATAATTGTGAAGCCAAGTTGTCTTTAAATGCCATGTCTGGGGTTTCGAAACCATCCACTATGAGGCTCATGGCATGGGTTGGTAAGTTCGAGGTTTCGATGCTAGTAGATTCTGGTTCCTCTCACAATTTCATCAACGCGAATATCGTAAGGAAGATTGGTCTATGAGGGGCTGCCATAGAACCGTTTGATGTGAAGGTGGCTAATGGGGAAAAACTTAAGTGTGAGGAAGTGGTTCACGAGGTGAAGATGAACGTGCAAGGAGTCAGAATTGCTGCTGATTTGCATGTGTTATCGCTAGTGGGAGTAGATGTGGTGTTAGGCAACGCTTGGTTGAAGAGTATCGGTAAGGTGGTTACAGATTTTGATGCCATGACAATGGAATTCAAATTGGGCAGAAGAAAAAGAACATGAGCTGCTTTGCCTCTTAAAGAAATTAAACAATGTGAAGCTCAGATGATAGAGAGGCTTTGCAAAGGGGGCGCCCAATGCTTTGCAGTAGTGAATGATGGAGACCGACAGGAGGGGAAAAGCGAGAAAAAGAATACAAATGAGCTGCAAGACGAATTACAGCGGCTACCCGAGAAGGTACGTAAGGTAGTGGCAAATCATCAACAAGTTCTGGAGGTGCCAACTAGCTTACCATCCCCCCGTCATTGTGATCACCGCATTACTTTGAAAGATGTGGCGAAACCGGTCAATGTGCCTCCATATAGGTATGCCCATTTCCAGAAAGATGAGATTGAGAGACAAGTAGAGGAGATGTTGAAGAATGGATTGATCAGGCAGAGTCAAAGTCCGTTTTCGTCTTCGATGTTATTGGTAAGGAAAAAAGATGGGACTTGGAGGTTTTGTACCGACTATCGTGCTTTAAATGAGGCAACTGTGAAGGACCGATTTCCAATTCCGACGGTTGATGAGATGTTAGATGAGTTACACGGGGCGTGTGTGTTCACCAAGCTAGATTTGCGAGCTGGGTTCCACCAAATTCGGATGAAGGAGGAGGATGTGCACAAAACAGCCTTTCGGACTCATTCGGGGTTATATGAGTATCGGGTGATGCCATTTGGGTTGTGCAACGCACCTTCTACATTCCATGCAGCCATGAATTCTATTTTCAGACCTTACCTGAGGAAGTTTGTGCTAGTGTTCTTTGACGATATATTGGTTTATTCAAAATCAATGGAGGAGCATCTAGAGCAATTGGAGTTGGTATTGGGGAAACTAGAGCAGCATCGTTTTTTTATTAAAATGTCAAAATGTGATTTTGTGCAGGAGGAACTGCAGTATCTTAGGCACATAATTTCAGGTGCGGGAGTGAAGGTTAACCCAAGAAAGATTGAGGCTATGGTGGACTAGCCATTGCCAAAAGATGTGTTGACTCCGAGAGGGTTTCTGGGGTTAACAGGCTACTACTAGAGGTTTGTGAAGAATTATGGGCTAATTGCAAAACCCTTGACTGCTATGTTGAAGAAAGACAGTTTTGAGTGGACGGAAGAAGCAAAGAAAGCTTTCGAAGATTTGAAGAGGGCCATGACACAAACCCCTGTGTTGGCTTTGCCCGATTTTGAAAAGCCATTCGAAGTCTATACCGATGCGAGTGGAGAAGGGATTGGGGCAATATTGGTACAAGAGAAGAGGCCTCTGGCGTTTGTTTCTAAGGCTTTAAGGCCAATGAAGAAGGCTTGGAGTACTTATGCTAGGGAGATGTTAGCAGTGGTGCACGCGGTAAAGGTGTGGAGACCTTATTTATTGGGCAGGAAATTCACCATTATCACCGATCAACAAGCTTTGAGGCACTTGTTAGAGCAGAAAATTGTGACCCCGGAGCAGCAGAAGTTTTTAGTTAAGCTTCTTGGGTTTGAGTACGATATTGTCTACCAACCTGGTAGGGAAAACAAAGTAGCTGATGCCTTATCCAGAAAAGAGGGCAGTTCAATATTGTGGTCTGTGTATGCAGACAATGAGGCAAGATTATTGGCACTTAATGGGGCTAAATGGCGTGTTTGGGATCGAATTAAGGAGGCCATGCAATTTGATGCTTGAACAGTGGAGATTCGTAAGAAGTTGGAGGACCACGAGGGTGGTGTAGAGAGATTTCGCTATAAAAATGGGCTATTGTACTACAAAAACTATGTATATGTACCGGGGGTACTAGGGTTGAGAGAGGAGATTTTAGCTCATTTCCACAATAGCAAAGAAGGAGGTCATTCGGGGTGGTTGCGCACTTATGTAAGGATCAAACACTTTTTCTATTGGGAGGGCCTTAAAAATGAAGTGAAGAAATTGGTGGCCGAGTGTGATATTTGTCAAAAGGTGAAGTATGACCAGAGGCGCCCTATGGGGTTGTTGCAACCATTATCGATACCAGAGAAAATTTGGGAGGACTTGACCATGGACTTTGTAGAGGGGCTACCTAGTAGTGGTGGTTATGAGTCAATTCTGGTCGTGGTGGATAGGTTGAGTAAGGGTGCCCATTTTATTCCGCTTAGACATCCTTTCACCGCTAGTAGTGTGGCTAAGGCGTTTGTGGATAATGTGGTGAAATTGCATGGGATTCCGAGGAGTATCGTGACTGATCGAGGGAAATTATTTATGAGTTCTTTTTGGCAGGAATTATTTACTTTGCATGGCAGCAAGTTGAAGACAAGTTCCTCCTACCATCCGCAGACTGACGGATAGACAGAGGTGGTGAATCGGACTCTTGAGCAATACCTAAGGTGCTCTTGTCATGAGGAGCAAAAGAGATGGAAAGAGTACATTTCATGGGCTGAGTATTGGTACAACACGTCACATCATGCTTCAATTAACATGAGTCCATTTGAAGTAATGTATAGGCGACCGCCACCGATGCTAAGCACTTATGAGAAAGGGACGGCTCGAAACGAAGAAGTCGAGAGAGAGTTGATGGCTAGAGACGAGGTTGTAGCTAAGGTGAAGAAGGAGCTTGAGAAGGCTCAGGGGAGAATGAAGAAGTATTATGACCAAGGCAGAAGAGACGTATCCTTTGAACCCGGAGATTTCGTGTATCTCAAACTTCAACCGTACCGGCAAAAATCTCTAAAGAAAAAGTTCAATGTGAAATTGTCGCAACGGTATTATTGGCCTTTTAAGGTGTTAGAGCGGATAGGTGAGGTGACGTATAAGTTGGAGTTGCCGTCTACTTCTAGATTGCATCCAGTGTTCCATGTTACCGTGTTGAAAAAGAGAGTGGGAAACCCGAGTCTCATTTCAAGTGATTTACCGGCGTTTGATACAGAGGGTAACTTGCTGATACGGCCTATAACAGCTCTCCGATATCGCAATTGGAAGAAGGGACGTGGTATGACAAAGGTGTGGCAGGTTCTGGTTCAATGGCAAGGGGTCCCTACAGAAGAGGCTACTTGGGAAGACTATGACGAGATGGTAGAACGTTTTCCAGATTTTTCCCTTGAGGACAAGAGCATTCTTGAAGAGCGGGGGAATGTTGAGACCGTTAGAAAATCTAAAAGAATTCAGGAACGGTGGTCCAGACTGCAGATTGATGGTAGCAGTTTGAGTGACGAGAGGCACAATTTGGGTTCCTGAATTATAAGGAAATTGATACTTTTTTGGAAAAGGACTTTAGACTATTTCTTTTATTTTTATTTTAGTTATATTGTTTTATTTATGTTTTAGACTATTTTCCTATTTTAGACTAATCCTGTCATAGTCAGGAAAGAAGATTAATTCTAGTATAAATAGAACTATTATTTTTAGGGTTGTCATCTTTTTGAATGTTTTATCAATAAAAATTGACCCAGTTAGGGTTCATCTTGTTTCTTTTGAATTCGGCTTTTCTCAGTTAATTGCTTAGAATAGCTTGGGCTAGGGTTAGGTAAATTCCGTTATCTGATTCTAGAAAATCGATCGCTCAATTCTGTGAGTGGTTTGATTCAAACCTATCTAACTTTAGGTACAAGTTAGGGCTTGTTGTTGGATCCTAATCAAGGTCCTCAACACATTATAATTAAACAAATGAAAGTAGATAATCAGATATTGTAAATAAAGCATACATTCTTGAACATCAACAAAATTTGGTGAAAACTATATTTGATTGAATAAGAACAGGACATACTTCAAAGTTGTGCCTGTTGGCCCCTGATACCAACTGGCATTCAGGAAGGCTTCAGGAGGAGCGTATTCGTAAGTTTGTTCAGCTCTAGCAAAAAATATATATACACCCATCAGAAACATTAATTATAATTCAAGAACATGGATAGAACAGAAGACACTCCCAAAAGGAAAGGAGAGGTATACCTAGAAGGACCAGTTGATCCATATAAATGCTTCAATGTGAACTCATCTATTGCACTACCAAAGTCAATAATGCGCCTAAAGAAAGCGAAAAAGTATCAATAAACATTTACTTACAAGTAAAACACAAAAGCACATGTTTTCAAAATAAAATATACAGTATTGCATTAATAAGCAAGCATCAAGGAATTAAATTCTAAACCATATACATCTCTTTCAAACCATAAAATATTCCTAGAAAAAGCATAAAAGAATAATATTCAAGGAATTAACTGATCCGGGAAATTGGCTCAGTGCAGGTGCATCATTTTAAATTATGCAAAAGCATAAGAGAATAATTAGAATATGCTATCTACAATACTTTTGTGCTTACAAGTTGTAGCGCTTGCAAGTGAGAGAGAGAGAGAGAGAGAGAGAGAGAACTATGTTACAGAGAATGAACACTGAAACATATAATCAATTTCACCATGAACATGTTAAAATAACAGCAAGTAAATTACCATACGGGAACTAGCATTGGATATAAAAAATATATTATGTTTCCAGGTAAAACTGTTCTGTAATAAGAAAGAGTAAAATTTATGACTATCCTCCCATCCCCTAGGAGGAAACTCCTTTACCATGCTAACTCCTTTCTATTTCTTTCTTTTTTGCTTGCTTCAATAAAAAAAATAATGAAAAACAAGAACACTAGGGGGAAAAGACCAGATTGTTAGGATGGTTCACTTACATGTCAAACAATTAAAATGCCAAGCAAAACACTAACAATAAAAGTTTAAATAAGAATTCACTTGGATTATTATACCCACACACATGAAGAAAAAAAAACGTTGTAAAGCATTGGGGTATAACGTATAAGATGTGAGAGAAGCCAACCAACAAGATATTTCTTGGCCAGTTTAGGTGAGGTTGGGAAAAAAGTATACTGCAGGTAGCATGGTTCTTTGATGCACCAAAAGAAGACAGCAAAAGGGGGCAGGTAAGGAATAGTTATAAAGCCCCTTCTTGAGTTCATTATGCTATAGCATCACATTACATACTTCAGCTCAAAACATGACAAATATCAAGTAAGAAACAAATTTCATGTTATACCAACATACATTCTGGGGCTAACACTCTTGTCTACACTTGGAGTTCCTTTCAAGCACCCTCCAGAGTCCTGATCTTCAAAGCATATCACCATGTTCTCTGCCAATAAGAAATATTCCTATTAATTGACAAACACGATCAGAGAAAAGAAAGTTAAAAGGACAGATCATTAAAGATATAGGTGATACATAACAAACAACAAGGCATAAAGTAAAAAATGATCCTCAACTGAATTCAAAGACAAACTGAGGCCGGTAAGTAGTTCCACAAACCAAAATAGATTTTGTCAAATATTAAAAATTGTATGCAAGAATTTCCATGTAAAAGTAATCATATGAATTCAAGTTTGGATAAATTGGCATATATGTGCAGCAATATTTCAAATTTACTTGCCTAACTTATCCCAAGTCAGAAATGATTAACATGAAATAATTAATATGTTGAAAAATAGTATTATTTTCTTAGGCAGCTTTCATCCTTCCCCCTCAACTGTTACACTTGACATTGGAATTGTACCAATACCAAACTTAAGTATACTATGGGTCTCAAAGGTAAGTGGTCCTTGGAAGCTAGGTTAAATCTTTTTCAGCTTGAGTGGTTTGTGAGGGAGGATCATGAAAATTATATGCAAACAGAATTTCTCTTAAAGCTATCATTTTGACAGGCGTCACAGGCCACCAGAACACAAAAAGAATGAGCTTTGATCAATCAAGTCCAGCTATTGATAAATGTAGATTTAGACTTTAATTTCAAATCCAGTTAAATGATACACAACATCTCTAATAAATCAATGCACTGAAGCCCTCACCAGGTTTGATATCCCTGTGGGTGATATTGCGGTCATGGCAAGACTTGAGCGCCATCAACTGTCAAAAGGGAAAAAGAAAGTACATCAAGCATCTAGATGAACCCAGAAATCACAGATAAAAAGAGGGGAAAAGGACTAATTTGGTACATAAGAACTCAACACCAAATTATGATACAATCTTCAGTCAAAAAGGCCAATTACAAGCAGTGTTGACCAAGTTAAGCTGAGATGTAGAATATAGCCAATAGCAATGAATTGGCCTTGAACACTGTTATAATCAATGACCTAACCAGGGCTTGAGACTAACATCTCAATCTTACAATTCATGAAAAATTGAAATATGGAAAAGTGAAAAACAGGCCAATTTATTATTAAAGTTGTGATAGCATAAGACACAAGTTAATTGGCATGTAGATATACCAACTGCCGTATAAGATTGCACATTTCCTCTTCTCCTGCTTCTGTTGTCTTCAACCAATGCCACCATTTTGATGGACGTAATACCTGAACACGTTTTACTTCAACTTTTTCTTCATCAGGATTACTTTCTGCTTCTTCTGTAGTATACATTAGCTTTGACAAAGACATGCCTTCATGATGGAATACAAGCCATATTTCATTAGATCGAGATTCAAAAGACTCCACATATCTTGCAATATGGTTCAAACCTTCCTCAAAGAAGGCTCTGTGCAATCTAAATTTGTTCTCAAAACTCCAGCTGTTTCCCAAGTCATGGACAACTGATTCATTTGTTTTCAAAAGGTCACTACTATTGGATTGTGATTCTTGTAAGAAAGGGTTTGATACCTCAGACAACAGTAAGCCTCCAAGAAACGTAGAGGCATTTAAGAAGACTTCACCAAAATACTTCTCTCGCAGACCGCTCAAGTAAACAGTAGGCCCTCTTTCAACCTGTTTTTAGTAATCAACACTATTAAAATAAAATTCCCTTCAAAAGTAAGCTAAATGATAAACTGCACAAATCCAGCAGCAATTTTCAAACAGGATGTATCTAGGTGAACAACCGTCAATCAAATAATTTACCATTATACGTTTCAAAATAAACAAGTTGTTGTCAGAAGAACCAGCATGGCAATTATGAGCAGATGAGCTATTATGTGAACTTCTCGTATGGGAGTCCTTATGCATAGTATGGCCTGAGACATTTTTGTTTATTTCACCCCTGCTTGAAATTTTGCTGTCATTATGACAATTCCAATGAAAGGCCAGCCACACTTCACCATATGATCCACGACCAAACCTTTTCTTTAGTACGTACCTAACATAGACAATCAAAAAGCAGAGGTGTCTATGAGGCCTATATTGAGAGAGAATGGAAAAAAAAAAAAAAAAAGTAGTATCAGCTTTATGTTTGTTATAGCAGTAATTTGATCATAAGCACTGATCACTAGGGTACACGTTGTAAGATCCAGCATATGCTAGAGAATGGACGGAGCCAGGAATTTCTTCGGGTGGGAGTGCAATTACATAATAAAAAAGAATAAATATAAAAACTTAACTGCATACAATGGTACTTCGTTTAAGGATTCAAAGGAAAGGCCATCATAATAACTATTTATGAAATCTACCCTGAACTATTTGAGAACTTCAAAAGCTAGAGTTCAGACAGAAAAAGAAAAAGAAAAAGAAATTAAAAAAAAAAAAAAAAAATACCACAAACAAACAAATTGAAGAACAGAATGTAGCTCAAGTCAGGCATTGCATACTCATTTGATCCGAGATCTGAACCAGCATCATGGAAGGGTATAGATTCAAGCAAACTTAGGAAACTAGCAAAGCCTTCAGGGTTTATACATTGATCTTTTATTCCATCCATAGTCATCCCAAAATGCAAGCACATATTCTGGTCATTATATGAATTTAGAACTCCACCTATAAGAGAAAATCAAAGTGTCTTTTTTATTACACGTGTATTATCTAATATAAACAACTCATTGACATTGCTAAAAGAAGAAATTCCAAAATCAAAGATAACACTCACTGATAAAAAAACAAGTCTACCCAAACACACAAACACGTACATACATGTATATACAAATGCGTAATTTGAAATATAACCAATTTACTAACCTTGCTAAGGAAAGAAATCCTTGATAAAACAAGTTAGTAGTGAAAATTAATTGACTCTAAATCCAACTAAAAAAAAAAAAGCAAAACAGGAGAACAGGTGCCTAAGCTTAGTGGTAATTAGAGGCCACCATTTAGGACACCATCAATACAAGGCCTAATCATCTCTACCTCTTTGAAAGAAGAAAAACATGGAACAGTATTCACAAGAGCATCACTTACCATAACGATGGTCTAGGGTGTCTGGTAGAGCCTGTGACAAGTCATAGACATGATCTTCGATGTCATCCTTTTGCGGCCCCATGGTGCTATCTTTTTTGTCATCAAGATTTTCAAATAAATAGAAACAGCTAAAACAGCTATGTTTTCCTTCAACCTAAAGAGAGAAAACAACCAACATCACTTGTAGAAAATAACCCTATACTAATGACCCACATCATTATAACCCTATTATTTGAAGACCACTTCCTCAATTGCTAAAACATTTCAGACCAGTAACAACCAAAATGAATGGCCTCAAGCACTTAATGAGATTTTCTTCTATGTTAAAAAAATAATAATAAGTAAATATACTCTACCAGAAAATATTAGGCAATAAAACTGCAAAATCATCAATTCACTTAAACTAATCATTTTTAAGAAACCTTTTATATCTATGTTTACATAAACAAAGGATCAAATATTAGCACAAATTTTAAAGAACGTGGAATTAGTCTTCAATGATTACAATGTAAAGCATTGAATGTTTGGGCCTTTAACGACAAGTTTTAAATTTTGGTTGAGGGGTAACTTAATATGATACCAGATTCAATAATACTATGAGTTCCTAGGGTTGAATCCCACGAGTGATTGCATTATATAGTTGTATCTCCATTTATTTTGTATATGAATATGTAAGCATTGGTCCAGCGTGCCCATTGTTTTAATCAGCCCTTCACCGCCTTGAGGTTGATGCCTCGAGGCTGTTTTTAAATGACCCCGCCTTGGGGCAACGAGGTGACCACCTCAAGGTCGAACCGACTTGAGCGGTGAGGCAGTGCCATAGCAATTTGGTTATGGGTGGTGAAACGGTTAGTTTTGGTGTCATATCAATTTGGTTTTGGGTTGTAGTTTTGAATCAAGACTTTTATTTTTTTATCAAAACTCACCATTTTGAGATTGTCTAAGTTAGAATTAATATTTTAAAACTTTAACAACCGACTCACACTCATTAAACGCTCCCACTCACACTCATCAAACAACAACACCTCTGCTTCCAAAAAATAGAAAAAACACCTCTGCCTAGGAAAAAAAAAGACTCGAACAACACCCCGCCCAAATATCAAACATTCAATTTTTTTTTTTTTTTTTTTTGCATTATTTAATATTTCTAGATCGAGGCGGCCGCCTCACATCACTAGTACAAAATGCCTCAAACCGCCTAACGCTTTTAACGTGACATTAGTCTATGAGCAGATATTCTAGAGTTTAAAGACTGCTATTTGCCCCCTTGCAAACTTAAACTTTTAAGTGGAGCGATCACTTGACATAGTAAACCTTAGTTTTGTTAGATAAAAGCAAGATTATCATTAAAACTAAAATGACATGAAGGAAAAATGGAGTCCCTTTAAAGAAATAGGGGAACAAGTACACATTTATTGTGTAAGTGTGTGTCTAAAAGATACTGTTTATCACCTAAAATCCCATATGTGTTCCTATAGACTTTCTATGCACAACGAAGAAATTGGCCTAAATTTATCTCTCAAGTGTGGAAAGTAATAATAAATATTTCTCACAAGAAAATTAATAAGATAAATGAAGCAATTTTTCTCTCTTTTTTTGATAACCCGGAAATCCTTTAACCCAGTTTTGTGAATCCGAATTCAAAATTAGAGCCCCTATTGAATGCTACCATCTTTGGTAACCAAGAAACTTTTGGTATTTTACCAAGTATGTGGCTATGAGGAATCAACCCTAAACTTTACGAGAGCATATCACAGGCTTGATTACCCAATTAACCCCTTAGGGTTGATAAAGGAACCAAGTTTAAATAAACAATAAATAAACATACTCATAAAAGTTTTTGGATTTCAGCCTTACCAATAACCTATCAAATTTGACTGTAAGTGGATGAGCATGTTCCAGTTGTACTAGGGCAGTGTTCATGTCATTGCCTGATCAAGGTGACAACAATAAAACCAGCTCATCAGCAAATAAACAATCATCAAAGTGAGCATACAGAATAAATATGTAAACATGATTAGACAGCTAACAAATCATTAACAAATAGAAATAAACAATTTGTTATCCAAAAGTGTCCAAATTACTGTATAAGTTAACACAGCTGCTACTCAGAACTGCCACACTACAGTTATAGTTTGAGAAAAGCTCATATATATAATTGAATAGTGAGGACTTATAATGGATGCATCTAAAGCAGCAGCATTCCCAAGTTAAATGCAAACGGGCCTAAGAATTACCAAGACTTAAATGTGAATAAGCATGCACCAGATGGGACTGAATTAGGATATCAACGTTACAATAGTAATTGAAGGTTACGAACAAAAATGATACACTATCCATTTCAACATCTTTGCTAATTAGCTGTTTAGAGAAATCAAAAGACCAAGCCAGCTGATGATCAACTGACTGGCTATGGTAAGAGCTGTATCATGTATGAAGAATTGAAGATTCATATTCCAAAAAAATACAAGGCATGTAAGCATAGATAGTTGGAATTATAGGTTGTTCTCTCTTAAACCACTGGTGAAGATAGTGGGTCCTACCCCATATAAAGCCAGCAATGCCCTAAAATGATAACAGAAGATTTATGTTAAATTCACTACTTGTGAACAACATGCCCACGAGCTAATTTCGTAGTGCCCATATCCATCATACATATCAACTATCAGATAGACTGCAAGCAGAGAGACTTACCTGACTGTTTATAAATGAATTCTTGTAGTCCTTTAGCAGGGGAATCTGTGTATTCCTCTTCAATACACCTATCTCTTGGTAGGTTTTGAGAAATATATGTAGATCCTAGTGGAACCACAACAGCTGCCACATTGTCCATACTGCCCTTTTCAAAGGCAGCATTTACTAAGCAATCAGCTAACGAGTATGAGCACGTAGATGAAACTCCTGATTCACTGGTGCCATGAGAGTGTTCCTCCCACAGTATATCACAAACATCCTGTGAGCTCAGCTTTTCAAACACACCATCGGATGCTGCAACCAGATAGCTATCATTGGCAGTCAGAGACTGCCAATCTGTCACCTCTGGTGCAGAGATAACACCATACCTAAAGATCATTGAAAGCAAGCCATTACAGTTCTTACATTACAAAAGTAAATTCGAATCTGAGGGGACTGGAAATAAGAAGGCAAGAATGCAAAAAAAGATGCCTTGCTTTGGAAGTTTATATTATCAACTGAAGGAGAAAGGAAATACCAAATCCACATAATTTCGAGTACATGCGAACCTCACCTTTTATAAGATAAATCACCAATAGCGCGAGAAACAGCCAGTTGACCATTTACTCGTGGCACACCACCCCACTCAAGAATATAACCACCAGCAGCTTCCACACGTGATCTTTCATCATCTCTATCTGGATGATGATCTCTGGTCAATTCTTTGACAGTAAATCGTGTCAGTCCATTTGCAGTTGTGAATTTGAGGTTATTATAATCTCTTGGTGAAACAACACCATCACGTCTTTGCTTCCTGTATAACCGTAACAATGTAGCTGCAAGATTCAAGAACCATAAAATGAAATTAATAACCTTTGTCATGTAACTATGTTGTGATGAGTCATACTCTAACTAAGACATGAACTAACATGGAAAGACAAACTAACTTAAAGTTGAAATAATCATTGACTATCCTAATCATCCTTCTGACCTTTAGCCTCTGCAGGAGATTGAAAATTTTCAGAACATAAAAGTGCTTTTGAATCTCCAACATTGGCAACTAAAATTTGGCCCTCTGCTATTAGTACAACTGTGGCCGTAGAACCTGAATCAAGATTGTATCTAGATGCTTCCTTCATGGCCCAATAGAATATATGTCAACAAAAGAGAAAATGTAAGCAATCAACTAAACTTCTTCAGAAAAGCAAACAAACATCAAACTGAACTTACCTTGGAAAATGTTGCATCAATATCATGGATTGCTCTCAACAATGCTTCCTTCAATATTTCCAAGTGAAAAGAATCATCAAAATTCACAGGCAATGAGAACTTAAACCTATGAAAATTCACAATTCAGTAAATACATATCACCGATGATAATTTAGAAAAGAGAGAAAAGAAAGGACATGACAATGAAAATGTGAAAAACTCATATTCCATAAACATATTGAAAACATAAACGCATATCTAAGAGCACCTTTTAAAGTTCAACTCATGCCGACCCAGTTCTTCATCCCAATTAAGCACTTGAAACACATTATCATGTTCTCCCTTATTTGGCAACCTTCCTATGGATTTCTTTAAGGCAACAGAATATGTTGCATCCAAAAGAAAATAAGTATGCAAAGCAAAATACTCCAGTAAAAGCTTTGAAGCCATCTCACTAGCTTCAGCGCCATTATGGCCATCAAAAACTGCTAGAATTCCAACAGTAATCTCCTTAATCCCCATACTACCTGCTTCAACATCAAATTTTATAAATGTGATGATGTGACCCACCACTTGTATGATCTCAACAATACATTGCATATATAAAAACTTCAACAATCATCAAATCAATCAGAAATACCTAAATTCCAGTGTGTTTCTTCCCATTTTATCATGTTGTAGATAACAACAAATTTTACCTTTGGAATTGGAATTAACAATCACTTATAGTTTTGGAATTGGAATTGAGTGCAACTGAAAACCCCACTGCTAATATTTCCCAAAATAAAGACTTCCAATTCCAAGTTTAAGGTCGGATACCATGCTGCCATAGACATTGATTTTTCACCAGACAAACCATCAGTTCGGGAGGGAAAATAAGAAATAACCTCGTTAAACAACTTGTCCTTGTCTAGACAATGAGATTATTTAACCTCGATAAGACCAACACCTTATTAGTATTTTGGAGCTACTTTTTACCAATCAAAAAAATTCGTAGTCTTACCAAGATACCTTTCCTACTATTTAATTTTATCAATGCCTACTTATACAACCTTCAACATTAAAATTTCATATTACAGCTCAATCCTCCAAAATTGTCCTATAAAAAACTATATCCATGTGTTTCTCCACTAAACAGGATACTAAAACTTGATCAATGAGCATGCACTCCAATACTATCATATGAATTATATTGTAACATAAAGTTTTTCTAATACGGAAATGCCAATTCCAAGATTCACAGAGAATTATGTATAGAGAGAGAGGGAGAGAGTAACCAGGGAAAGGAATGCGAAGGTCAAGAGCGCAGAGAGTGCGATCCTCCTGAGACTTTCTTCGGCCCTGAAGCATCGCCATTTGGCAACGACTCGTGGTGCGTTGTCGCGAATTGTAATTAGGGAGATTCCAGCGAGGGCATTTTGGGGACTTAAAAACCGCCGGCGCACCGCCTTCCTTGTACACAGTCAAACACGTCGACGATTCTCCGATTGAAGGCGTGGTTGCATATGCAATAATCACAACCACAATAAACCCTAAAACAGAGAGCTTCGATTCGAAGACGATTCTCTTCATCTCTTAATTGATGTTCCTCGCTTTTTCATTAGAAATTCAAATTGAAACGAGAGCTACTGGAATTGAAAACAACACGCGCGCTCTGTTTTCGTTTCGTTCTTGATTTTATACTTGACGGTGATTCTAATCTAAAATTGCCACGTCAGCGTTTGGTATTGTTTTGCTCTTTTCTTTTGGTCAAATTGCCTAAAATACCATAAACTATGACCATAGAGCTTAATATTCAAACTTTAATGTTTATTACATTGTACATTGTACATTGGACATTCAAGACACAACTGCGCCAATAGGGACGTAGCTCAATTGGTAGATAGATGAGTTTGTGGTTTGGACAAATAACTCACAGGTTAAAGGCTCGAATCCTACCAATGGCGAAAGCTTTTAAAAAAATACTTGGTCCCAAATTAATAGATATTGTTAAAAAAAAAAAAACAATAGTGTTTTTAATGATTATTGTTTGGATGGTTATGAATAGAAAGGAAACAAATGTAATATTATTAGGTTTAGTTTTGAGATTCCAGTCCAGTTTTTAGGGTGGCGGTTCCAGTTCGGTTCCACGATTGGAACCAAACCGCGGTCATGTTTAATTTCCATTTTCCATCCAACTTTGGTGAGAAACCAAATTCGTTGAAACAACTATTCCCTCTATTTCACTCTTTATCATTTCCTTTCATTTTCATTTAACCATCCAAACAAGAGATAAGAATTTCACTCACATCATTTCCCTCATATTCCATCAAACTAATCATAGTTTAACTTATCATTTCCTTTCCTTTCTTTGTCATCAATTCAAACATAGTGTAAGTGAAAACCAAGTAGCACCGTGGTCCGTGGATCAATATTACAAATTTCATAATCTTTCTTTGTTGATTCAAGCGACGCAAAATATATAATAATAATAATAATAATAATGAAAACAAAAATTATACACTCCTATAGTTTTTTTTTTTTTTTTTTATGTGCAAATGGAGAATCTAAACCTAAATAAATCTCAAAGCAAAGAAGATTAGTAGTGAGTAGTGACAATAAATCAGATAAATGATTATCCGTTCCAAGTCTAATTAGATGGCCATGTTTCTAATAAAGTGACTGTGAAGAAATGTTAGCCCATCAACTTTCAGGCCCAATGATAAGATAAGTTGTAGTCAGAAGAAGCCCAGATGACCAAATGCTCCCTATCAGCCCAATACCAATACGCTGCTGTTTCATTTATGTTATCTGATCACTTGAAGAAGCTGAGTCAGGATTTCCACTTGAGTTGGCACGTTGTGATTGGTTCACCTTAGCTGATGTGTACCTTATCTCTAAAGCACTATATAAATGAAGAGATGAAGAGAGAGAATCATTATTCGTTTTAGGGTTTTCTTCTTTTACAGAGTCTGTTTTTTTCTCTCTCGAATGTTCTTCGTGTTCTTGGTATTCATCTTGAATATTTGGGTTCTCTGCTTTGAATTCGAGAGAGTTAGAAGAGAAAAAGAGAGATCTGTGTACTGTGATTCTTCTGATACTATCTTTGTGTATTTCTGGGTTGTTATCAGAAGTGAGTTGAGTGGGTTAGGGTTTCAGAGGTTGAGCGTTTGTTGTGTCAGGGCTTCTGGGCTCCTTTTGAGGATTGATCTTGAATAGATCTGTGTAGTTTAAGGTTGTAAAGACACCATACAGTGATAGAGTCTCTTCTGAGTGGCTCAAAGTGGATGTAGGCCTATTCTTGGCCGAACCACTATAGATCTTGTTTCATTTACTTTACTGCCTTTCTTATACTGCTTTATCTTGTTAAATTTTGCATGTATAGGTGATATATTTCTTGTTATATGTTAAATGATGCATGAGTAACTTAGATCTTTAAATATATGCTTAAATCTGAATATTTATAGGCTTATATTGAATCTGTTGTTAACTCTTTGCATATCTGGAAATATATAATACTGAGTTTGGTTACTAGATAATTTTCAATAGTATATCTGTTGTAAGTGAATCTTACTGAGCATGTGTTAGATATAGTAATATTGATTAATAGGATTTATACTTGTTATAAATTCTCAACAGTGACAATGACTATAGGAGTAAAAAACAGATTTGGTGGTTCAAATGGTTAGGCCATCTCCAATAGAGAGCTATATGTCTATTTTAACTCTCAAAATCATCTCCAATAGTGCTTTAAATTGAGAGTTAAAATAGACCAAGAGTTAGGGGTCATTTGTTTTTTCCACTTAAGACTTAATGGGTCTGAATTGAACTCATTATATTGTTTTATTTGTTTTTTTAAGTGGTCAAACAACTTAAAAATATCAAAAAAAAAAACAACTTAAAAAAAAAAAAAAAAAGTAAGAAATCATGACTTTTAACTTAATTCGAAATCACTAAATTATAATTAAAATATTTTCTTCCAATTCTATTCTCCAAAAAAAAGATATATTTTTAAATTTATCCCAATTTGATATGGTGTAGAATTCTTTCTTTTAACGTATTTCTTATTTTAAACGGCTTTTAGAAAGAAAGAAAAAAAAAAACCCTAATCACATTTACATTATTGTTAGATTAATTATGTAGGGTGCTATATCTTCTCAGGTCTTAACCATCCATGATCAATGTTTTGTGCTTCTCTCTAAATCACACAACAATAACATTAATGTATGGTGGATTGGTGATTGCATGCATATATATAACTGGCCAATGCAAATCCAGAAATGAAGAAGACAACAAAACATTGAAAATTTGAGATATAAATATTCCAATTTCATACTTATATTTCTCCATCAACAACCTATAATTCTATCTATAATTTTCTGTATATTTAGTTGATAGATAGACCCTACAACAACACCATAGTTATGATTATGAGACCCTAGGCATGGCATTCTCTGTTGCTTCCACTTCTATTTTTTTTCTCCCTTTATCTTTATCTTTATCTTTATCTTTTTAATTTTATATAAAAAAAGAAATTGATCAGATACCATGAGTTGCTGAGCAGTGAACATCCTGCAGTATAGTAGTATGCATCACATGGCATTTCAACCATTCAATAAATTCTTACATATTAATTCCGGTTGAATAATTATGTAGGGTGCTATTGGTGTGATTGATGGAGCATTGATTCATGCAAGTATCCACTTGATCAACAATATGTAAAATTGAATTTGAACTTCTTTTTTTGACAATAAATTGAACTTGAACTTTGTTTGCATAATAACATGCAAAATTATATTCCTTAGTGAATTTTTTGTTTTGTTAAATTAAACTTTGTTTGTGGAAGAACATACAAAAATCTTATAGAGAGTGTTGCATGTTAAATTACTTTTTTTAATTAGTATGGGTATATATGTAAAATAACTTCTTTTCAGACAATTTTATTTTTAAAAAATAAACATGTTGACAGTACATTCAGATGTGAGAAAAAAAAAACATGTCATTCAAATTCAGGTTTTAGTCACTATTCAATCTTCAGTAAAATTCAAGACTATTCAGTCTTCAGACAAAAAAACAAACGACCCCTAAATTTGAGTGAGTTATATATAGTAAAGTGAGTGAGATTTATAAGGTGGGACCTATGTGTTGGGTGAATTTAATAATGATTTTTTTTTTTTTTTGTGGGATCCATGTCAAAATTAAGAGATTAATGTTGTGATCTGGTTGGATTTGTTGACTATCGGAGATGGATGGATTAAATTTGTTGACCGTTGGAGATGAACGGTTCATATTTGATGACTATTGGAGATGGACAGTCTACAATTTTTCAGACATTAAAATTTAAAATAAATATATTTTTTATCCAAAAAAAATGAGAAAAATCAACAAAAAATCCAAAAATAAAAATCATAGAAAAATACAAAAAGTCTTCCAACGGCTAGTTTTACAAAATTGTCTATATATACTCAATTCCCACATAATTTTACATCACATTTATCAAAGTTTGGGTTCCTAAATTTTCTAATAATATCAAACTTGGTAATAATTTATAAATATTTAAATATATTAAATATTAGTACCATTTTAAAGATATCATTGAGGAATTTACAATGGTATTATGTTTATCAACATTAAAGTTTATAAATTATAATTTATTGACCACTTATTAAAAATTAGGCATAATTAAATTTGATATAAAAATATCACTCTCAGATTCCACTCTCAGCCTCATTGGAGCAAAAGTACATATAAGTATCACTCTTAGTACTATTTGAGACCCAAATATATGTATATCCATAAGAGGTAAATCAATATTATTATTACAGTATTATTATTATTATTATTATTATTTGATATACCATTTACGAGTACGACAATTCGAACTTAAAACATTATTAGACTGAATGAACATTATTCAATAACATTAAAAGCATTTGATTGTTTATTCATAACCCATGATATGAAATCATTGAATAGGATATGTAGAGGGTTTTTCACGTGCAAACACCTTAGACATAAAATTATGTCCAAACTATCGGAGATCGTTACATAGTACTATAGTAGGTTTACGGAGTGACTTGCACACTCTCCAAAAAGTAATCATCTCATTATGCAATGTTATATATTGTGTGCGGTTCAGATATTTATATATAGTAATGGTATATTCTTTTACTTTTTATTTTTATCAATTTTAAATCTTTTAATTTTTGTGCATGAACCATAATATCATAATTAACCCTTCTATACAGGGTTTGCATGTGCGAAAAATCAAAGGATATATATATATTTGGTGGCATGATGCATTAAAAATTTTCGGTATACGGTAATACTGTACTTGAAAAAAAAATCTTATATAAGTACTTAAAATAAGTTACAAGAATAAAAAAAAATTTAAAAAGAAGAAGATATTTTCCATATATTTATTAAAAATCAGAATCATCCGAATGAATAGTCTAATCTGAAGAAATAAAAGGAGAAATTGGCAAAAGTAGGGACATTGCCCGGGCTCTACGGGCCTACTATTGGGTTTTGACTGCTCTATATTTTATTACTTTATACTTTATTCTTCAAAGTGCTTTATATATATATTTTAATAAAGTTACTTTTTCTAAATTTGGTATCAGATTAGCCCAAATGATATGACATCACTATAATCTATTCATTTAATAGTGTTGACACATCATTTAGGCACTAGATTTGGACACCAAATTTAGATAAAGTAGTATTACTCTATATAATTATTGGCTAGTTAATAATAAATATTTAAAAAAAATTCTAATTTTTACTTTTAAAAATGTTGGTTTTTTTAACTATTGGATTTCGATCCAATGGATATTAGCCACTCAATATCTTTTCAAATTTTGTATAACAACACAAGCTACTGCATAATTGCAAGTTGCATTTTGTTAATTTCTCTATGAAAAAAAAAAGACAGAAATGGAACATAACAGTAACATACTAACATGCTATGTTTTTTTTTTTCTTTCCATTATCATGTTTCATGTTTCGATTAATGTTGGAAGAATAAGCAACTGGGTTTGGCAAATTTAAATAATAGCAAAAATTGGAAACTGCTCCTAGTATTGGAATATATGAAGGGCATGGGGTTACCAACCTGTCTCTTCAATATATTATGAGTTTTGATCTCAGAACATTCTAGTAGATGCTATAGCATATATTAGAAGGTTCCATGCTAAATAATTGAAGGAAAGTTCCTTTTTTTAATAATAATATTTTCAGTATTATTGGGCACTGGAATCTTGGTAGTGTTACTGTGTTGTTTACGTTTTTTAATTATATTATTATTTTGCTAAAGTTGCTGGGATTTCATTAAATCAATTGTTTTAAACACATGACACATCAATCCGAGTCACCACCTGTTATCCAGTACTTTGCCATTCGTGCCCAAATCTGTACCTTTTTTTTTTTTCCATTATTTAATTTATCGACAAGCATCTGTACATATATATAATCCCAAAAATGGACGTGTAAAATATCTCACTACAGATTCTGATCTCTGAAGTAGGCGTGCACCGATGATAGGTGGCTAGTGTGGTGTGACCTTTTGGGGACACGTATGTGACTTGCCAATGCATGATTTGCGGTCGATGATCCATGAAAATATGACACGTATATATAGATAAGTGACCTGTGACCCGAATGGACCAAACCTAGGATTCAATGGTCTGATAGACTAGTATGGTCAACAATCCTTTTGATTCCTAGTAGCACGTCCTACAAGGTCACCTACATTTGACAGGTTTACAAACATTTGTATTACTAGTCTTAGTCCTTTAGTCCATATCATAATCATCACAGTTGGATATTTACATCTAATTAACGTGTTGATGTGATTATGGCACGTTTACGTGTTGATGTGATTATGGCACGTTTACGTGTTTCACTCTCGCCCCTTTAAAAAAACCAGTCAAATTAATTAATCGTAGAAAGAATATATATATAACAAAAAAACAAGAAGACTTTAGAACTGCATGCATGTAAAATGATTTTTATTATTATTATTTTTTTTGAAGGGATACAAAAAATGATTTTGGAAGAATTTTGGGGTCAAATTTGTTTGGATTAAATAAGAAAAAAATTAAGTAGATGAATTATTTACTTTTCGCTTATAAAAAGTCCTTTTTTTTTCTTCTCTAAATATGAGTATTTTGTGGCAAAACCAACGAAATCAAAAATATTATTTACATAAATTCATCAACCAATTATCACGATATACTCTTAAATGAATTTGAATAGTTTCACGAAGGTTGTAGAAGTTTTGTTTGGATAATTTATTAAAATATTATCGTAATTTTTTTTAATTTGGAGTATGGTCCTTTTGATAACAGCAGCGAGACTTTCTATGGCTCTTTTATTTATTTATTTATTTATTTATTTATTTCAAAAAATATGTAATGTATTCAAAGCGAATAAAATAAGAGAAATGATTTGTGCAACCGGGGTCGCGCAACCTTTGCGGCCCCGTAGTGCATTTTTGAAAAAAAAACATGTGGATCCCACGTATTAAATGCATAAACCCCACATATTTTTTACAAAAATTGCACTACAGGGCCGCAAAGGTTGCGCGACCCCGGTTGCGCATAGAATCACTCATAAAATAATAGACTCTTGGGCCTTTATGCTGTTGATTTAAATATTGCAACTTGTTGGGCAATGCAACCCACCCCACCGAATCAGCAAGTAGAATATCAACAATTGTTTATTTCCAAATTGCCCACTTGCTCAACTCTTATAAGCTCAACTCAAACACTCTGACACTCTATTTGATTGCCACGTTACAACCCTTTTCATTATAGTCATTTTTTAAATGTTAATAATGAGGTTATTATCCTCTTCAAAAAATAATAATGAGGTTATTATTATATATAATAAAATTAATGAAATTATTATTACGGACACTTCAAATAATAAAAAACCTTCAATTATATTAATTTTTTAAATTTTCATCTCAATTTTTTTAGGGTGAAATTCATTTTCGTCCCTCTAGTTTAACTTAATAGCCAAACTGGTCCCCCGATTTTTAGTATTGTGTTGACAAGTCCCGCTAGTTACCAAAAATCTGTATTTTGGTCATGTCGTCTAATTCTATTAGGGGCCGTTAGATATGAGTTAATCAAAATTCAAAATAATCTGATTTCTGAGAAAGTTAAACATAGTAATGTGATTTCTGGGAAACATGTATACTTGTGTTTGGTTATGCATTGGAATATTATGTCAGATTCCTAAGAATGCCAAATAACTATGTTTGGTTGCACATGGTAATCTTTTTATCTTTAAACATTAAAAATGCCAAAACTAATTTCAAAGTTGATTAAAAAAAATTATAAATAAGATAAATCGAAAAATGTTATTTAAAAAAAAAAAAAAGATAAAACGGAAAAACTTAAAGATAATTATATGTATATATATATTAATTTTGTTGGATGGATGATGGATCTCCACAATAGAGATCAACTTTGAAAAATAAAATAAAATAAAATACTACATCTGGGTTTCTCTAGAAACCCAAATTTGTTCAAACTCTTTTGATGGAGAGTTTCTCTGGAAATTACGCATCAACCTTATTCAATTTTTATTTTCTGATCACCATGGGAGGCGGAGTAGCCATGAGAGCTGCCAGCAAACTCATTGGCAATAGGTGTTTTCAACGGCGATTTGCGCGAGGGAATTTCCACGGTGCCGCCCGTCGAGCAGACCTTGCGTAACGTCTCACGCCCTGCCACTACCGTCGTATCAACCGTTAACTCCTTTGGTGCTGACATCGCAGCAATACAGATGGCATCGTGGGAGACGAACTGGGAATTCTGAGTAATGGAGGAGGATCTGATGGTGGAATCATCACCTGAGCCTATTTGATGGTGGAATCTTCCATTGTTGAAGATGTGGTGTTCTGCTCTATTTTCCCAGGTTGAATTTCAGGTAGAGATGGCAATGGATCGGATCGAGGATGGATACCCCATTATCTATCCCCGTATCCGTTTAAGATATGTATATCCATCCTCGCATCCATCCCCTTTTCGAAATGAGCGGGGCAGATTCGGATAATCCGCGAATTTAGATAACGATATCCATCCCCGCTCCGTCTATATCCGTATCCAATGAAAAATATATATAAATTGTTGTAGTTTATAAGAGAAAAATATAACTAACGTGTATAATGGTACCTTTTATCCTATTTAAAATGGAGAAACAAATACATCCAATCCTCAAATAACATAAATTCAACAAACGAAAAAAAAAAAAAAACCCCACAACTTCAAGATACAAACAAAATTAAATAGAGAGTTTTAAATCAATATTCACTTACAAAGAAACTCAGCAGCAAGTCAGTAACAACCAACAACCAACAACCAACAACCAAACGTAGTCACAACTCTCCAGTCTTTCGGCCACTTACTTTAGAAAAATAGCTTTTAGGGTTTTGATGATAAAAAAATTAATAATAACTTATATAATTAAAATTAATAATTATATAATATTTTTTATATTTTTAAAATATTAAAATATATAACGGATCCGGATGGGATGGATATCCATAGACGATATCCATCCCCATATCCGAAAATTAAACGGATATTAGGATCGTATCCTTCCCCGCTCCATTCCCGAAATAATAGTATCCATCCCCATTATGAATGGAGCAGATTCTTACGGATATCCATGTCCGTGGATAATTTTGCCATCCCTAATTTCAGGTTTATTTTTTTGTTCTTAAAATTGATGTGGTTTTGATTGAAGGAGAAGTTTGGATTATCGGAATTGATTTGGGTTTGTGGAATTAATTTTTGGGTTTTGTTTGTAGAATTTGATTAAAGAAAGTTGGATTGTATTTGGGGATTGAGAAAATGTAAGGGAAAAAAAAAATTAAGTGTGGGTCCAACAACAGATACCAAACGGCCCTAGGGTTTTCAAAGATTCCGTCAAAGTTAAGAGGGACTTACACTGATTGCTTCTAGAAAAAAATTGTCGAAGGGCAAGACCGTAAATTAACTTATTAATTGAAGATTAATTATAAAAAATAAAAATAAAACAAACATCACACATCTCATCATCTCAATTTTACAAAAATAACACCAAATAAAAAAAATTAGAATAAATAATAAATAAATAAACAAAACAAATTTAATAACACCACTCACTCATCATTAATAATTAAAATTTCAAACCCTAATCATTAAAAAAAATTCAAACCCTAATCATTAATAATTAAAATTAGAATATTAAAAATAAAAAAATTATCTTCATTTCTCTCTTCTGACCATATCTCTCTCTCCCTCTCTCTCTCTCTCTCTCTCACACATTCAATTCCAGAATCATTAAAATTAGAATACTAAAAAAAATTATCTTCTTTTCTCTCTCCTGACCATCTCTCTCTCTCTCTCTCTCACTTATTCAATTCCTGAATCATCCACCAACATCAATACCACCATCAAAAACCAAACAACCCAAACCACTGCCACCACCACCAAACCCTCTCTCTCTCTCTCTCTCTCTCTCTCTCTCTCTCTCTCTCTCTCTCTCTCTCTCTCTCTCTCTCTCTCTCTCTCTATATATATATATATCCCAATCTCATCACGAATTCAATGGTTTTTTTTTTTTTTTTTTTTTTTTTTGCGGTGGCTGATTCAATGGGTTCTTGTTTGGTGATGGTGGTTGGGTGATTTGCGATTCATTGGGTGTGGTGATTGGTTTATTTTAGTGGTGGAATGGGTTTTTGGGTTGGATTTTGGTAGTGGGAGGGTTTTTTTGGGTTGGATTTTGTTGGTGGGAGGGGATTTCTAGGTTCATCGACGGTGATGGTCGCCGGTTCAGCTACCGTTGATGGTAGTTTAGTGTGGAAGTGATAATGATGATGATTGTGGGTTTTGGATAAGGTTGATGGTGGTATTTTTTTATTTTTTTTTTGTTTCCGTTCTCTACCACTATTATTATTAGTAGTAGTAGTAGTATTGTTGTTTGAATTTGTGTTGTTTGAAAATCGGGGTTAGGGGTTGTTTGAAGATCCGGGTGGTTTGGATCTGGGTTGTTTGAAGATCTGGGTTGTTTAAATTTTTGTTATTTAAAAAAAAATTATAAATATTTATTAATAGATTTTTTTGTTTTTGTTTTTTTTTTTAATTAAAAAAGAGAGATGGAGGGTAAAATTGTCCTTTAAGCAATATGACCCACTTTAAGGGACAACATGGTCATTTGACCCTATGTACCTATCAGATTTCACTTTTTCAATGGAAATCGTAACAGAATGACTAAACGAAACAATTTTGAAAACCGAGGTACCAGTTTGGCTATTAGGTCAAACTAGAGGATGAAAATGAATTTCACCCTTTTTTATATATAAATTGATGTCAAACTAATAATTAACATAGTAATATCATTTTATGTTATTCTTTATATATTAATTCAATATAAATCATTTGAACCGATAAATTATCAATTCAACCGTCACAATTGAATTATATATATATATATAACTAATCTCCTCAGTGTGCTATATCAGTGTCTTGCATGTGAACTATTAGATTCACATGCTTTGACCTGTTTTGCATGCACTTATTAGTGCTTCTCCATAATCTATAGCCAGATGCAATTCATTGATGTATTTTATATCAGTGTGCACTGAGGAGAAAGAAACTATATATATAGGATAAAAACATAAAAGTTTCTTTTGTAGGAAACTCGACCACTGTATTTATTGAAACAAGACAATAAATATAGTTGTTGATTTTTCTTTTATAGTAAATTTTGTATTTTTATCATCTACCTAGCACATGTTAACATTACCATTATATATATATATATATATAGTCTTTCTATTACCAGTTCGAATTGACAAAAGTTATATCAGTTCCTTGTATGTGGGCCACTGGATTTAAATACTTTGACTGACAAGTGCATACAGTCAAGTCAAAGTATTTAAATCTAGTGGCCCACATGCAAGGAACTGATATAACTTTTGTCAGTTCGAACTGATAATAGAATTTCTGTATATATATATAAAATATTATATTATAATGCGGGGTTAATTAAAAATGTCAAGGATACATGTTAAACATTAAATTTGTGTTAAAAATATATATATTTATTATTTTAAAACATCAAAACTATGCATTTTATATTTAAAGAGTACTAATACTATACAACCCAAATAATTAACCCAGACATTAAAATTGAAGAGAACGCGTCAAAAAACCTAGAACACATCAGGTGGGAATGGAAATAAGATGAAAGAGAAGTTTTTTTTTTTTTTTTTTTGTCTTTCCGCAGAAAGAAAAGTTTTGGTTTATTGGATTGAGAACGATATCCCATTTAGATAAGTTATGTGAAAAGAAAAAATAAAAAAAATCCTGACCATACATTTTTATTAAAACCACATGGTATTATGGTAATAAATTCTCAAAAGCTCTGAATGATTCAACAAAGAAAATGTTCGGCGGAGGATCCTTGTCCTTCTCTATTATATAAGGCAATTGGCTCAATTATAAGTGGGGTCCTTTTCTACACGATTATAATTTTATTAAAAAAATATATATACCACTTGTTTAATATAATTTCAGAGGCTCCCCCACAAGGCCACAACCATACCTCCACCATACCATCTTACCCTTGCAAGTTCCAGAACTTTCCGAGAGGACCACACTCTCCTTCCTCTCTTGCCAAATGAAGAAAATAGATGCTATTAAATTACTAAAAAACCCTCATAATAGGTCTAGAACTTTCCAAATCATTATTTTGATAAATTCATTAAATCTATTTAAACCCCTTATTACTTCCCACCGTATCTTCTTTGTATTTGGCTGTGACGGGTTACCAACTTCTTAACGGCATAAACGACCTTTCCCAAACAAGAAAAACACAGCTGCTCGTGACAATTAAAGAAAATATCTCAACTATCACTTTGTCTTTTTTTCTTTTCTTTTCTAATTATCTCTTTATTTTTCCAAATAATTCACTTTTTTTTTTTTTTTTCCCTTCAGAATATATAAAAGATGCTCTGTTTTTTCTGTTGCGGTGGTTTAGTCATATAAAGAGTCAGTCCTTCCTTCCATTTCTTCCTTTCTTTCGTCAGTCTAAACACAAGCCCACTTCCTATCTATGTCAATCTTTGTGGGATATTCAGGAATTAATACTTATTAATTGGAAATTTTTTAAAAATCAAGTATGAATCCGTATTACAAAATAAAAGAAGAGTACTTGGGGCAGAGTAGTTCATCGCAGCGACCAGCACCAATGATGACACCACCACAGCCAATGGAGTGCCTACACGACACGGGTCCACCGCCATTCCTGACGAAGACGTATGATATGGTGGATGATCCCAATTGCAATCGCATAGTTTCTTGGAGCAGAGGAGGTAGTAGCTTCGTCGTTTGGGATCCTCATGCCTTCTCCACTGATCTTCTTCCTAGATACTTTAAGCACAATAACTTCTCTAGCTTTGTCAGGCAGCTCAACACTTATGTAAGTCTTCAATCTTCTTTTCAAAAATCCAATCCTTGTTGTTTTGAGTCTTTAAGAACAAAGAGACTACCAATTTTTCAATCATAACTTCCATATGCGTATTCAAAATTGAATTCTCAGATGGCTTATTCAGTGAATTCAAATCAATTTTGTTTTTCCCCGTTTGAGTTGTATATTCAATCAGCATTGCTTTCCAAGAAAAAGAGGAAAAAAAAAACTCATCAATTCATCCATTCTCCAATTGTTTTTCTTGGATAAGTGTACCTTTTAATTTTATAATTTTGTTTAATGTATTTACTAATAAAGAAGATTAGTTTTTGGAGGTTCTGGAAACTCACAATAATGAATATTATATTTTCCTTTGCTAGAATAGAATGTCCACCACCACCGATTCAGAAAGTTCTGGAAACTCACGGAGCGTTTCTATATATTTATATATAAACAGAAAGTTGCATTATGATATCATTTTGTTAAAAAAAAAAAAAAAAAAAAAAAGGTTTGAATGGTTGTTTCTTGATGTGGGACCTTGATCAATTTAAATTCGGTGCATTATTGAGAGAGTGAATTATTCTATCATATAATGCTTCACTTGTCTCTTGATCAAGTGTATGAATGCTTAATTTTTTATTTCATTTCATTAACCAATAAAAATATTAAAGAATTAGTGTGTCTCAAACTTTTGATTGGTCGCACACAGACCACAGTATGGAGATTCAGGTTTAAAAAAAATCACAATCTTAAAGTTTTTAATAAGTGAAAGTGAATGAAATTTGTATTTGTTGCAGGGTTTTAGAAAGATTGATCCAGACAGATGGGAGTTTGCTAATGAAGGATTTCTTAGAGGGCAAAAGCATCTTCTAAGGAACATTAGAAGGAGAAAAGCTCCTTCTAAGCCTAGTTTCCCACCACCACAAGCTCTTGGTCCTTGTGTTGAACTAGGCCGGCCTGGACTGGACGGAGGAGAAATCGATCGTCTAGTACGCGACAAGCAGGTTTTAATGATGGAGCTAGTGAAGCTTAGGCAGCAACAATTGAATACTAGAGCATATCTTCAAGTCATGGAACAAAGACTACAAGGCACAGAAAAGAAGCAGCAACAAATGATGTCTTTCTTGGCTAGAGCAATCCAAAACCCTGCTTTTCTCCAGCAGTTGGTACAACAAAAGGAGAAAAGTAAGCAGCTTGAAGAAGCCATGACCAAGAAAAGAAGAAGGCATATTGATCAAGGATGTAGTAGTAACAGTAGTAGTAGTAGGGCTAGTTACGGCGAATCAAGCTGTAGTAATGGATTGGAAATGAACCCCATCAAAGCTGAGCCATTAGATGAGCTTGAAGCACTTGCATTGGAAATGCAAGGATATGGTAGGATTACAAGATCATCAAGGGACCAAGAAGAAGAAGAGATAGAGGAGGCTCCAGAGAATGGTGACGATGATAGAGAACTTGATGATGGGTTCTGGGAAGAGTTATTGAATGAGAGGTTTAAAGGGGATTTAGATATACCACCTGCAGGCTCTGATGAAGAAGATGTTAATGTATTGACTGATCAGTTTGGTTATCTGGGTTCAAGCTAGCCCTAACAGATTTAAAGTTTGAAAATTTGTGCAGTAAATCTACTTGCTATCATCATCAACACACTACTACTTCATTTCCTGGATGATGTGCATAGCCATCCGATCTGTTAGTATCTCCTCTCTTGAAAAGGCCAATTATTTGGCCATAATCTTTACTTGAGTTTCTTGATATTGACAGGACAGAGGAAGAATTTTACCAAGCAGTACTGTATGATGAGTGGAAAGTGATATTGTTTCTGGTGTCTCTAACCCTAATTTCCTTGTCAAATTAAAATTTCAGCAAATTTTTGTACATCAATTCCCCTGCCCTTATTTCATTTCCTTTACTTTGGTTTAGGTCGAAGCAGTGCAATTGTGGAAGTCTCTATGACTCTTATCATGATTTGTCTCAAGGAGGTTGTCGTTTTATATAGAAATTATTAATAATCCACTGTTTCCATGCATAATAATATATTTTTCTGCCTTGTAATTTTTTTTTTTCTTGGCCTCTCAAATCGAGTGTAGATTGTCCTGAAGCTGTTGAAAAGGGACAAGATGTTGCTGCAAGTGGATTCAAACAAATCATTTGGTAGTTTATTATTTTGTCGGTTCAATAATTCTAATTTACATTAAGTTTGTTTCTTTGATTGTTTTATTAGATATATATATGTCGGTCGATTCTATTTATGATCAATGCTAAGTCTCAATTAAAGGCATTCCAAGCATATATGAAAATCTGTGATTGTGGTCACTTTTTGTTTACGTTTAGTAATAATTTTCTTCAAAGTTGGCGTCTTACGTTAGGTTAAGATATTGTTGATGAATAGTGAACATGTCAGACCATTTTTAAAATTAATACATTAATTAATGCTTGATAGATATATGAAAAGAAGCCCAAATCAAAATCAATTGAAATGGACAAGACGTGGCTCTGCAATGTACTGGAACCACAAAGAAGTGTTGGATTTGAGCTCAAAAATCATTTGGACTCACATTTTACGTTGTCTTTTCTTACTTTATTGTGGTGTCGGCGATCAACATCATATCTTGATGTATTTGTACATTTTTTTGTCAATTTGATTCTGATTGGTCAATTTCGTCTCTCTGGGATCGAGTGGGCTAGCTTCCAGGCGGTAAAAGTTTTCCAATCTTGTCACCCTACGTATATTATTAACCTAAGAAATTAATCAGTTTAACCTGGATCATGCATGTTTAACTTTAACCTGTCATGTACAAATGAAGCTTTTGGTAACTTAATTAACATGATATTAGATTTGATTTTTTGAAATGTCAGATCGATTATGATTCATGTTAGAGAAAAAAGTCACACATGCAGTACACTCATGTAATTATGTGCCATTTTTTAAATTGGAGGTCGTATGCATGTGCATCTAACCCATCTAAGTTTTTCCTGTGATTGTATTTGGATTTTGTATATATATGAAATGTTATGAATTTATTTTGCAGTACTTGATATCTGTATTTGCATATATATCTTTAAAGTTAGGGGCATTGAGGGCTAGATTGCATATACAGATCTTAAAGTTACTTACAAGCACTAGTAAGTGCTAGATATTAATTACATGAATGGGAAAACATTAAATCATGAAGTCCCCAGTCCTCACTTATGATGAGTTGGTGGCTTGGGCCTTGGTGAATAGACATGAATAAGCTTACAAATGCATTTGTACTTCACTCAATGGCTGCTTGTGACACATGCAGCCTAGGAATCGATAAGCTGCTTAATTGCTAATTAACGCGGTTAAATGTACGCTGCATGTACGCACAATATAAGAAAATCATTCATCGACTATGGGCGATGCCCGTTGTGGATTTGTATCGACTATGGATATCGCCCGTTATAATGTCTGTCATCTGTGAAAATATGATGGAAAATGGCACGTTTTGTATACGGACAATGTCCGTGATAAATAAGCTCGTCTACAACGGGCAATTCCTGTAGTGAATTAGCTACTTACTAGAGGCTATACATGTGGGAGCTGATTTATATAAAACGTAATATGTCCATAATAATTATATTACCTAAAACATTGGTTGCCTAGGATAAATTGTAACGGACAATGTCCATAGTAGATTATTATGATTATTATTATTTTTAAAATATTATTTGCCGCCTATTGATTTTGGTTTACAATTGTAATTTGAATTTTTTTGGAATCTATTGTCACATTAAAATTCTTATTATTCTACTTTTACTATTATTATTAATTTTTTTGGAATCTATTGTCACATTAAAATTCTTATCATTCTACTTTTATTATTATTATTATTATTATTATATATAATAAAAGTAGTGTTTCAAAAACATTCAATTAATTACACCATCCTTAAAAGTGCTCGACATCCTAAAATTATGTTTACTCAAAAACATCCACTAAAATCCTAATATGTAATGTATTTTGATGGCCAAGTTACATAGGTGCCTCTAGCATCTTCAAGTGTTTGTAATTCACTAGTATCACGAATCAATGGAACATCACTCACCATTATCTTCTTCACACAAACTCTCCAATAATCTGGATCAAAAAGCTTGTGATGAACGAATGCTTATGGATCGGTGCAATCAATTTCAGCTTCTGCCACTATTTGTCCACTACCAATCCAATGCAACAACTTGTATTTTGTACCCTTTTGAGGTGAAACATCATTTTCCCTCGTAGAAACTCCAAGTGGTGACTACATAAAAAAAAATTTGTTAAAAGACAATAAAAAAAAATAGCATTGTTAAGACAAAATATGTGCCGATTTCAAAACAAATTTAACAAATAATTTTTGTAATATTTACCTTTGAAGATCCGACAAATTTCACACAATGATTACTTACCTGTAGATTTGAATTAGTTGAATATTGTGGCTAAAAAAACATAGGTAATAAAACAAAAAGAAGTCAAACACGAGAAGAAAAAAACAATTATAGGTTTGTTTATTTACCTGATGTACTCTGTCTTCAACCTGAGCTCTATCATTGCTCAATTTTAGTGAAACAAGCATTCTTGGTGAGAATGGAATGAGGGGCGGCTCAACAAATTTTGAGGCCCTAAGGGAGGGAAAAAAAGGTCCCAATTATATATAATGAAAAAAAATTATAAAATTAATAAAAATTAACTTTTCGTGCATTTTGAGATGCAAAATTTTTAATCAAACTTTCTTCAACTAATAATTTTTTTAAAATGAAAAATAAACAATAGAACCCGATTGCAATTGAAATTTCTCTTCTTGCAATATAATCTGTAATAGATAAACAACACAATTAGTAAGTAGTAACCAAATGAAAATTAATAGCATGATTTATCATAGAATTAGAAAAAATTAAAACATAAACTAAATTTTTAAATTTGAATTTTACCTGTTAGAATCTCTTCAGCTCTTCTTAAAGATAAATAGATAATACAAATAATATATTTAAAGAATGTAAGAACAAAAACTTTTAGCAAAAAAGAGTTATAGTTGCAATGTTGTACTTGATTGTTGTAGATAAATGGAAATGATTTTTTTTTTTTTTTTAATATATATAGATAATTTTTAAATGGTAAAAAAAATAAATGGGGAGTAGTAAATAGGGAGCAGTTTAAGGGCTTTTTTTAATAATAAAAATGTTTTTTTAATGGGATAATAAAAATGCTTGAAAAGTGGATTATGGATACTCTATACTCAATAATGATTTCCAACGGTTATCTATTTAATAAATAATTTATAATATTATTAATATTATCCTATTTTCTAGGATTAAAAAAATTCCTATTTTCTAGATAGTATTAATAACAACAACAACAACAACAAAAAGGCCCCCTTCAATATCTTTTGTTCGGTAATTTAATTTTTTTTTTTAAATATTATCAAAATTTATAATAAATGAGGTCCCTAAATTTTTGCCCTTTTTTTGAGGCCCTAAGCTGATGCTTTGGTTGCTTTGCCTAAATTTATTGCTGGCAGTGATGGAATCAAGGGCGTACCTAGGTTTTTTACTAGGGTAGGCTAAAAGTGAACTTCAATGGTACTAGAAAATTTCATTAATTGAAAAACAAAATAAATCTAGACAACATTGTTTTTATTCCATAGAAAACAAAAAACCATAAATATAAATAAACACTAAAATTAATAAATTGCAGTAGAAAAATAAATAATGCTAACTTAAAATTACGAATAGCAAACCTAAAACCCTAACTTGTTAATTAGGGAGAAATAAAATTTAACTAAAAAAATATCTAAATGAAATAATTGAAGATGATTTTTTTTTATATTCAATTTTGTAATTATGAAATTTGAGAAATGAAAAAGAATTATTACTTGGGAAGAGTCAAGAGAGACTGAGCGAGAGAGAATTGGGTCACGTTAGACGGTGAGAGTGTGAGAGAGAAGAAAAACACATGGGATCAATGAGACCATCAAATGAAAGTGTGCCGTGTGGAATTTTAAAAGTATATTTTTATGTTTAATTTCTAATGTAAATCGTGCACTTTCATGGGATAGTCTCACACCATGTGTCAATGAGACCTTTCCATATAAGTTTTTATCACGAGAGAGTTAGAAAAGTGACACATGGATCGGTGTTGCAGCATTGGGAGGAGAGAATAAGACATTTAGAATGTGTTTGGTAGAGAGGAAAGAAAATACGAAGGATAAAAAGATTTGGAGGGATAGAAAACATAAGGGAAATAAAGGAAAATAATTTTCCCTTGAGGTGTTTGGTAAACAGGAAGGAAAGAAGAGATATTTCCTTTCCTTTGTTTGGTATTTTTGAGGAAAAGACAAAGGATGGAAAATCTTCTTTATCAATTTTACTATTTTACCCTTACATTATAGTTTATATATTATATATTTTTATATTTAATAAATAAATATAGTTGAAATAATATTGAATCCAACTTTTTTTTTTACAAAATGACTTCAAAATTGTTAACCTATTATATATATATACATACATACATGCTTTACAAGTTATTTTAAAAAATAAATTTGAAGTTACTTTTTCTAGTTGAACTATATCTTTTTTTTTTTTCTTTTTTTTTTTTAAATGTTTCAATTTTTATTTATTTATAAATTTTAGGTAAAAGTTATGTGAGTCACAAATAAACAAAATGTATAGGATAATTTTCGTTGCTTCCATTTTGGGCTAGTATATCCCAAATTATATACATAACCAACAACATAAGTCAAATATTTACTAGAGAGAGCTTTTATATGTGCTAACATATCAAATTAAACAAATTTACTTGTTTTATTTTCTTATTATGAGGATTAAAAAAAAGGGGTAAATTTGTAATTTCAATTAAACCAAAAACCAATCTCTCTTTTCTCTCCATTTTCCTCCCACTTTTGGAAGGATTAAAATTAGTGGGTTCCACTCATAAATTTTTCCTTTCATTTTTCCCTTCCTTTCATTTTTTTCTCCATACCAAACATATAATTCCCTATTTTCTTTTCCCTTTTCCCTTCACCCTTTTCTTTCCTCTCCCTTTTCATCCCTACCAAACACACTCTTAGACATTATAGACTGCTATTCTATTGGTTTGAATATTATATTAACTATAAAAAAATATATTTAGCAAAAAGTTGACCCGGGGGGTCGGGCCCCATAACCTATTATTATGGAATGACTCATATCACACGAAATCTTCTCATATCGTCATATGGAGTGTTTTAATGGTTGGAAGTAGTAAAGACTGTTTTATAGGCAAGTTGCTATTGTAAGAGCATTTCCCACCACATATCTCTCTATCTCTAAAATAGAGTTTTGGAATATTCCTTTCGGATTCCATCTCTAATTTCTTTTCACTTCTACCATACTTTCAATCTCTATCTCTAAATGAAAAATCATTAAATAAAAATATTATTAATAATATTCAATATTAATCTCATTTTAAAGATCTAGATGGGACATTTCTAATGGTATAATTTTTTATTATAATAGATTTATAAATTATAACTTAATATATATTAATTGAATTTAATTTAAAAAGTAAAAGGATATAGATGTCAAAATTTTGTTTATAACTATGCATATGAAGGTAAAGTTGGAATATAATTTGTGAAAAGCTAATTTAGAGTTTCAAAGATAGAAACTCTAAAAAAAATATTTGGAAACAACAATTTAGACCATCTCCAATGTATATGCCAATGCCAATGCTAAATTTGGCACAAAAAAGAGTAAAATGTTATATTTGACATATCAATTTAGCATTATGCTCAAATGCACAATTCTATTTAAAATACTATTTTTATTATTTTATTAATTAAAATTATAAAAGTAAACACTTACCATTAATGCATTCATTATTTCCATTAATGCATTCATTATTTCTTTTAATGCTCCAATGCAAAATTCCATTAATGCATTTATTATTTTATTTAAAAAATATATATAATGGTATTTTTGTAATTAAAAAAGAAGCATTTATTGTTGTGCCAATTTTGGCATATGTTCTATTGTGTGCCAAATTTGACACACAATATAACATATGCCAAATTTTGCACATCATTTGGCACTACATCGGAGGATGGTTTTTGCACCCTGTGCCAAATTTTAGCCAAATTTTAGCATTGGTACAATAATTTGGCACAACTTTGGAAATGCTCTTAGAGTATGGTAGGAGCATCTCATACTTTATTTTAGAGTTCATACTCTAAGGGGGGTGTATTCAATGGGGATTTCGAAAGACTTTTAAAAACTTTTTTTAAGTGGATGACTTTTACAAATTTTATGAAATTTTATAAATTTTACAAAATTATAAAAAACTTTCATAGACTTTTATTTAAAAGACTTTCATAGACTTTCATAGACTTTCATTTTAAAAGACTTTCATAAACATTTATAGACTTTCATTGACTTTTAAATATAATGTATACTTTGTTTTAGCAAAATTATATATATTTATTATGTTAATAAAAATATTTTTTTCAAATGAATAAAAAAAAATCCATTGTTAATTAAACTTGATAAAAGCATTTATGTCTATATATGTTATTTTAAAATTTTTATTTTTATTTTAATTATATTTTGCATTATAAAGGCATTATTCTCCTTTTTTTTTTTTTTTTAATAATTAGTCAAACTTTTATTTGTTTTTTATAATTAGTCAAAACATTATTTTACATAAATGAAGTTCATTTGATTTGTTTCAGTGTTATTTAGTTGCTTTGAAAATATAGGTAAAAAAATATGAAATCTCTCGTCATTAATTACATAGCTGATGAAGAGTTGTTTTATATTATTTTTTAGTTATTTTTTTATTTTTTATTTTTTGTTATAGATCGTAAATGCTTGTATGTTTTTTTTTTTTTTTGTTTATTCAGTTTAAAGTTATTCGCTTTATTTTATTTATGAAATTTGTTAAGAATGAGTGTGTTTTTATTTGAAAATAGAACATATGTTTGGTGGTTGATGTTTTTCAAAGAGTTTTATGTTTTTCTTCTAAAGTGAAATTCTTTCTAATTTTTTTTATTTTAAAAAAAAAAAAAAAATTCATTCAAAATCTTTGGTAGGAATGTAAGACAAATTGTGAGATTTTTTATAACTAAAAATCATTAAAAGTCATTACAAGTCATTGATATTTTAAAGTCGTTAAAAGTCATTGATATTTTGAATACCTCCTAACTTTCATAGACTGTTAAAAAGTCTTGATTGAATACCATATGATTTTTAAAGACTTTTTAATAGTCTATAAAAGTCTGTATTGAATGCCCTATGACTTTTATAGAGTTGTTAAAAGTCTACATTGAATACACCTAAACTTTTTAATTCTATAAAAGTCATTAAAAGTCTTTTAAAATCCTAATTGAATACACTCTCCTAAAATAGAGTACAGTGGGAACATCTCATACTCTATTTTAGAATTCATACTCTTAGGACTGGCCCTGAGCATAGGCCCACGAGGCGACCGCCTAAGGCCCCCGTTTTCCAAGGGTCTCAAATTCTAGGTTGAAAATAAACTTTGTGTATTCAGTTTTTAAATAAGCCTGGAGACCCACGTACTATTTATATATATATATATACAAAAACAATTAGCCCATATATCACTTAACAAAATATAAATCTGGAGGCCCATGTACTGTTTATATATATATATACAGTCTTTCTATTATCAGTTCAAACTGACAAAAGTTATATCAGTTCCTTGTATGTGGGCCACTGGATTTAAATACTTTGACTGACAAGTGCATACAGCCAAATCAAAGTATTTAAATCCAGTGGTCCACATGCAAGGAACTGATATAACTTTTATCAGTTCGAACTGATAATAGAATTTCTGTATATATATATATATATATATAAACTGCCAATATATACCTAACCACATAAAATTTTGGAGCCCTACCTTTTATGTATATGTTTTTTAAAGGCCCAAAAATAAATACAATTATAATACTTAACCACATCCATAGCTTATCAAATAGTGTATTAATCTATAGACATTCAAAAAAAAAAAAATTGAAATCAATTCTAGGGTTCTTGAAAGAAACACAATTATAATATTTAATTAGTACTTTTACTTCTAAAAATGTGAGACGGGTAATGTTTAAGTGATACATTATTTGATGTGATTATAAATTTTTTATTTCGGTGACTTTTTATTTGCTATTTTGTTTTATTGTAGTTTTGATTTTTAGTTATTATATTTATTTTTATAAGTATTTACCATTGACTAGAAGTGGAATTGGTGAGAAATGTCACCTTTTTAAAGTGAGTTGGTGACTTTGTCAGTACTTTAATAAGTTAAGTTTAAAAGGCACCTATTATGGTGAACTACCGAAATTGCCCTCACTTAAATGATTTATGTTATTCCCTTTCTTTGTACTTTTCTCTGTCCTCCACACTTTGCAAAAAAAAACTGACAGTAGCTCTCTCTCTCTCTCTCTCTTTCTCTCTGGAATTTCTTCTTCGTGTTAGCTCTCTCTCTCTCTCTCTGTGGAATTTCTTCCTCAAGTTATAAAGAACTGACGTGACGTGGTTCAGTAAAATAAGGTAAAATTTCTTGAACTTTCTTGTTTTAATTTGTTAACATTTTCATTTGTTCCTTTTCATATGTTTTCCGGGTATTTTTTGAGTATTTTTTAAGCCATAAGCCATTTTTGGATCTCTGAGAGTTTTCCATAGATCTGTTCCCGAGCCTTTTCATGTTTGTTTTGTTGCCTTACCCGTGACTTTTCATGCCTTACCCGTGACATTTCATGCCTTACCCGTGACTTTTGTTGCCTTACCCGTGACTTTTGTTGCCTTACCCGTGACTTTTCATGCCTTACCCATGACTTTTGTTGCCTTACCCGTGACTTTTCATACCTTACCCGTGACTTTTGTTGCCTTACCCCGTGACTTTTCATGCCTTACCCATGACTTTTGTTGCCTTACCTGTGACTTTTGTTACCTTACCTGTGACTTTTCATGCCTTACCCGTGACTTTTGTTGCCTTACCCGTGACTTTTCATGCCTTACCCGTGACTTTTGTTGCCTTACCCGTGACTATTGTTGCCTTACCCGTGACTTTTGATGTGTTTTCTTTTATTAATGGTTTGTAATTATTAATTTGACAGCGTCATGAATCGGGTTAGAATAGTAATATCTTACAACGGTTGATAGGAGCAGTACCTGACGGAAGTCAGAGGTTTGTTGGATCCGATAACCGGGGAATGTATGTGTCAAAGAATATGACTTACGAAGAATTGGTGGCAATTGTACATACTATTGTGAACTATGATGTAAACAAATACAATGTTGATTTGTCATCAATATCAATCGTTCCTGGCAGTACGTGTCGCACATTTATAAGGAATGACGACGATGTTCAGTTTATGCTGGGGGAAGATCGAGTGATCCCTCAAGTATGTGTTAGTCTAACAGAGCGGACAGCTGGCGATATGGTAGGGAATGATATTCCTCCTCCTGAAAATACCCAACAATTAGGATCTTTTAGCGGTAGCAACCAAGTGTTCACCCAAAGGAGTGGCAGCGAAGGTGGGGGAAACGTGTGTGGTGTCCCACAGGTTGCAGTCAACCATGCAGATGCAGTTGAACCTCAATTTGGTGATGTGTTTGGTTGTCGAATTGAGTAGTACGATGCGCCGAACAATGAGGTGGATAATGAGGCAAATAATGAACAGGTTGATGATCTGCAAAATGTGGATGAAGAGCCTGCACAAATGCAAACACGTGGTAGACATGTACAAGGAGTTAGTGGCACTGCACCAGATATGCCAGGGACGTCCAAGGTCCGTTATAATGTGACAACATCTGATTCAGTTGATGCTATAACTTGGGTTATTCCGGGAGCAGATTCATACTCATTTGGTACTGGTAGAAGCAACACCTTGGCAGCGCCAGAACCGACAACCATGATTTATAAAGGTCAATTTTTTCCTAGTAAAAAGGATTTGAAGAGGCTAGTTGGCGATTTTGCGATGCGGCAAAACTTTGAATGGAAGGTGAAAAGGTCCAATAAGACAACTTTACATCTGGTTTGCATCGTTGATGACTGTTCGTGGAAATTAAGAGCGGTGAGGAGAGATTAAGGGACTTACTTTCAAGTCAGAAGTTTTGTCAATAAACACAGTTGTCCCTTGGAGGAGGTTCACCGTCGCCACAGACAAGCCAGTGCATTCACAATCGGAGAACTCATTGCACCTAGACTTTAACAACATGATGGTCGTCTCATGCGTCCGAAGGACGTAATCGCCGATATGAAAACAATGTATGGCATCCAAATCATGTACAGTAAGGCACATGATGCCCTGCAATACGCATTGTCATTGACCTATGGAACGCATGAAGAAAGTTTCCAAATGCTGCCATCTTTTGCATACGTTTTGGAACAACAAAATCCTTGCACAATCACAGACTTACAGTGCGCAGACGATGGTAAATTCCTCTACTTTTTCATGTCGTTAGGGTCCTCAATTAGAGGTTTTCAGAGGTGTATGCGTCCTGTGATTGCAGTTGATGGTACCCATTTGAAGGGAAGATTCGGTGATACAATGTTTGTGGCAACTGCACAAGATGGAAACGAACCGGTGTATCCAATTGCTTTTGGGTACGGTGACTCAGAAAACAACCTTTCATGGGAGTGGTTTTTGGAATGCTTGAGAGGTGCCCTTGGTCATATAGATGATCTGGTTTTCATTTCCGATCGTCATGCAAGCATTGAAGCAGGGATTTCTAAAGTGTTCCCTTATGCAACCCATACCATATGTTGCTGGCATTTTGGTGAAAATATAAAGAAACGATTCCACAGAAAGGATGTTACCGACACAATGGATAACGCTGCTAGGTCATACAGGCAAATCCAGTATGATCGCCACATGGACGAGTTACGTAAGCTGCACAAGGGTGCATACGATTATGCCATTGATGCCGGTCCACACAAGTGGTCCCGCGTTCACTGTCCCCAAAGAAGGTACAGGTTGATGACCACAAATGTTGCAGAGTGCATAAACTCATGCCTAAGATTCGCACGCCAACTGCCACTGATGACACTGGCAGAGTTCATTCGGAATATGCTACAAAAGTGGTTCCACGATCGACATGCAAATGCACGGTCCATGCGGCATCGATTGACCGACGCAGCACATCTTGTGATACTGAAACGTGTCGACAAGTGCAGTTATATGACCGTAAATCCAGTTGACTGGAACATATTCTCCGTTAGACACAAGGGAAAATAGTGGACGGTTGACTTAGCCCGGAAGACATGCACATGCAACAAATTCCAAATGGACTTGTTACCATGTTCACACGCACTCGCAGCGGCAAGGTACATGAGGACTCTGTCCAGTTAACGCTTTATATTACCCATATGTGAATCTAACTGTTTTCATTGTTGCAGGGAGCGGAACGTGGATTTCACATCTCTATGTGCGGACTACTATAAGAGGGAGACACTTATTGATGCATACTTGGTTCCTATTATGCTTGTTGGTCATCCTTCTTCATGGGTAGTGCCATCCAACATCGCAGCACGGGTGGTTTTAAATCCAAAGACGAAGAGACAATCCGGTCGCCAGATGGAGGGTCGACATGTCTCGTCTTCGGAGAGGACAACCACACAGTCGTGTAGAAGATGTGGACAAGCAGGACATAACAGCAAGAGGTGTTCCAACCTGCCTATGGTTAATGAAGGTCCCAGTAGAATTATTCCCGAAGAATACCGTCGCAAGTGCAGCATCTGTCATTCAACTGGACACAACAAACAAACGTGCCCTCAGAAGGACTCTACCGTGGAATGAATGTTGTCATGGAAGCGATTGAAGGGATGAGAGTTGCATTGGGTGCTGCTGTTGTGTTAAACTACTGTCTGTAGGGGCTTTTCTATCCTGCTTGGAAGGTTAGGGAAGTATACTGGAAGATTTACAACTCCCTATATATTGGCGCTGAAGATGCTCTCGTGGCTGCTTATCCGACACTAGACGACGAGCATAATACACTTGATTAATTTATGTAGAACTATTCTTATTAATTTTGTGTTCCGAAATTGATTTGTATTTAGTTCTTCAAATTAATCGTGTTGGAGTGAAATGACTTATTCACTTAAATAGGCAAAATCGTGCGTGCTGGAATTGAATAAATTTAATCGAATAATTTAAACAAAAAACACATATGTTATGTACATCAACTGTATAACAGAGAACACGCGGTATATATACATCAGCTACACAACACTATTGTGTAGCGAGTTGCAAAAAATCTCCACAGCCATCTTCTCCCTGATGGTGCACATGTCATCTTCCGTCCAGTCGAACTCCTTCCTGTTTGCTAGCAAGTACTCTGCCAATCTCAAAGTATGGGGACCACAGTTACCGCTGCAAAATCACCAATTAAATAAGCATTAGACTGTAATTTTATTAAAACCTAATGGAATAGAATAAACTCTTAAAAATAACATACCCCTCCTGTTGTTGGGGCACCCCATGTCTTCCATCCAGGATGCTCATCCGAAAGGCACTCTTCGACAATTTGTACGTCTCATCATCCGTCGTTCTGCTGTCGTGAAACCCGATCTGATGCAACATCGACGGAATAAACCAACGTAGGCATGCGACCTGCTTAAGCCTGTGCTCCCATGGAACCTGATGTCTGAACGGGTCTAACAGGTAGATCTTCCCCACCCTGAGATCTACGCTCGCCAGTACCCAATGCACCCGTCTAATGTTGCAAGGAATCAGAACCTGTACGTGTTTTAACATAGTCTTATTTGTCGGAATTTAAAACATAATATATTACATTATGGAAACAAAAATAATCAGAACCCTTACATAATCAACCTCGTGCCATGGCCGGGTTCCGTATGGGATAATTCCTCGGACCATCTTCAGGTCGTCATTGGGCCACCTGTGTTCCAGCATCTTCCATCCAGGTAGGGGTTTGCCCACAACCCCAGCACCAAAAATTTACTGCCACTGAATCTCTAAGTATGACTGTACATAGAAAAATAATCGCAGCATTAACTAACACATCAATGCACAAATGAAAACCTATCAGTACAGACACTTACATAGAACTGTGTATGGAGTAAGTTGACCCTCTGAGTGTACACGTCGGGGTATGCTCGCTGACGCTTCCGTAGAATATTTATGTACGCGTCCATGTGCTGAAAAGGTAAACATTTTATATTATTACGAATCAACTATTACTCATACAAACTTATACACAGTATGTTAACTAATTAACATACCGATTCCTCCAACTCCATGAAGTTGGTCTGCAACCGTTGGAACCAAGTTACGCCAACTGGTAAAGGTAGATCCACATCACGTCTACATAATTGTTGAACAAGTTAGAGAACAAAGTAATAATAATAAAATATTACAAAATGAACACGTATACTTACGTTTCCCCCGTCGTGTTCCTCTTGTAGGCTTTGTACGCTGTAATGTAGTAGGGATCAATCAAGTCATAGGGATTGAATACATGCGCCAATGCCGCTGATGTCGGTGGCCTGGTCCTCGGCTTCTTCGGCAGACAGGGGTTTATGTATAGGGACAGCAACATCCAACCTGGCCTGCGAACACGCGGCACCATAGGTGGAGTACGGTACTGACCACTGGGATCCGTATGAGGAAGGGTGCGCTGAGGAGGGGTATGCTGTCTGGATGAACTCACCCTCCGTGTATCACTCTGAGAATGGCTGCAGTGTGAGGATACACTCTCCCTCCGTGTATCGCTAAGAGAAGGGGTGCGCTGTCTGGATACACTCTCCCTCCGTGTATCGCTATGAGGAGGGGTGCGCTGTCTGGAGGAACTCTCCCTCCGTGTATCGCTCTGAGGAGGGGTGCGTTGTCTGGATACACTCTCCCTCCGTGTATCGCTCTGAGGAGGGGTGCGCTGTCTAGAGGAACTCTCCTTCCGTGTATCGCTCTGAGGAGGGGTGCACTGTCTGGATACACTCTCCCTCCGTGTATCACTATGAGGAGGGGTGCGCTGTCTGGATACACTCTCCCTCTGTGTATCGCTCTGAGGAGGGGTGCGCTGTCTGGAGGAACTCTCCCTCCGTGTATCGCTCTGAGGAATGAGAGGGCTACGTCGGGTTCGCTTCAGGGGTCGCACTGCACTGGGGTCGACGACCGGATGTGCCACCCATGCAACCAGTGCTGTCTCTGTACCGGTAGTGCTGTCAGGTAAAACCGGAGGTGGTACCTGCGCTCCCTCTACTATCTCTGTTGTTAGGATTATGCTCAATAGCAAGAGTGTAATATTGTAATTAACAATCTTTTTCATATTAATAAAGTGATTTCTGGTTTAACAAATCTTATAGCATTTATAGTTTAATATTATAATTGTCAAAGTAAATAATCATAAGGTCTAAAGACTATGAGAAAAGAAGAATTGTTCGTACATCTGGATATGTATGAGGTAGACACAATTCTTTAGTTAAGTCTTGAATAATGTTCACAACTTAAGTTAAAGGTTGGGCACCTTTATCTTGTTAAAGTTGTAGAATTCTTTTGCTAGCATTTGAGTGGGATCAAATGAGATATGGTGAGTCTAAAATCATCGGAGTGTCTTCGAGTAAAAGAATCTAGTGCACTGGGTGCATTGAACTGGATCACAATGAAAAGCTTTGTCTTGAACCGTCAATAGATAATAGTCTTTTCATTATTCGGACAATCGGAGAGTCTATCTTAATCCTGAGATAAATGATGGACTTATGGTTGCAAGTGATATCATTTGAGTTATCAATGAGTACGATTATATAGCATAGTCTATCCTCGATAGTTTGGTGATATTCATTTGTTAATCGATAGAGGACTTCATTTATAGATATGGACATCGTGGCTCCATTTATTAAATGAGAGTATAATATCATCATATGGATGTTTTGAGGTAATTGGATATTAAATCTCAACGTTGAGTTTTCGATAGTGGCTATTGAAAACATGGCTTCTGGACAAGTCAAAGTATCCAAGTTCAAAACGTGGTCATATGAGTAAATATGGTAACTAGGAGAGCTATAGGCGGTCTATGAGCTCTTGGCGATTACTGATATTATTCACGAGGATACACTATCTCCAATATGATTGTCTAGGGTATGAATGAGGAACATCTTCTTATTCTATCTTTATTTAAGAGTTCAATTTTAGCTTTTTAGTGGAATGAGTTAAAATTAATAGATCGGACCTAAGTGAATCATTTGTTGATTGTGATTAGGTTATGTCTATTGAAGCTTAAATTTAGATAGCCCGCCAAGATCCCCAATCCACACGGACTTGCATGGATCACTTGATATATTCTACCGGACCAATTTATGGGTCCATCTAGAATTGTACTTAATTTATTAAGAATATAATTTGCACATTATTTATTTAATGGGTTGTTAAATTATATTAATATATTAATGAAAGGTATGTGGGCTTGTTTCTTTTAGTAAGAATGGGTCTAGTTCACATGTGGGCTTTTTATTAAGGTCCAATGGATTTAATAAAATGAAAAAATAATATATGGCCCATGATAGAGTACTTGGGCGGCAAGGCTAATAAATTAGCTTATTATATTATTTTATTTTATTATTTAATTAAATGGAAGTTAATTAATTTATTAATTAATTATTTAATTAATGATCAAAATCTTTTTCTGACTAAGAAATATGTTTCTTAGTAGTATACTATTGTGGTAGTATAATAAATATAAAAGACTTTATTTGGTAAGTAGATAAATAAGGAATTTATTTATCTAGTCAAATTAGGAAGTCTTTGATATAATCACAAATACACTAAAGAGTTGGATTATGGTTGAATTCTAAAGATTAATAGATATATACATATGATTTATATGGCAATTAGCCAAGACATAAAAATATATATGATATATATGGCACTTAGCCGCAATATATATAGAATATAAAAAAGCATGCAGTATCGGCAATATAAATATTGGCATGCAAAATGCACAAGGTATAGATATATATATATTTATTAATAGGCGTGCAGGTTTGATATAAAAAAGAGACCTAATAAATATATTTGGTAAAAAAGAGTATTCTGCGGCCAAGATATATATATTCTTTGTATAGAATTTGGCAACCCTAAGTCTTTGGACTTGAGAGTTTTTTCTTTTACTTGAGAAAAATAGAATCCAACTCTTAGACTAGTGTGATAATTTCGGCCAAGAGGTATAGAGAGAAGAGTTTGTTTTTATTTCGATAGTGCACTAGTAACTTTTACATCAAAAGGTTTTATGCACAATTTCGAATAAGACGCACGCGAGTTTCGATCATTAGATTAAGAATTCAAAAGTGACCGGAACGTTCTTCGTTATCTTTTAGAAGTTTTTGTGACTAACGAAAAAGAAAAGATTTTGTTATCCATCCTCAGGTACATAATTCAAAGAAAGGGAGACCACGCTCCTAGGTGATTCACGTTCGTGATTGGATTGGAAGATCTTGCGGATTACCATCGACGCAATGTCAATCGGATCACACGACAAAGGTATGATACTTTTGATTATATATGTTTAATTAATTAGAGGGTTAAGGTTCATCAAAGAAAAAATTTTAAAACATACTAAATCTACTTTTAGTCTCGCTTCCGCTACGTTGACCGTATTTTTCCCTACATCTGTATCACCGGGTACCTCCTCTCGTTCTGTCGCACCTTGACCCCACTGATCGGATACTGTGTCCATAGACTGACCCTCCATAGTTGGTGGATGCCCATGTCTGCTCCCTGGCTGTGTCCTATCCTGACCAGTACCTGTCCTGCCTTTCTGGACTAAAGTATCTGTGATGGTCATCGAATGGTGGACCATCCATATGGGACTGCGGCGTCGTACCCTGTAACGCCCGGATCATATCCAGCAACTGTCCATGCTGCCTATCTCGCGTCTCATCACTTTTTTTGATAGCAGCCATCACATCATCCCGTACAGATCGAACTTCAGCCATCACTTCATCGATTTTACGGTCCCAACCCTGAAAGGATTTCGAACTCTGTTAGAACTTAAACTGTTCAATCAAGTGAAATTAAATAATGGGGTTTTAATTTTTTTACGTACCTCTGGATCACCTCCACGTGAATCACCTCCAGGTCGAGGCTGTCGAGGCAATGTGGATGGTACCGGGCTACGCAACCGGAGACTCTCAGTGCGAGCCTCTAGGTCTACATCATCTCCAGGTGTAGGCTGTCTAGGAAACGTGAATCGTACCCGCCTACGCCTATTGCCACCCTCAAGTTCTAAACCCTCCATATCAGTACGTTCAGAATACGAAGCATCCATACCATCGCGTCTGCAAAACATAGCCTCAGTATCACTGGGTCCGGAAAACAAACCCTCCATATCATTGGGTCCTGCAGTCCTATGTCGTTCCGAATCCGAAAGGTGACCAGGTATATCAGGGGCATCGGAATCATACAAATTGGCTCCTAGGTCTATGCCTTCGAAGTACCGTTGAGCCCTCTCCGCGGCCGTCGGCACCAATTCAGGCCATGCGCACATCTGAAATCGAAGTTAAATAGTTGTCATTGTATATATACTAATAACTATCAACATTAACAACATCAGCACTTACCTTTTTTGTAAAAACAGCATCCAGCTTTTTCGCCCTAGGTCGCTGACTCAATTCCCATTTCAGAATACGTGGGGGGGGGGGGGGGGGGGGGGGGGGGGGGGGGGGGTAGCTCGATTACTCGGCGAATCCCACATTTAGTATTGCCAAGCTCCGGGATAACCTCAAAGGTAAATACCTGCGTAATAGAAAAGTACGATACGACGTAAATACAACAGTCATATAAAATAAACTACAATTAAAGTATGGATTCGGATTCAAATTCGAAATTCTCACCAATAGTGCATGCGGTAGACCGTATATGTTGTACGTCAACTCGAGGTTAGGTACGTCAAGGTCCTCGCCCTCTTCGCGTCATTTTTCTGCCAACCGCTTTCGTGGACCATCAAACGCCCGCTTGAAACCATAAATAGACCGCCTATACATATGTGTGCCCCACGGGAACGCATCAAAAGCATACAGGTCCTCAACTAGGCGAAACTGCCATATTGGAACTTTATCTCTCCCGTCGGACCCCATTAGTATCCGGTTCAGCATAAACAATAAGGCAAGCTTCACCGCATCGTACTGCTGTTCAAAACTACCAATCCGCAGCACCGCTCTCAACTTTTCAATATCAACTTCTTGTTGACCCCGAAAATACCGCTCGTGTATGCCATTCTCTACCACTTCATACCTCGTCGTGTCGGGATCGACTCCAAACTTCAAACCGGTGATTAGACAGAACTCAACCTTCGAGAACCGAACAATATGCTTACCTAACAAAAATCTCATCTCATCAGCCGGCCCATCATGATGCAACTCGCGCAAAAGTAAGTTATGGACAATCCCACCCGAAAAATTAATCTCACGATGCATCTGAAGGAAATATCCAAAACACGACTCAGTATACCGACGTAGGTCTTCGATCTTCAGATGTTCAGGTACACTGTTAAGTGCGGTGTCAACATATTCCAGGTCATCGAAATGGTCATGGCGATTAATTTTTCCCTTGAACCAATCTGCCTCTGGAGTTTTCAAAAAATCCATTGGGTCATTCCTCATCTGCATATTCACACAAAAAAAGCATATAAGTTCATGAAAAGGCTCCAACAACAAGATTGGACCACTGAATTAAAAGTCACGGGAAGTGTATTAAAAGTCACGGGACACTATACAAAAGTCACGGGAAATACATTAAAAGTCACGGGACACTTATGAAAAGTCACAGGACACTATATAAAAGTCATGACACACTATACAAAAGTCACTGGACACTATACAAAAGTCACGGGAAATGCATTAAAAGTCACGGGACACTTATGAAAAGTCACGAGACACTATATAAAAGTCACGACACACTATACAAAAGTCACGGGACACTATACAAAAGTCACGGGACACTAACAAAAGTCACGGGACACTATACTGCTATCACGTGACACTTATCAAAAGCCAAAAGTCACGGGACACAATAGAAAAGTCACGGGGACACTATACAAAAGTCACGACACACAATACAAAAGTCACAACACACTATACAAAAGTCACGACACACTATACAAAAGTCACGGAAACCCAGAAATTCATCGTCTTCAAAACAACTCTTTTCTGAAACTAAAACCCTAACCTAACCTCATCGTAAAAACATAATCAACCACAATCACAAATCCAACCTAATCTACATCATGAGTATGGCATCAAACATCAAAACACATGAAATTATCAACATGAAAAACACGTCAGAAAGAAGAATTTACCCGTGTCTTTTTAGATCGCCGGTGACTTCTCGTCGATGCCATTTCTGTTGTGTTTACTGTAGCGCCGTCGCCGGTAGTTCACCGTCCACTTTCCGTCAACTTTAGGTCTGTTGGACCGTCGGTTCTACTCACCCGTTACTTTTTCTCTCACCGTGACTTTTTCTCTCACCGTTTCAAAATTGCACAAACAGACAAATGAGAGTATTTTTGTCTGGTCACTCAAATAGGTGCCTTTTAAACTTAGATTAGTAAAGTGGTGACAGTTACCAAAAAACCGCCCCAAATAGTGACATTTAATTTTTTAACCCTTACTAGAAAAAAAAAATTAAGTAAATATACATAGAGGATCGAGGGCCTCATTTTTATAGTCCACCTCGGGCCCCCAAAATCTCAGGGCTGGCCTTGTATACTCAAGTTCATACTCTAAAGCTTTAATTGTGGTGTTTCAGGTGTATAAATATACACCCTTTGGACTATTCAACTGGCTATCTTTGTAATAAATAAATGCTTCAGAGTTGTGGTTTAACAACAGTTGACCGGCCATAGAAGTGGGTTTTTTTTTTTACCGCTTGCAGCTGCTGCAACTCTAAGACATTGTAGTCAGATTGAATGAGTACTCCTACCATTAAGACACATTGGACGGTAGTGTGATGGAAGTGTTAAAGGAGATGCAATTTATATCATTATTAAAAAGACAGGGAGAGAGAGAGAGTATGCATGTTTAATTAGTTAATAATAAGTTGATTTGAGACTTCATCGAACTTTGGGTTCGAAATCTTACCATCTATCACAAAGGAAAATGTGTGAACATCAGATGTTATAGATGCAGAAGAGTGATTGTTTGTTGTAGAGAGACATTATATACTTCTGGCCTTCTGGTACCATGACAAAACAAGGAACGTTCTTTCTAACAGAACTTTGTGTATTAGACTACTAGCAAGCTTTTAGTACTCATGAAGAGTTTCAAAAAGTTGATAGCTCTTTAATCAGTTAATCAAACATCTTTAAAAAATGGCTTTTAAGTTCTAAAAGTCAAAAGTTGACTTCTAAAAATCATTCCAAATAGATCCTTATATTTAGGAAATTCATTACTTAAAAACAAGGGTGTGCGGCAATCGGATCCATTGGATTTGATAGGATCCAATATTCAATTCAGTCAGATTAGAGAAATTGCAATCCAATTCCATTCAATCTTAAAGCAAGATCCGAACTGATTCAATTGCAGCTTAAATCTAAGAGTAACGATATTTGCACCCTTAGAAAACTGTATGTGCATCCCTTTTTGTATGTAAACCCCATTAAAAAAAATTAAAATATGAAATCTTGTAAGCACACCCAACATGTTACCAAATATGCCCTTTCTTTTAATTTTTATTAAAGTAGTCCAAGAGTTGACATTAAATGGCTTTTTTTTTTTCTTATTTTAAATCAAACAAAATAAAAATGAAAAATGAAAAAACGCAATATATATATCTGATTGGTCTTCATCTTTCTCCTTCTTTCTTATTTCCTGTCACTTTAATTGTTAATAATTTTTTTGAGTAGCTTTTATTGTTAATTATTATTTCCTTTGTTAGGAAGGAAAGAGATACTATGTGTTTCTTATTTTTTATTTTTTTTTTAGTTTATGCATCGTGGAGGAGTCTTCCATCTTTTCTAGGCAGTCTCCTCCAATTTTTTCACGAGGGAATGGAATGGTACTGAGTTTTCCATTTTTTATTTGAGTTTTTGTTTTTCTTTATTATTATTAATTTGATTTAGTTAGTTATTTTCTTTTTGAAATGATTTAGTTAGTAAAAATTCGAAAAAGTAAATAGTTACAAGAAATTATTATATTTTGAATTAAAATATTAATAATTTAATTTAGGGATAATACTGGAATTTTTAAAATATATTAGTTTAGGGTGTACATACAGATTTAGAGGGGTGTAAATATCGTCACTCTAAATCTAATCTGATATGATCCAATTGTAATTGGGATCCAACTTGATCTGGTCCAATTACTAAAAACTTAAATCCGATTTGATCTGACTATAAAAGTTCGAAGCTAGGAAGACCAAGATAATTTTTTGTGACATCCTACTTTCTAAATCCCCAAAACTTGAACCATATCATCAATGTCTGACCTGATTGTAAATGAACCATATCATTCAAATGATTCTGATGTTGATCAAACAAGCTCAGTAACTGCTGTTACAACTCCTTGAAGATGGAGAATCTTCACTCCCTTTCCTTGACAATCTTCGAGGATTTTTTCCATATGAACTTGTGAGGAAAATGAAGAAAAAAATAATTTCAGTATTTTATATTTTATTTATTAATTATGTTTTTAATTTTAAAAAATAAAAATAATGGGTATTCTAAACCTTTAGCACATTTGATAATTGACCATAAGAAGTTAACAGTCCAAATTTAACGGCCGAGATGTCCGTGCAACATTTTTCATACATCAAGTAAGGTTTGTATCATAACACCCAAAA